>JAIXMF010000002.1:1200000-1800000 GCA_025201365.1 Syncephalis plumigaleata | reverse complement strand
GGTCCGATCTACGCTGCTTCTGGCATTTCTATCGACAACTGCCTAAACCATGCGCCATCATGATATTTGTCCTGCTTAGTGGTGCTACCGTACTAAATGTTATCTGGACACGAATGGCCGTCCTATCGTTTATTCATAATTTGCGAAAGCGACGTCGTAATAAATAATTCAATGTCTGAATTAGTATAGATATACATTTGCTATTCAAAAAGCCATTAGATATTCTAGATCCATTTGACCATTACTATTGTTCTATTAGCATCCTCCATTGGTAAGGATGACACTGTAATAAACAAAATGGATATACAAATGTTCACATACCATCATTCATTCCAGCGCATCATCCTCCTTTCATCCGGGTATGACTGCCATGCCCTAACAAGGAATGGATCTACGCACAATATGAGAAGATACAGTAAATCCACCTTCTTCCATTGTTATTGTTATTGCTATTGCTATTGCTGCTTATTATTATTGTTATTGCTGACAGATAGATGCAGGTATGGCTGCATAATGCATTGACAACATAATCCATAGACTATGATGAATCATTGAATCATTTATCTTATTACCAATTGTATAGATCTATTATTAGCAGTCAGTATATATACATGAATGTAACCTGTCATCATTACAAGTTGCTGTCACTTCTCAAGCAAAGCCGTGATCCCAATTATTTGGTAGTAGTGATGATAAGCTGGTGCTACAGGACTCGGCTCGGCCAATCCTTGTATAATAAAGTGCCATCAACAGTGTCGTGTACACGCTCTTCCCCGAGACACACGTTCTTCCGCTTCCTCATGCTTTTTTTCTTTAACCATTGCTTGTGATTGAAGTTGCTAGCGCGTGTATTCCATTTACTATTACAACACAACCATTACTCCTCTACTATTGCAAGTGTAGAGAGAGCCAGAAAACAACCACACACACACCATCTTCCATAGCATTATTACTCTCAGCGAGAAACTGACGGTTTTTTTCGTCCGCTTCCGTCTCTTTTCCATTCCATTCCATTTAGCCAATCGATTTCTTCCCTTTTCCCCTCCTCTCTCTCACTCGTTCGCTCACCTTTTTTACTATTGTTCCTTTATTCATCCTTTAATTGAACCACTCCTATTCCACCGTGTTCAGTAGCATTGACGTATTGTATCTTTTATCCTGAACAAAATCGCACTATCTTTCTTTTTCATTAGTGCTTCTAGTCTAGGCGACACACACACGAAGAGACATACTGCTCTTTAGTTTATAGTCCAATTTGATTTCCGTGTACTGAAAAACTTTTTCCTTTTTCTTCAAGGAAACATAGGAAGCGATTGACCTATTCATATTATCTATTGAGACTTTGTCGTTGTCGTCTTCTCTAGTCAGTTGTGCAGCATTGCTAGACGAGAAGCATTGCTGTCATCTGTTTACGACCTTTGATGCTTACCTGGCTTCTTGGCCAATTATCTCCTGTGTTCGGCGCAGCCGTCACAGATTATATTCCAATGAGCATTCAACCGGAACAACCATCGCGATCTCAGTCGTCTCTCGATTCCAATACGACCACAACTTCTAGTCAGTCATTTGTAGTCATTCCGGCTCAAATATCAGATAAGCATTACGGTGCAATGCCCACTGAAGCAACAATGATAATGGACTCGTCGTCTTCACTCATGTCATCCCTTAAAGATGTGGATGCGGTAGATAATAAGATTTCGGTAACTGAGTTACCGGCCGATTTCGGTGAAGCCAACCCAATGATGTGGCTCGTATTATTGGTAAGTAGCAACATGAATGGTAACAATGAAGATGATGGCAGACCTAGACATGAAATACTAGTACTAGAATGTGTATATACGTGTGACTAATCGGTTCATACATCTTTGTTTACTTCATAATAGCTCATGTTATCGATCAGTTAATGATATACAATGATCGTATCCCGTTGGATCCACAACATCTTACGCGATTCATTCACGCGCCACTCCTGGCATTACCATTGCGGATTATCTAGCTCGTATCGTGCGATACACGTCGTTAGAAACGGCCTGTCTACTCTGTATCCTTGTTTATATCGATCGAGTATGCGCATCACACCCGACATTTACATTGGCCTCGTTGACCGCTCATCGGTTCATTAGTGCCGCGGTAACCGTGTCGGCGAAAACACTATGCGACGTCTACTGCACCAATGCTCATTATGCCAAAGTGGGTGGCGTGAGTTGTGCCGAACTTAATGCACTAGAATTGGCATTACTACGCATGATAGACTGGCGGCTCTATTGTCGACGTGAAGAGCTACAGCGATATTACGAGAACCTCGTACAACAACATCCAGGTTATCGATTGGCTCAGAAGTCTGTATCGGCATCACCATTATTTTTACAAATTATAAGCCGGCTATCGGCGAATTATGCACTAATATGACGATGAAACCGGAGAAAATGGCCGATGCAAACTGCTCGCCTGCAACTGTTGTTACAGACACCGATACAGACACGACCAATTCATCTGTATCTAGTCCTAATACGGTAACGACTAATTAATCAACTTGCTCAGGAAGAAGTCTCTAAAAACATTCACTCATTCAGTCACTTAGTTATTCACTCAGTCACTCAGTCACTCAGTCATTCATTCATTCATTCAGTCATTCGTTCAGCCATTTGTTTATCTATTCAGCTATCCCAACTATCCTATCAATCATACATACATACACACAAACATACAAAGAAACACACACATATATATATATATACATATACAAATCACGATGTTGCAGGTAATACGCTTTGAATCTGCTATTATTTTTACGATCAGAATTGCTAATAGTATAAAGTAATGTCACATATACGCGATGTTGCTTTATTACGTTATTTGCTGTATTAGCCTTACGAAGATTTTTTTGATACATTTTAACATACAGTATTAAATACTTTTGTTTATTATAAATAGTCTCCTCTTTCTTTCTTTCTAATTGAATTTCATGTCATTTAATAATTATGCCATATCAATAATTGCGGTGTAATGGCATCACTAACCGCGTGATGTGATGCTAGAGTAGCAATGGCCGCATGTTGTGCAATATTAATTAGTCGATCCATGGAGGTGGTTGAACCGTGGCGTGCAAGGCCAGCCACTAGGGCACCAACGAAACTATCACCTGCTCCGGTAACATTGACTACATGCTAGCTTTTAGGGATGGATAATGTTTTAGTTTGATATTGGTGGTTGCAATACGATGCACGCAGAGTACACCATGTTCGCCTAGTTTGACAATGACATTAGGTATGCTGTTACTTAAGTAAATGGCCGATTTGGCCACCGTATGCCATGTTATAGGAATATCTCTAAGCACTAATAAGCAAATATATTAGTATTAGTATTATTACAAATCTACGATTAGTTAGCACTTCTTCTTACGCAGTAGTTCATCCTTCTCATTGCTCTTGGTTGTTAATAAATCAGTGCGCTCCATGAACTTGATCATTGCCTCAAGTTCATGATGATTAGGCGTTATATATTGAATACCGCCACATGCAAGAATAGCTGGATCCTGTAGGATACGAAGTGATTTTGGAACAGAAGTTGGTTCAAATAAAACTATACGACAATATATTAGTTGCTACATTAATAGTAATCAATCAATCAATCAATATATTACACTTGCCTGGTATATTTAGTTTAGCGCATGATTCAGAGATGACTTGCATACATTTCACGGGAATATTGCCGTCGAAGCACACGAAAGCAGGTCTTGTCACATTAATGGATTCAACTAGAAGATCCGGTCGCATCTGATCGAATATGTTCATATCAGCTACTGCAACGTAGAGTTGTCCGTCCGCCTCGTGAATAGCATTGTAAACGGCAGTATTTCCCTCGCTGGTTTGTTGTATTTGTTGACACGACTAAATAGATCAAGCAGAGTAGGTGATTAGTTTGCGAGTACACGGCAAGTCTACACGTACGATATCCATGTCATTCAACGTTTTCCTAATCCAGTAACCATCGGCATCATCGCCAGTTATCGACACGAGGCTGGTACCGATACCGCATTGATGAGCAACTCGAGCAATATTGCAACCAACACCGCCGAGTGTACGTTGCAATTGACCGGGATAAGATGATCGAGTTAGCGTGTTGTGTTGCTTATTAGAGAATACCGTACAGGTGATATCCACCGCACATCCACCTATAATCATCTAGATGAGTGACGTGTATGAATAAGCGGGTTATTCATGTAGATGCAGATGTTTATAGCAGTTCAGCATCACTAACCAATTCACGTCGGGCATCACTTTCTTCACATTGATTGTTTATGACGAGATTCGGTTTACGGATAGTGCGTGTGTCATTGGACTTTGACCGACTAGTAGAATACTTTAGTAATAATATCGATTAACGTTACGACAAATAGAAAGGTAAAATCAACAATAGCAACAAATCAATATGGTAAGCAATCAGTTTATAAGTAATAGTTATCGAGTATAGTCAACCTTTGAACGTGTATTATTAGATGCTTGGCGTAGTAGAGCAAGTTCACGGGCTATTTGACTACCAATAACCGCGTTGTTCTTTATGAGAGCGATATCTGATATAATTTGTAATTAATACATGTTGCCTGTTCAATAAGTAAAATTCACTCACTCGCATCTAACGACTTGCCCGCCGTACGTTATTAACACGATCGAGCAGGAATGGTGTGGCATCTTTTCCAGTGATTTTTTGCTCCCTTATTGGATTATATTAGCAATACTAGAATCATGGATTGTATTCCTATCGTTTACTTACACTGACTCTGCCAATGCATTATCGATAGCAGTTTGGATTTCACGACCATTGGCCGCGTATTTCTCTGGAATGGGCACGGCAATCACTTGTCCACTGGCAAGTTGCAGACGATGTGCCACATCTATGCATAGAGATCATCATTAACAGCCAATTCTTTTTACTAGTATGACATCCCTTTATACTTGCCTATAAGTGATGCACATTCCTTGGTAGTATCTAATCGAATTGGCGACTATACGTCATTATGATTAGTAAGGCAAACTATTAGCTACATCTTTGTTATGCTCACCTTGAATCCCTATACGGAGTAAAGAATGCAGGGAATTCATCCGAGCCATAAGTAGCTACGGTAACTCCTTGTGTTTCCTGTATATTTATTATTATTGTCATTGTTATTACTAGTGAGTAGCAATCATTCCGTAGATACTTGCTAAATACTCGAGGGTTTTTCAATATCCAGTATGGATTTGGCACCAGCACATATCACGGCCACGGGTGTACGACCTAGTTCTGTCAAGTCTGCACTAATATCCATTGCTATCATGCAAGAAAAGTCAATACTGCATTGATGGATGTGGCAATTATGCAGGCACTTACTATGTTCCGCTCCTCGATGTACCCCGCCAATACCGCCTGTAACGAATACAGGAATACCAGCAAGATGAGCAATTATCATTGTAGATGCAACTGTAGTGGCAGCGGGAATACCCTATCACATCCAGTTACCTAATTATATCCACGCATAATAGAATGGACACTCACCTTGGACACAGCATAGGCAATATCTCGACGTGAAGTTTTACGCGCTTCATGACCAGTTTGCGCCAATACATCCAGCTCTTGCTCAGATAATCCTACATTGGATGTGTTAATACACCAGAATGGAATAGTTCAACCCCTCGATAATACGTACCAACACGTATTTTCCCGCCAAGAATAGCAATGGTGGCTGGTGTGCAACCATGTTCACGAACAATATCCTCTACCGCTTGAGCTGTAGTGAGATTCTGAGGATACGGCATGCCTAATAGTAGTAAAGCAAAGCAAACAAGCTATTATCTAACGAGATGATTGATATAACACGAGTGAGTCACCCACCATGACTGATAATGGTGGATTCGAGTGCCACAACTGGTGCACCTGTGGCCAGTGCAGTCGCCACTTCCTCTGACGGTTGCAACAAGGAGGACAACGAGGAGTTGCTTGACCATCGTCGACATGATACGCCAGACGACAAGAAGCCATGTTGTCGTATTACATGTCTACTGTGTAGCGAATACACTGTACGTGCAAGTGTTGACAAACGTGCCTGCTGATAATTCATGACGTAAACGAATATACACGTATAATATGCATGTATATCTGTATATTCTTATAGCTAATAGTTGACTACTAAAGGGAAGACTAGTACAGGCGTGCTCAAGCATACTTGCCTATTTTTTCCTACTTTTATATCTCCTAAACAGGCATATCCTATGATGGACACATCAAACAAGACGATAACATTATCGTTACCTGATTGGTGTTTTACATTCATCTCCCAAAGCAAAAACAGATAACAGTGTCACTATCATCATCGCGATAGTGCTGTTGCAGACAGGCTATGTCATTGATAGCGTGTACTTTACGAATGAATAGCCTGAACATACCTCCTCTTACTCTCTTACTCCTCTTTCTTCTTCTTCTATCTTCTGCGTACAACCGCATACATCCTCCTCATTGTATCCTTCTACCCTGTTATCATAGTCATACACGTACGCGTACACATACACACACACACACGTATAAATATCTACGTAAATACCTTTCTCGTTCGATGCAGTCCAACTTCTTCTCATCGTCATTCGCTGACTCCTTGGCAGGGAGTACCGCTTATTCCTCGGCATCGACGCGGGATCCCGACTTTATTAAGCGTCGTCTCGACCATTACTATCGTGCCATTAACGCCATTGTCCTGTCGCGTCAGAACCCGTGCACCGGTCTATTGCCCGCGTCGGTAGCAGTAACAACGCACGGTGACTATCGTGATGCATGGGTGCGCGATAATGTCTACTCGATTCTATGTGTGTTTGGTCTGGCGCTTGCCTATCGTCGACTAGACGATGATGACGGAAGGGCTTACGAGCTCGAGCATGCTTGCGTTAAATTGATGCGCGGTCTACTCGTCAGTATGATGCGACAATCGAGCAAGGTCGAACAGTTCAAGCAAACGCAAGCCCTCGAGCACTCACTTCATGCAAAGTACAACACCGCCACCGGTGAACCGGTCGTGGGAGATTTCGAGTGGGGTCATCTGCAACTCGATGCCACCAGTATCTTCTTGTTGATGCTCGCTCAAATGACCGCGGCAGGCTTGCAGATCATCTACACGAGTGATGAAGTCGATTTCGTACAGAATCTAGTCTTTTATATCGAGCGTGCCTATCGGTAAGTCATTGCAGCAAATCATATTGACGTAATAGTAACAATCGTGCAATAGTACACCTGATTACGGTATATGGGAACGTGGTAACAAGATCAATCATGGTCAACCCGAGTTGAATTCATCCTCCATTGGTATGGTAGTTGCTGCACTGCAAGCCATCAATGGTGTTAATCTATTCGGACCTAGAGGTGGCCCATCTACTGTAAGTAGCGAGTCTATATTGTTGGAGTATTAGAGTATTCGATATATACATATATGCATATGGCTAATGAATGCAATATAGGTTATCTACGCATTACCCGATGAAATTACTCGTAATACTACGGTATTGCATTCGGCCCTACCTCGTGAATCGAATTCCAAGGAAATCGATGGTGCTCTACTGTCGATTATTAGTTATCCAGCATTTGCTGTATCAGATAAGGCGTTGGTTAATCGTACGCGCAATGAGATCATCAAGAAACTAGGCGGTAAATATGGCTGTAAACGATTCTTACGTGATGGCCATCAAACGACAGTCGAAGGTATTTAGCAATTAACATTCGCTTTATATTAACAATGACAATGATGATATGATGACGGATAATAGATACATCCCGATTACATTATGAACCGCATGAGCTTGAAGTATTCAAAGATATCGAATCGGAATGGCCTCTATTCTACACGTATCTTATACTAGATGGTATATTCATGGGCGATGACGTACAAGCGGAAGAGTACGCCGAAGCACTGGAACCATTGATCATCTCGTCGGGACAACTAAGCCAGCTAGGATTGAAGCTCGAGGGTATTAATGTCGATACACGACGTGTTCCCAGTGATGCCACCGGTTCTACACCGCCCATTACACCAAGAGCACCTCGGGATGACATTCCCCTGATTCCAGAGTTGTATTTCGTAGCACGCGATCGAATTGACGCGGAAAAGGCGAATCCACACTCGCAACCACGTATTCCTAATGACAATGTGCCACTAGTATGGGCCAACTCGCTCTACTTCCTTAGCCAGCTATTACGGGAGAATCTACTATCACCCGCCGAGGTTGATCCATTAGGACGACGACTTCGCCCGTCATTCCATTCTGCATCGGCGAACACTGTGGTGCAAGTGGTGCTACTATCCGAGGATGTAAAACTACAATCGAAATTGGCAGTCTATGGTCTAGAAACGCAAACAATCGACGAGGTACAACCGGTAACCATTGCATCGCATAAGGCGTTACTTGAGGTGTACAGCACGCTTGGTATGAATCGTAAATTAGGTTTATCTGGTCGACCACGACGGTAAGATGATGATGATGATGATGATGATGATTAGTTATGGATATCTTTTCATATACTCACGCATAACTTGTATATAGTCCTGTTGGTTGTCTGAGTACATGCAGACTATATCGTGTTCAAGGTCAATTATACGCCTTTACACCGCATTTCCTGGATCGTGAAACATTCTACATGACAAGTGACAATGAATACTTGATGGCGTTATTCGAGCAGGAATTAGCGTTATCCGTGATAATTGGAGCTGTTCCGGTAGACCAACACTAGTGGTTATGTTGACACATGCTATGATGGATAGTATTGCTGGACAAGCTGCTACTCATTCATCGGTCAATGGCAACAATAATAACAGTAGTAGTAGTAGTAGTAGTACATCTAGTGCAACACGTTCATCAATCCGTTATCGTGGCCGTAACATATTGAACTTTATGATGAACCTACGGGCAGGTCAATGCAACGGGGTGCGAGTACGACTAGGTCGATTGTCCGAAATGATTCGTACTAGTTACATCGAGAGTCTCGACTTTTTAGTGAACAAGAACGATGTCGATTGGTACGGCATTCTACGAGGTAGCAATCGATTTGGCCATTCGCCGCGTGACATTCTATCGGCATCGGCACGTAAATCACGCCCGCAACATCGTCGTCGATCATCGACACGTAGTCGATCTCGATCCCGTCTCACATCACCTGTACTTAAACCGGAGAAATCACTAAAGGACGACACTACAAATCGATCACCATTCTTACCAATACGACTACCGCGAAACCCACTGCCTCACCACCATCATCGCCATCGGTGTCGACATTACCTGCTTTATCTCTTGGATTGGCTACCGCATCTGCCAATGTTAATGATAACACGTCAACCGACAAGGAGAAGAACAATACGGATGTACCCGAACCATTATCACTTGAGCGTACAGGCACTGATTTGTCGGAAACTACCTCTGAGGATATGGTACTTGATTTGGACACCCTCTCCTTGACCCTAGGCGATCCAAGTAGTGTGCCACAAGCCATTGAATACCTAGTGAAATCCGCTAATCTATACGATCAAATTGGTAAGTTAAATCGACAACAATCCACACACACACAACAAGTATATATTTATGTACTTGTATTTAACACTTTTATATATTTAGATCTATTGCATTATTTACACTCATGTGTTGGACCTGAATATCATATTGATGCACTTTCATGCACGGTGGAACAACTACTCGAGGAAGTGTACCGTAAAGCATTAGGATTAAGAATGTGGAATGTTGTTCGTCAATCGGCAGGATTACTACGTAAAGTGGTAACTCGTTATCCATCAACTTGACCGATTTACTCATTCGTCAAAAGCAAGTGACCTTCTCATCGGGCGATGAAGAAGTGTTTATTCGTTCACCATTGCCACCCAATGCTTTGGCAGAATTATTGTATAAACACTGGTATGTGGAAGCAGTATATAGATTATATACTTACTAATAATGATGATGATGTGAATATAATAGTCAAGATGATGCTCGTGAGGCACCATTAGTGCAAGAATTACTCACGTACATGGGCAGTTTCATTCGTGGTAGTCCACAGATGTTTGATGGTATTATGCGTTTGCGTACTCATTATATTATCATTGCTCTACGAGAGGAGATATCCCGTACCAAGAAGTGTGATGAAGAGACGGCAGTCGAACTATTAATGCAGGTAAGTTGTACACCTAGTATAATTACAATTATTCGTGTATATTTACATATACATATGCATTATACCATAGATGAGTCCCAATGATCTACAACGATTATTGGCCACGGTATTAAGTGGACCAAGTCTATGCAGTCCATTCAAGGAACCATTAGATGCATCACCTGACTTGAACAAGGAGAATGACCCTAAATCGCCTCGTGATCGTTCAAATGTCGAACACTTGCAAACACAACGACTTGTTCGTGATCTATCAAGAGGTTCCACCAGTACAGCTGTCATTTCTGTGCAATCAGCCGGACTCGATGCCGGTGACTATTCGCATATTACAGTGAACAACGTGGAGTATAGTCTGAATACACGCGGATTAAACGTTGTCGTATTGGATCGTCTCGGTGAAGTGACGGAGGTGGCATGTTTCGACACTCATATATCCACCGAGGAATCTGATGCCTTTGGCAAGTTAATCGATCAGTTGGAGAATGGTTCAATGGTCATGATAGCCGGTAAAGACGAGTGTAGCTGGCATTTGTCGTTGGCTGCCAGTCAGGCTTGTCGCACACTGGGCAGCAAGCAAATTGATCAGGTACAATTCCGTGATTCCTGGTGTCTAATCGGTGTGAAAGGTACGTGATATGAATATATATATATATGAGTATATTATTGGTATATTAATGGTGCATATTAATAGGATATCCAACTTGTTATGGAATCGTATAAATCATCAAAGAATGGACCCACCGACATATTGACCAAGCATATTGACTTTTCTCGATTCGAAACGGATTACTTAGGTCAGACCGCGAGTGAGCCTGGTTCATCGCCATTGACGCAATTGGCTCAACGATATCCGACACCATCCGGTGGTCGATGGATTCATCGTCGCAAGAATGACGGCTCACTCAATCGTGTACCCGAAGGTTCTACCCGCGTGTATGGCGTATTCTTAGTCAGTCCGCGGTCTACTTATACGCGATGAACGCTTACCTCGTGATCCAATTGTATCGGAGAAGACAGCGGAGGAGTTTAACTTTGCCATCGAGGTCGAGTCATTCCTGGACAATCTCGTTGATCCAGCTGAACGACAAATTGCCGTCGAGTGTCTTATGGTCATCTATGATATGTGTAATGAAAAAGAGGAAAAGATACCAGTAGTGATGGCAATGCATCACTATTAGATTTGACACGCGATATTGATCTGGTAAAGATCATCGATTATGCGGTGACTTGTTATCGACAGAAATGCCTATCCATTGAACATGACAATATTGATACTACGGTGAAATCGACTAGTAAGAAAGAGGATACGCCATTAGAGGAATCAGCCACTGAAGAACAATGGCGTCAACTTGCCTATCAATACTTTTTCGATTTACCATTCGACGATCAGCAGGATATGAGTACATCGATGTTTTTACGACAAAGTGCCACTCAAGTATTACCTGCTTAGTATTACAATGACATCATCAGATATACATCCGTATAGTTGCTAGTATGTTCATTGTGAATCATTATTAGGAGAAAAACATTAAAGCATAGTCCAATGAAGTAATGAAGTAGTGATAAGATAATATTGTATATATAAATTTATTATCGTTTAGATGATAATAATAGAAATAATAATCATGTATGTATGGCCGGACTCCAAGAAAGTATTATCGTATAATAATTGAACGACTTGACGATAGACGCATCCCTCCCTAGTGATAGTCTAGTATGACTAAGTATTGATTCTATTCGATATACGTGGAATTGTCACTTACAACCAATCAACAAAGGCATATTGTCTTGTACACCTAGATTTAATTATTCTTTGGCATTTAACCGAGCTTTATCATTGATGAGTTTAACTTGTTGTAGCTTAATTACTGTGTATGACTAACTTACTAGTTAATTACGAATGAATGAATGAATGATAGTCATTGCTAGTTAGCGTAGAGTAATGAGAGATGCGACTATTATTTAGCTTACCCAGACTATTCGATGCAAGGAATACATTTAATGGATGTCAAATTATATGACTTTGTAAGAGGTATATCGATTAGATATGCTTATGATCGACTTACTCTCTATTAAATTCAATATATATGATTAGCGATAAATAGATCAGAATACGATATTGATACTTACAAACAAGTATAAAACGATTACTATCATAATGAAAGCAATATAGTTAAATAGATTATCGTAGTCATAGTTTAAGTAGTAGTAGTAGTAGTAGCAGACTTACCATGTAAATCATTATCTTTAATGTGATGTTCTTGTCGTCATGTATGTCAAGACTTACCCGGTGGTATAACTAAAGTGGATGCACGTTAATATCACATAAGATCATAAAGTAAATGAATAACTTACCGCCTAGTAGTAAATGATAATGATAGTGACAATGTCAGGTTTGTTTAATTTACGAAAAAGTAAATATCACCTGAATCACTTACAGTTGTCTAGAAAGGAATATTGGGAATAGAATGGTTAACAAGTGATCGACTAGTTTGCTAGACACTTACCGTTCCCTATTGATTACATCGTAAGTGTAGTAAGAACGACGTCAGCAATAGTATATTAGAGTATCAGATAGATCCAAACATACTCAAGACTATACAGCTAGTTAGAACTAATGTGGAGAAGGGTACATTCAATCAAGTGATACACTTACGTTCTCCTATAATTCACCGGAATCACGAATAGTTAGTATTGCCGGTGAGTGAACATGTATACACAATCACTCACTGATCTCTATTTACGATTGCAATCGATGTAATGAGTAATGAGTAATACTACGAGTAATGGCAATAATCGACACTTACCGGCTAATGATGGGTTATTTATACAGTTAAGAATCGATATAGTATGGGTTAGTTAAGCGGTTCAGGTGGTCAATTTACTTGTACCTTTTTCTATTTATCATTCAGGATATTAGATGTTATTATCTTAAATGTTATCGTGTATCGACTTACGTTCTTCTGTTAATAGGAATAGTTGATTCCATTGGGATAGGTAGTAGCAAGCAAACGGTCATCGTTTAGTATAATGCAGCGATTAATCATCTATACTAGGATGTAATAAATTAGTCGTAATATACTAATAGGAATTGCGGAATGACTTACATTTATATTTCACCTGAGACTATATAGTGTCGATAAATGAAGTGCAATTAGTGACTGGTTAGATCATTTATTATACTAGCAGCTTACAGAAGTCTGTTATTGTTATTGCAATGATCGTTTGCCATATGGATTATTAGTCATCGTTGACTGAACAGTTTACTTATACTTGCCGGAACCTATAACAGCATCAATGGTAAGTATAATGAGTGTATAATGTCTTGAGTGGGTCAACTTACGCAGTTCTAATATCGATGAGTGGATAGATGAGCAATCATATGTTAATGGATGGTACAATCATTTAATTAATAATCTATTCGACTTACGTCCAACTATAATCGTTGAGATAGGTGTAGATATCATTAATGTTATTATTACTATTATTATTAAAGATCGATTGTGACTTACTCCGATCTATCGTATCAGTGACGCATCCAGTGATGTTGAAATGCGTTACCTCGTCAATGTCTTGGTAATATCGATTATTCAATGGACCACTTACTTTGGCCTAAATAAGAGGGTTTAAAGTTAATTTAGAGCAATAGTAAAAATGAGATAAAGAGTATACGTACAAGATTCTACGTGTATAATTACAAGTATATCAAATGTTTAATGAACAGGCATTGATATGACACTTGAACTTACGAATATCTATTACGATGATACAGGGTTACATTTATTGCATCGACATGAATGATTAGTTTACAGATATGCAATGGAACTAGCCAGTTGACCACTTGCCTTTACGGACCAAAGTTGGTCGTGCCTCGATAGCGACCATGCATGCCAATAGGAAAACACTCGAGATAACGGCAAATGGCTTCATATTGATGCTGGAATAAAGCAGTACAATGAATTGATGAATGTGATAAAATGAATGCGAACTGAACAAAACAAAAATGAAAGAAGGATGGTAGGTTAGTAGGATGCAGAAGATGTTGCAATGGAAAAGAAAGCAAGACAAGACAAAAGGCAAGTGCTAGATGATTTCCTTCCAATTTGATACGAGTCATACGTACTATATATATGTGTGTGGGCGTGAGTGTATGTATACTTAGCAATGTTGCCAATGTCGATACTATTCAGTCGTTGCAACGAGGACAATCCTTTGTGGCCTTTGAATCATGCTGATGCTGATCCGTTCATTCAGTTATGTGCAACCATCATTTGCTTGCGTATGCTTGCCTACGTTTTATTATTGACGAATGAATAGGATTGGCATTATCACAACATTTACGGTAAAATCAGAGGAAAGAAGCGAGAATGGCGAGCACCACTGTAGCATGGACGAAAAAGTAGGCTATGCCTTCAAAGGTACTTTTCCTACATGGTGCAAAGGATAGCGTGCCATGCCAATTATAGTAGACGTAGCTCATTCACTTTACCTTTGCCATATTTATCCAGTACTGTTACATTGGTTCAAAGGATGTTTGTAGCATGCTACAATACCACACTAATGTATTACGCTTGAATAGAACAAATGCAACAATAGACTAGTAGCAGTAGTAGTACCATACTGAATAAACAAATGATAGTTGCTCGTCTACCTAAATAAAAAGTTATACACTGTCTATATTTCTGTATGTTTCATTAACATCTAAACAAATAGTAATGATAAAGAGTGAATAAGTATATGTATTAATGTCTTTTGTCAAGTATAATCTAGCTAGAGGAATAACTATTATCATTTGCGTGTAGTGAACCAAAAGTTTTAATTATCAGTTTTACAAATGGCTGTACTATTCACTTTTCGTAGACTTCTGAACTGCTGTGGTTGTTGATGATGATGGTGATGCATTTTGTGGTGGTGGTGGTGGTGGGGTAATACGTACTGCTGAAGGAGTAAATGACAATGTCGATGTTGTACGATGTTGCGCTAAAGTTACAGATGAAGCTGAATTAGTGGCAACTACAGTGACGGGAGCAGCATTTGTCGATGAGGAAATGGAGGATACAGCCGGCTGCATACCATGTCCTACATAGTAATAGGTTGGCATGGCTGCGGGATTACCATCATCGCCTATTGCTTCATTATTAGGATCGTTAGCGTTGATTGTAGGCGAGTAAGGAAGATGATTATAGTAGATAGTGTTGCCAGTAGGTGCAGTGGCACTATTAGGCGGTACAAATAAGGGGATGGCACCTGGATATGACATGTAGGATGAATGATTAGGATCGATATTGGTCGGATAGGACATGGGATACTGGCCCACCATTGGACTAATTAATGATGAGAACAATATTAGATATTATAGTTAATATAAACATGAATATCTATATCTATATCTATATCTCATTAAACTTACCGTGTATAGTAGCCAGCAACTGATGGATTTCCTCCTGCGGCGATATTACTACTATTACTACCACCACTACCAGCAACAGCCACACCAGGTGCAGTGCCTGCACTACCAGGTGCACCAACATTGACAACACCATTAGCACCGGCATTTGTAGCACTAACAGGTGTCACCGGTACCACTAGTCCATTGGCTGTTTGTACTAGAATGGGTTGTGGCAATGGTACGGGCACTTGAGAGGATGTTCTATGATGAGGGAGTGACATTGGATGATGTGGATGATGCGGATGATGCGGATGATGATGCGGATGATGTCCATGCATAGCCGGTGGTCCATGTTGTGCCAACATCGGATAGGAACTACCCTCCGTGATGGGAATGGTGAGTCCACTCGGTGTTGTATACAAGTAGACTACCGGACTAGTGGTACTGGTAGTAGTAGCGGTAACAGCATTGGCTACAGTTGCATTGGTACCTGTATTGGATAGATCACTCGTACTAGGTGCATTCATCATTGTCATGGCCGAATGATGATGGTGCTGTTGATGCTGTTGATGCTGTTGTTGTTGATGATGAAGAAGTTGTTGCTGTTGATTAACAGTAGTAATCACAGATTGAGTGGATGTTTTTGTTGATTGTACTGCATTGGCCGCTGCTGCCGCCATACCAGCATTTGCTACTGCTTCAGCTGTTGGACCCGGTGGATATACTACTGTATCGATTGATTCTGTAGTTGTTGCTGTCACTAGATCATGACTCTGTTCAATGGTCTCTTTTGTATTTGTGGTTTCTTCTTTTTGTCGCTTTGTTGTTTGTTGTTGTTGTGCTGATGCTAGTTTATCCGATTTATTGGCTACATTTAATGAATGAGTCGAGAATTTAGTAGCGCCTTGTTGTTTCATGATAATCGATGATGTACCAGATAATGTAACGTTAACAACATTGCCAAAGCGAATTTGACGACCTGATCCAGTAGATTCTATTATTATTATTATTTAATATGCATATGTATATATGTGATTTACCTTTAACTTGTTCCGTATCTACTACTGTGTCTGCTGTTGTAGTTCTTGCCGTTATTGTTTGTATATCTCGAGTTGATTTAGATTTATACAACGGTTGATCAGTTTTTGTTGTAGATGGTAGACGCTCAATTGGCTCGCCCATTGGCTCTCGTCCCATTCCTCTACCACCACGGAATGCACCTCTACGTTGACCACGGAATGTATTAGTTGCCTATAGATGAACGTATAAACAGTTAAATATATGTATATATAGATGATTATCAATACTCACTCCACCTCGCCATGGAGCACTGCCTCTACCACTGCTACTGCTACCACCTCCACCTCGTCCGCGGAAGGGTCGTCCTCGTCCTGTACCACGGAATGAAGTGGGCACTATCGGTGGTCTACGATCTCGTGATTCTTGCACTCTCTTATGACGTGGCTGACTTTCTCGTTCCAATTCCACGTAACCGTCATGATCCCATTGCTTCTTCTCGGCACGTCCATTATACGAAGTACTATCTAATGTTGGTGGTGTATCCACTGGCACGGTCGGCTTTTGTTCTACACTTGTTGACTCGGATGGTGTGGCGGTAGATTGTGTACCCTCCTTCTTGTTGACTATGCTAGATGACTTCGCAGCTGGTGTTGTCACCTTACCATCAACCGACTTGTCCGACATGGATGTCAACTGTCTCATTCGTCTGTTGTTGTCATGGTCATTGGGATGCGATTCAGTACGTGTAGCTGACGCGTGTGCAGCAGTATAGCCGCGTCCTCGTGATGCACCACGTCCTCCATAGAAGCCTCTACTAGGACTACCGCGGAACTGACCTCTACCGCCGCGTGGTCGATTACGTAGTCCATCCGGCATGAATCGATCATCGTGTCCCCAGAACGTACCGATATGCGGTACAAACGATGGATCCTCCGCTAATTGTCGTCGATATTCATTACGCACCTTTTGTCGCTCTTCAAATGCATTCTCATTCGATCTAAATCGATTTGGTACCGGTTTACCCGTTCCTCTACGCTTCGTTGAGTGAATGGGCGGTATTGCCGCACCACCTCGACCACCACCACCACCACGATATCTTCCTCGGCCACCACGTCCTCTAGCGGGTCTACCACGAGAAGATGGTAAAAATGCGCGAGTTCGTTTCTCGTACGTGGGTTTTACGACTGGTGTTGTTGCTTCGCTATCATCCTCTTCTGTATTAGATGTGCCTAATACTTCACCTTCATCTTCTTCATCCAGATCATTTATATTATCTGCTTCTTCTTCTTCGTCTTCGTCTTCGCCGTCTACTTCATCTTCCTCCTCACTATCAATGTCTTCCTCCTCTTCCTCTCTTCTTCCTCTTCTTCTTCCTCTTCTGATGCCGTTCCTATAGTATCTTCCGAGTAATCTGATAAGGAATCCTCCACTTCGTCAGTATCCGCAGTCCTAGCCTCAGGCACGCGACGTCGTAAACGATTCATAACTACTTTCGTTAGTGTTTGCTCTTTCAATACCGCTACGACTATTTACCAGACTACAACACAATAACAAGGCTAGACTGGGCAATAAACACTAATGAAACAGGATCGACAAGGACCAAAAGGAATGTTATAGTGTCGATCGTGGAAAAAAGGGAGATGGATTCCACTGGAGTGCTTAACGAATTGAACGGTTTTTGCCTTTGATAAATTCAGTTTATTTGATAAATCATCGGGATAATTACTCGACTGGTGTCATTTACTGGGTTTTTCCAATTGATTAATACTGCATTACAAAATTCTACACATTTATTAATAAAATATTGAATTTATACAATATTTATTCATAGTGCACCGTAGTCAATAATCTCTAACTCATTACGACCTGATACTAGACGCATGATGGATGTCATTAGAAAGACATAATCATTCAATCCTACATTGGATAGACAGCCTCGGATTTCTCTACCACTATCCATATCCATTAGTAAGGTATTTACTCGATTATTATCGGATGGCTTGCTCATCACGCCCATACGCCCGATAACATGTTTACACTCTTCTGTCGTTATACAAGCCAATTTATGTTCATACCACGTATCCGTTGGTATACTGTCCGCATCAACTACTACGATGACTGATCGAGTTAGTACGTGGCAGCCTTGTGTGTCACGAGTAACAGGATGAATAATGTAGTATGACTTTTGTATATCAATCATTTTCAGTACCATACGCTCCTCATCAAATGGATAGCTTGATACATAATTGAGAATCGGATGCTTCATTCGAAAACTACTCTGTTGCAATACTCGCATTGGTTGTTGCGTAAAGAATTGATAGCGTGTCCATTGAATGATAGTTGATCCTGCATCGGGCATTGTTTTTGCTACGTAAACAGTAGCAGATTGCTCGTCAACCTGATGAAACGATATCATATTGCCTATATCATCGATACTACCAGGACATACGGTGCCACATTCTAAATCCCAGACAACCATCCCTGCTGGTATTGCACCACCAAGACTCGTTCCACGATACATGAATATAGCCCATCGACCTCGGACGGCCTGAATAATCGAACGATACGGCAGTGGACATATCGATCTTAGGGCTAACGAGCCTCGATCTCTAATCTCCATGTAGGAAGAAGTAGTATGAAAGCAATTAACAACGATCAAGACGTATCGTTCACTAATCAGTGGTATCACACTTTTATCTTTATCACGCCTATCTGATAGTTCCAGTTTCTTTAGTGTAGGCAATATAGCTGATGTCGCTGCTACACCATTACCATTGCTACTATTGCTACTATCGAAGGGCGCACTCTCGACGGTAACCATATTCATCGATAGCGAGCCATAAACCTCATGAGATCGACCATACAGAATGATACCTGTATCGCTTGTACGTCCTATAGACCATCGCTTATAAGTATCCGGTTCCGGTAATGGTATTACAGTGCGTCTTCCTCGACCATGACGCCAGTTCATTTCAGTAGTGAGACGCCGTCGATAGACGTCATACCAGTTGAGCGTATGTTGTTGTCGCGCTTGACTATTATCGTTTGAGTTGGACGTATAACGTCGACACCACTCAACGAATTCCCATTCTTTGCTTAGTATTGCATTATTTAGGAACTGGCGATAGTAAATATTTGCCATAAAGCATTATCAGTGCTTATCCTAACTCTTAACCAACGACAACAATGACTCAACCGTATGAGAGCTAGTCCATCTAGATACGTAATAATCCTCTTGTAATCAGTAATAGGTAGCGTATTTAACAGAGAGACTAAACGACTAGACGCTGGTAGTAGTGGCAACGAGTTGACATTAGTTACATTCATAGTAAGCCATAGAGTAGAGAAAAGCACAAGATTCTTCCAACCAGTTAACATTGCTAGCCATTGACTTTACTATTTTTTAATAAACTACAGGCTTTTTCCAACCAATTAGCGCATTTCTCCTTTAACTTTTCCTCTTATTAATAAATAATCTTGCGCATTCATTAGCAGCATTATTGCATATCTATTATTATATAAATAGTTCACAAATAGATATAGATCTGGATAGATTCTCTTTCATTCCTGTTATCTCCCTTTAACTAATCCAGTTTTGACTTGAAACGAATGAGAATATAAGGGAAGGGCAACGTGCATAATCAACCTGTAGAACAATGCGCGGACAATCAATGAAATATGCGGTCACATTAGATCAGTAAAGGCTTTTTTACTTTATATCCAAGCTAGAATGAAGTAAATCGCTTATAATTTATCCTTTACCCAGCTTTAAACTACAAAAACTTCGCTTGAAATCAAGGATCGACAAACTTAGTTCTATAAAAAGCTCCGTTTCTTTGTTTAATCAATGCAGGTTAGGGCCAACTGCCATACAAGTACACATAAAGACACAAGTACACATGCACCCATCACAATCAAAGATGATCCACCAGTTTGATACCGCTCTTTCTTATTCTTCTCCTCCTCTCTTTTACGATATTCTTGTTTTACGATATTCTACACGGTTATTTCAGTGCTTATTCTTATTCTTACTATTGTCTAAGCTACTTGAGTTGATATGGCATTGGATGTAGGTCAGCTTATATGGATGGCAGCCAAGCCAATTATCAAGTTGGCATTGGTGGCTGGTAAGTATCGCGTTGAATAGCAACCATCAATGAATATCGCACCATTAATAGGAAATTGTACATGTCATGAAAAAACCACTAGGTGGAGGCATGGCCTTGTCGCGAGCAAATATACTCACTGCATCAGCATCAAAGTTAATATCAAAGGTAATTCAAATGAAAACCGGATTAGTTAGTTAATTGAATCACTTATTAATGAGATGTACTATTATGATTATTATTGCTATACCTTACCAATACTGCTTGTATAGATTATTGTCAATTTACTCATGCCATGTCTACTATTTGCCAATATGGCAAAATCGCTATCAATTGATAATCTGCCTCAACTAGGGTGTGTAACCAGGATGAGCATGACAGTTAAAGAGTAATGGTTTCACTAAATCACATGTATAGCATTATGACCATAACAGCCGTCTTTTACATTCTACTAGGATTAGTAGCTGGTCTACTGATGAAACGATTCCTTAATCCACCAAGTCGATTTCAATACGGTATTGTAGGTGAGTGCAACTATTTATTGATCATAGACTACGTTCACAATACTGATGCTTATATATATGATGATGATAGCGGCATCCATCTGGGGTAATTGGGTAGGTATTAAGGCTTATGATGTTCATTGAATGGTATTATTGAATACTTTACCATCATTGTTATAGGGCGATTTACCCTTGGCCATTATACTCTCGGTGGGCGATATGCCACCATTCCAGTCGGGTGACACTAAACTCGGTCTAGCCTTCGTGTCCACACTCATTTGCGTGTTCAACGTGACTCTATTCCCCATGGGTGGACATCGAATAGTCGAAAAGGACTATAAACGACTGCCTAGTAGTACGCACACCGATATACAGACGACAAAGTGCCGCCAAATCGTTCATCGATAGCTCAATCAAATACCGGTGAACACAATGCAAATGAAGAGGAAATGAAGCAGAAAACCGATAATGATCAAATCACGGTGATTAACATGGATACTACAATGACGGAAACTAATGCGCCATCGACACCGCATAGGACAACTACTACGAATTATGATCAAATAGGTAATATAGACATAGATTGACATGAATCAATGTACACTAATTTATTATGATACAGCTACGGAGAATAGTAGATCATTCGTGAATATACGATCCAGATTCTCATTAGATATGATCAAGCATTTTATCATCAATTTGATGTCACCTACGAATATTGGCATCTTCCTTGGTATACTAGTGGCTTTCATCCACCCGTAAAGAATTTATTTGTACCGACATCATCGGAATCATTACCGACATCCGAGCCACCGCTCTACTTTCTATTGGATACACTGGCGTTTATCGGTGCTTCTTCCGTTCCATTGAGCATCACGAATTTGGGGGCGGCATTGGCCAAGATGAAGTTCAAAACCATGCACGTACGATCGGCCAGTGGACTCGCCCTGTTTAACTGTTATCACACCAGTGATTGCTATCTTTGTATTGGATCCACTTTTAGTGCATGGTCTACACTGGGTGGATCCATTGGAGGATCGTGCACTTCGCTTTGTCTACATGCTCGCTGGTTGTATGCCCACTGCCACCACATGTCTTTTACTCACGCAGTTGTATAGTCCAGATGGACAAGCACACGAAGTAGCGGGCGCACTAGTGCTACAATATCTCGGTGGACTAGTCACTATGGTGGGTGCACTTGCTCTTATCATAGTACGTTATAATTATAGCTATTTTACTTCGTATTAATATAATAATAATAATAAATTCTATCTGCTACTTTTTAGCTTATTATCTCGTATCAATTACAAAATAGTTAATGTAGTAGATTAATCAAAATTAGGGTTTATTATTATTATGGCAAATAGAATTTCATGAGCTTCATGAAATATCTGTGTTATGGTGATTATTGGGATCCGCCACCAGTAAGGGCACGAACGGCATCTCCTACAAGTCCTTATTATGTTGTATCGCACTGACTGTGCCCTGAACTGCTGGTGCTGCATTTGCAGTAGCCACTCCGACTCCCTGCTCAGCATTAGCTGCTATGCCTCCAAGGGTGTGCATAAGGGTAGCGACGGCATCACCAGCTCCATCTTGCTGAGCGGCACCTTGCTGAACTCCTCTACCCACTCCGTGGTCAAAGGGTTGGCGACGCCCTCTACCACGGGTCCGTAAGTGACTCTAGTCCGCTTCTACGATGCAATGCTCTCGTAACTGAAGCTAGTTGTCTACGATGCAATGCTTGCGAGTCGACACCACGTCTTCTTATTGATGGTGCGGCATCCACGGTATTGATATTGGCCATGGCAGCAATGACGACAGCACACACAGCGATAATTGAGTACTTCATGGTTGATGTGTGTAGATTATAGAATAGAATAGATAACTAGGATTAGTATGTAGATAGTATAAAACAGATGTAGTATAGTAACGGTGATGATGATGACAATAGTGACAAATAGCGGATTACAGCAGACTATTTAAATTAGATGATGACGATGGTTAATCATGTGGCGGTACTTCTTGCACATGTCAAGTATACATCATGGTGAGTTAGGTCCAATTAGCAGGATAGAGACCAAGCCTGATATGATGCACTAATTAATGGTTACATCATTATTTAACTGGTTTATGCATTAATAAACCAATGCTATTTGATGTATATGCGCTAATGACCATGCGGCGTCACAGCATCATCTCATTCATCCTTTTTATCAAGCAGTAACAGAGTGTAAATCATACCATAGGCCAATTTAACACATGCTGTAAACAGAACCTATGGATGCACATGCAACGAACATTCACTATGGATGAGCAAATGCTATTGTCTGGCTGATAGGTTCTACCATTTCGTATTCTCTATCATGTATGTTTAACAGCGCACTCATCAGTAAACGAATAGTAATAGGTCATTTGTAGGGAATCAATGTACACATATATCAACATGTCATGGCTATCTCATCAATGAAATTCTCCACGGAATCAGTGGAGGAAGCGATGCAGGAACAATCGCGAGTACGTACCGCCATTCAACACTCGAATAGAATCCTCATTGTAGGTGGTGGTCCATCCGGTGTGGAATTGGCCACGGAAATCAAATACTATCATCCAGACAAGGAGGTCACACTCGTACACTATGCTCGTCGATTGATTCAAGGCGAGGCAGTGCGACAAAAGTTGCAACTACGCGTTGAGAAAACACTAAGAAAGATGGGCGTGCAACTTCGTCTAAATGAACGCGTCCTACTCACGGAGAATCAGCGTATGCGTGGCTGGATCGAGGGAACACGACACTACACGACAAATCATGGTGATTTCATCGAGACTGACTTGTTGTTCGTATGTACAGGAATGTACGCTATAATACACGTCTAGTTCAGAAATTAGCATCGAATACACTAGAGGAGGTGATCAGTCGTACGGGTGAAATACACGTACTTCCCACCTTGCAACTCGTACCCTATCCGCACATATTCGCCATAGGTGATTGTGCTGACGCGTCACCCATCAAGCTAGCCACTGCCGCGTTTGATCAGGCACGCTTTTGTGCTCGAAATATCTGTCGTATCATACGACATCGTCAGTCATATCAACAACGATTGCAACGAGCAAAGTATCAACAGCAGCATCACAGCTTACTTGTTGCTGATGACAACAACATCTACTCGTCGCGACCTTATTATTCAACGGAGATCAGCGAGGAAGAGTATAAACGCGTAGACGAGACGGCGAAACTTGCTCGCTACAAACCTATACCTAAATTCGTGTTTAGTCTCGGTCCAGAGGATGGCACGGGACAATGGCCATACATTGGCATCTTGCCTTCATGGTTTGCTTGTCGTCACAAGAGCAAAAAACTCATGCTTGGACAGATTTATCGGTTCTTTAATGCCAAATTACCCACTAAAATCCAAACATCATAACATGAAATGAACAATATATGGCTACTACTATGCATCTCTTTATTTTATTTGTGTCTTGCTAGTTGTAAATGGTCAACCATTAATGCGATCTTTAATTATCCTACTCTACAATGACATGCAGGTAATGCGTGTGTGCATGCATACATAGATATGTGTATGCGTGTATGTGTGTGAAGGTGACGTGGCAAAAAACTGCCAAAATCATTTGTTGGCGAACCTATCCATCAACAACAATTACACTCATTGCTTATCAACGAACAAACCAATCATACACAATGTATAATAACTTCACTTCCGCCTATCGTTTAACTTTCACGTTTGGCTCTCCTCTAGTTCTTTCTTCCTTCTACCACATTCTCAATATTACCTTTCCTGTGTGCGTGTGTGTAGAGCGTGTGATACGTCATCTCTTATTCTACTATCTATACTAGCCAGCACTACTAAAGAAAAGTATATAACTCATCGTATACTCGTTTCTTGGTTCTATCCCGTTTCCTCTTGTCTCTTGTCTCTTGTCTCTTTCTTTCTTTCTCACTCGCATCTGTTTATTCCTTATAAGAAAGCGTGTACACGCGTGTGTGTGTGTGGACTTATCAACTATAGGTCGTGCCAGTTGCTTGACACGCAACTCGTAATTGTTTACGATGGGAGATAAATTACCTATTCGTTTCCAAGAGCATGTTCAGGTAACTATGACTGTTGTTATTGCACATCTACCGGCTTCCACTGCTAACTCGGTTTATCTCACCGTGTATATATATATAGCTCACGGCACTGGGCATTAGCCCGAACAATATTGGCTTTGCCACGTTAACTATGGAATCAGACAAGTTCATCTGTATTCGTGAAACAGATGGCGATCAGAATCGTATTGCCATCGTGATATGGGCGATGCAGGCAGCTTAATGCGTCGTCCAATTACGGCTGATTCGGCTATCATGAATCCAGCCACAAAGGTTATTGCACTTAAAGGTAAGTGAATATGGATTACAATACTAGATAGATAGATAGATTGCATTTACTAATAACTATAACTATTATAACAACAATAATAGCCGGTCGTCAGTTGCAAATCTTTAATCTAGAAATGAAATCCAAGGTAAAGGCTCATATGATGCCAGAGGATGTTACATTCTGGAAATGGATCAACAACAAAACCATCGGTCTCGTTACCGAACATGCCGTCTACCATTGGTCGATGGACGGCGACTCCTTGCCTAAGAAGCAATTCGATCGGCATCAGAATCTTGCAGGTAGTCAGATCATCAACTATCGTTGTAATTCTGATGAGAAATGGATGGTACTCATCGGTATATCCGCGCAGCAAAATCGTGTCGTCGGTCAAATGCAACTGTACAGCAAGGAACGCGGTGTTAGTCAACCGATCGAGGGACACGTCGCGGCATTTAGCGATCTAACCCTCGAGGGATCCTCTGTGCCGTCAAAGCTATTTGCATTTGCCGTGCGTACAGCCACCGCTGCTAAACTGCACGTTGTCGAGGTGGATCACGCGGAAGGTGCGCCTGCCTTCCAGAAACGAGCGGTTGACGTCTACTTCCACCGGAGGCCGTCAATGATTTCCCGGTGGCTATGCAAATTAGTCATAAATACGGCGTGATCTACCTGGTGACCAAGTATGGCTTCGTCCACTTGTACGATCTCGAGACTGGCACCTGCATTTATATGAATCGCATTAGCGGTGACACGGTATTCATCACGGCGGAACTCGAGGCGACCAGCGGTCTAATCGGCGTTAACCGTAAGGGACAAGTGTTGTCGGTAAGCGTGGATGAAGAGAACATCGTGCCGTACATCATACAGACGCTGCAAAACACCGATCTCGCCCTTCGTTTCGCATCACGTAACGGACTACCCGGTGCCGATGATTTGTACGTTACGCGATTCCAACAACTGTTCAGTCAGAGTAACTTTAGCGAGGCAGCACGTATGGCGGCCACTTCACCACGTGGTATACTTCGTACGCAGGATACTATTGAACGTTTCAAGCAGCTGCCCGCTACACCCGGTCAACTATCGCCTATTCTACAATATTTCGGTATTCTACTTGAGAAGGGCACGTTGAATCGTCATGAATCGTTGGAGTTGGCTCGACCGGTACTCCAGCAGAATCGTAAGCAATTACTCGAGAAATGGCTCAAAGAAGATAAGGTAAGTGAGGCAGCGAGATAAAGCGGTAGCATTAGTAGTTATTGTTAATGGATGAATACTGATTGTCAATTGATATGATACCAGCTTGAATGTAGTGAAGAATTGGGTGACATCGTCAAGTCTCATGATACAATGCTGGCATTATCAGTGTATCTAAGGGCTAATGTTCCTATGAAGGTGAGTGGCTTGTTTTCTCTTTCCCTCTCTCTATTTATTTCTGGCAACTATAAATACTAATACTAATAACCGTGATTGTAATTAGGTTGTGGCATGTTTTGCCGAAACCGGACAATACGATAAGATTATATTGTACTCCAAGAAGGTTGGCTTCCAACCTGACTTCGTTCTTCTATTGCAACATGTCATGCGAGCTGATCCGGAGAAAGGTGTCGAATTTGCCACTAAGCTTATTAATGACGAAATGGGTCAACACTTGGATCTTGATCGTGTAAGTGATGCACGATTGTTGCCTTTTTTCTTGTATTCCTAACGTTTATCACGATCATTGTAGATTGTTGATGTCTTCATGCAACAAAACCTTATTCAACAGGCAACCTCATTCCTACTGGATGCCCTGAAGAATAATCGACCAGAGCAAGGACCATTGCAAACACGATTATTGGAAATCAACTTGTTACACGCACCTCAAGTAGCCGATGCCATTCTTGGCAATGAAATGTTTACGCATTACGATCGAGCGGTCATTGCTCAGTTATGCGAGAAGGCGGGACTCTACCAGCGTGCACTCGAGCATTACACGGATTTATTCGACATCAAACGAACAATCGTCAATACAGGCTCACTTAACCCAGAGGTATTTATTGATGGAATAGTAATAGTAACAAGCATTATACTAACAAATCACACTATCTATCATAGTGGCTGGTCAATTTCTTTAGTCGTTTATCGGTGGAACACTCGATGGAATGTCTACGGGAATTGCTCAAGGCGAATCTTCGTCAGAATCTAAATGTCTGCGTGCAAGTGGCCACTAAATACTCGGAGCAACTAGGTCCAAGCAATTTGATTCACTTATTCGAGGAATTCCAAACGGAGGAAGGTCTCTACTACTACCTCGGTTCGGTGGTTAATTTCACACAGGATTCCGAGGTACATTTCAAGTATATTCAAGCTGCCGTCAAGACAAATCAACTTCGTGAAGTTGAGCGTATCTGTCGTGAAAGCAACGCCTACGACGCCGAACGAATCAAGAATTACTTGATGGTAAGTAGTCGTCAAACTGAAACTACAGCACTTACCGATACAATGTCCCATGCATTACGATGTCATTATTAGGAAGCGAATTTGGAGGATCAATTGCCATTGATTATCGTATGCGATCGTTACAATTACGTGCGTGATCTGGTCATGTTCCTGTACAAGAAGAACATGTTCCGATTCATCGAGGTATACGTGCAAAAGGTTAATCCGAGTCGTGCCCCATCCGTCATTGGCGCTCTATTGGACGTGGACTGCGACGAGAACATGATTCGCAGTCTATTAATGTCGATCCAAGTGCCGATTCCCGTTGACGAGCTCACCCATGAGGTGGAGCAACGTAATCGACTTAAGCTGATCCTACCCTATCTCGAAGTGCGTATTCGTGAGGGCACGCAAGAATCAAGCGTCTACAATGCATTGGCCAAGATTTACATTGATAGCAACAATCATCCGGAACATTTCTTGAAAGAGAATCAGGTAAGTTGCGCTATTGTTGTTTTGATTGATTAATCAATCACATTAACCTATATATGTGATACGATCATAGTTCTACGACTCACGCGTAGTTGGTAAATACTGCGAGAAACGCGATCCTTACCTGGCCTATGTCGCCTATGAACGCGGTCAATGCGACTCGGAATTGATCAATGTCACCAATGAAAACTCGATGTTCAAGCATCAAGCAAAGTACCTGGTGAAACGACGTGAACCCGAGTTATGGACTCAAGTGTTGGACACGTCGAATCCATTCCGACGTGCTGTTATCGATCAGGTTGTCTCGTCGGCACTACCTGACTCGCAAGATCCGGAGGATGTATCGAACGCGGTTAAAGCATTCATGGCAGCCAACTTACCGCATGAACTGATCGAGTTGCTAGACAAGATTATTATGGAGAATTCCGCCTTTAGCGATAATCGTAGTCTGCAAAACTTGCTGATTCTCACGGCGATCAAGTCGGATAAATCCCGTGTCATGGACTACATTACACGATTGGACAACTACGATGCTCCGGATGTTGCTGGACTGGCCGTGGGTTCCGGTCTCTACGAGGAGGCATTTGTCATTTATCGCAAGCATAATCAGCACGCGAGTGCCATTAGCGTATTGCTCGATAACCTCGAGGATCTCGATCGTGCGCTCGAGTACGCGGAACGTTGCGACGAGGCTGAAGTATGGAGTAAGCTGGGTCAGGCTCAACTTAACGCCAATAAGGTGGTCGAGGCCATTGATTCGTACGTACGAGCAGATGATCCGAGCAACTATCAACAAGTGATTCAAGCTGCCGATCGTGCTCAAATATCCGAGGAACTCATTCGTTACCTGCTAATGGCGCGCAAGAAACTACGAGAAGCGGCCATTGATGGCGAGTTGCTATTCGCCTACGCACGCACTAATCGTCTAGCTGATATGGAGGAATTCCTTGCTGGCCACAACCTTGCCAAGGTAAGCATGATACTATTATTATTATTATTATTATTATGCGCTGTATCGTACACTAGCTAATTGCTTTTTTTGCATCGTCATCATCTAGGTGCAAGAGATTGGTGAACGCTGCTTCGAGAATGGCATGTATGAACCTGCCAAACTACTATTTAGCAGCATTTCCAACTGGTCACGTCTTGCCTCCACTTTGGTGTTCTTGGGCGAGTATCAAGCGGCTGTGACGCGGCACGCAAGGCCAATGGCACCAAGGTGTGGCGCGAGGTTAACGCGGCATGTATCGAGAAGCGCGAATTCCGCTTGGCCCAGATTTGCGGTCTTCATCTAGTGGTGCATGCCGATGAACTGCACGAGCTCATTCAAACCTACGAGCAACAAGGATTTGTCGAACAGTTGATCGAACTACTAGAGGCGGGTCTCGGTTTGGAACGCGCTCACATGGGTATGTTCACGGAACTCGCCATATTGTACGCAAAGTACAAGCAAGAGAAGATTATGGAGCATCTCAAGTTGTACAGCTCGCGTATCAACATCCCCAAGGTGATTCGTGCCTGCGAGGATACGCATCTATGGTCCGAGCTCGTCTTCCTCTACGTTCACTACGACGAATACGACAACGCCGCCTTGACCATGATGCGTCACTCGGTGGATGCATGGGATCACGCTCGTTTCAAGGATGTTATCGTTAAAGTGTCCAACCTGGAACTTTACTACAAAGCACTACGCTTCTACCTGGAGGAACAACCGATGCTCATTAACGATCTGCTGACCGGTGCTCACACCGCGTATCGATCATACACGCGTCGTGAAGCTATTGGAGAAATCCGACAATATTCCACTTATCAAGCCATACTTGACATCCGTTCAATCGACCAACAATATGGCGGTGAACAGCGCGTATAACGAGTTGCTCATCGAGGAGGAGGACTACAAGTTGCTACGCGATTCAATCGATCATTTCGATAACTTTGACAATATTGAATTGGCGCAACGACTTGAAACACACGAGCTACTCGAGTTCCGTCGTATTGCTGCACATTTGTACAAGGTAAATATCTCAAACATTACGCAACATCGATGATTACAATTATACTAACTAATTCTCATTTACATTTATTGCTTATAACAATAGAGAAACAAACGCTGGAAGCAATCCATTGAACTATCCAAGCTTGACAGTCTCTTTAAGGATGCCATCCAGACAGCTTCCGAATCCAAGGATACAGAAGTAGTCGAGGATTTGATTCGCTACTTTGTCGACACCGGCAATCGTGAATGTTTTGTAGCGGCATTGTATGTTTGCTACGAGCAAATGCGACCGGATGTAGTGATGGAACTAGCCTGGCGTAATGGTCTCACCGATTTCGCCATGCCATTTATGATTCAAACCATGCGTGAATACATGACAAAGGTAAGCAAATCAATATCAACATCAATAGATATATATATTAACTTATGATTATTATGATAGGTTGATACATTGGAGAAACAAAATGCAGAACGTCAAGCTAAAGAGACCACAAAGGATAAACCATCGGATGGTCCCGCTCTTCGTCCAGGTCAGGGCAGCATTGGACCTGGTGCCCCATTGATGATCACCTCTGGTATTACAGGAGTGGCACCGCCTAATAATGTCAATATGGGTTCACCAGGATTTGGTGGTGGCTATGGCGCTCCATTCTAAAAAGTTGTCACGAATTGAATAAATATCACACATTATTTCTATTTCACTTTATCGTTGAGTATACTTGTTTATGTGTGCATCTAATAGAATAATGAGTTAGTATATCGTTATAGATTGTACTCATATTAACAAGGCATGACAAGTGACAGTAGGATATCTCGTCAATTAGAAAGACTTGAACACCATGCTTCATTATTATCCACACTTGCGTATGATTTATTTGTGTATTCTTGATTAAAATAACGTCATCGTATTTCTCTACCTCATATCGCCTTTCTTATTCCATTCCACTATGTCTACTACTACTACTGAAATATCGAGTAATTCCAACTCGTCTTGTAGACTACTAGTTTGTCTGAATACTCTTCCATTTCATGACCAGCGTGTCTTCCGTAGTCACTTGGTCATACGATTATTGCGTTTATCAGCATGTTGTCACTCGTTAAGAAGCAGTATTCGAAATGATACAGTATTATGGCAAGAACATACCATAGGGATTTCCTATCAGGAGCCTATTATGCTAAGAAATGGATTTCGTATTATGGTGTATACGCACGGATGTCAACAATCCATGTACATCGGATAAACGAGCGATCTACTAGAGAATGTGGACTGGTACAACACATATCGTCGACGAGTGAGCACCGAGAATAATTGGCGATATGGACGATGCAAGACCACGCGTATGATATGGAATCTGACGGATGACAATGTATTACGTAGGAGCTGAAAATGATCGCATATTTATTACACAGCGAAAGCGCATAGGCAGAGCATCAGGTCCAGTTATACTTTACAATATTTGCCACATTCAAATCTTAGAACAAACGACAATATCGTGTATAACAGTACATTCTCCATATCGCCAAACGTTTTCTTGCTGGGCAGTGATGAGACCACTAATCACATTCATGTCCTGGGTGGCCATTATATAGCTGCATATCGTATGTCGAGCAAAAAGTATCCCAACTATAATGTAAAAATACTCTCTCGCAAATATGGTGATGTTTTTACTACATTCAATATTCCAGCGTCATATAGTGTGGAGGCAATCGAGGGGAAATGGGTATTATTAGTGAATAGATTACGAGAGTCACATAGAGTTACGCCAATTAGTAAGCGCAGTAATTGTACAATGATACAATACAACTAGTACTAACCATTAATGGATTTAGTCGGTATAATGGTATTCGATATAGATAATAGTGTCATGTGTTTGGGAAGCACTGATGGTAGATGGGATGCCACTCGTTTCTACAAAACAACCAACAATACAGCAATAGTATACAGGGCAAGAATAGTCAAAGATGATGACACAGATCGTATTGAATGGGCATTACACCAGTTCTCGAGCAATAATCACGTTGTACAATTACGAAATGGTTGGCTATGTTTGCCTGAAGGGATAAAGGCCACATTAATATTTGTTCAAAGCTCATACGATTCGTATATGATCATTTATTTATGTGGTCATTCTTATCATGATCCATACATAATGCATAGCGTAGCATCAAGTGGTCAATGCCATACTCCTCGTAATTGCTATACTATATTTAACCATCATATGCCTATTCCATTATTAAGGGCTGGATACACGTATTCAATATCTGCTTCTAGACCAACAAAACTATGGGCAGACTTACCCTACAATGACGATCAAGTATTACAAATACCGGATACAGTTTCCATCAAACATATTATTGGAGATATCTATGTTTTTATTACGGGAGGTTATAATCGTATAAAACGTCGATTGCTTGTAGATATCAATACAAAAGAAACAATACGTGAATTGAAAGTACCAAATACGAGTTGGCAATTGGATAATTATACAATGTTTGGTATGCTATGTAGTTCACGTGACAGCGATGTGCAAACACTACTAGAATATGGCGAACTGTAACAAACAACAATAAATAATAGCAATGCTATAATATTGTTAACAATTATGTAAATCTATTTATTAATAAACACAAAAACTAATGGCTAACAGTGCTAATTGGTTGTAAAAGTCATCTAGTGTAAGTGATCATGGTTAATTGTTCTATGGCTATCCTCGTTAGTCTGGTGGTGGCAGCAGCCGAGGCATGGCTATACGTTCGCTACTTTAGCCAGAGCGACGCAACTACTCGTCCTCGTGGACAGAGTATCATGGGTAGAGCACGTCAACGTCATGATGGCTATCAGTCCATTAATAGCTAATGGTATCTAACAACAATAATAGCAGTAATAATAGTAATAGAAAAATAGTAAGCGAGTAATAGCGGTATAGGAATAATAGAATAAACTTATCACATTAGTAATGGCTGCAGTAATGAATGTAGCAATATGTTTATTCCATAAAGAAAGAATCACGGGTGTGGCGTTCTAGTTAGACCTATTTATACTTGGAGGGGTTGTCAATCGTGACATGATTCTACCGGATACAGTAGACAGACACATGAAATTAGATTGGTTTATTATGCTTACAAATACGTAGTATAATAAAATAAATAGCTAGTACGCTATACGCGCATGTAGTTTCGATTCAATTGAGGGCACAGTGTTACATTTAGCAAAGCATCCATATGAGTAAATGGCTACTCTTCACGTATCAATAGCTAGCCGTGCGTGATTAGATTTAAGCTGTAATTTGAAATAATTATAATCAATGACATGATGATTTGCTCGTAAATCTAATGACATATGATTAGTTATTGCTATGCTGCTAGTAACTACTTACCCGTATGGTTTTTTTGACAAGTTCAATATCATGCTTTTTAGTTTGCTGAATCCTTTAGCATTGTTATTGCGAGACAGGTAACCTTTTGGTAAAGACGTACACCAATATCTGCTGCAGGATCATCTGGCATATCAATGGAAATACCAAAGCATTCGCCAGTCGGTAATGTATACATATATTTGTTATTATTTGTAGGCAAGGATGCCGACTCCATGTATTGCATAATATCTGCAAGTTCCGTTTCATCCAACGATATTTCCTCGTCCGATATAAATGCACAAACACTGATATTTCTAGTTTGTCGATTAGCTTCGGATGTGACATTCTTCCACATTAAACCTAAATAATGCTGCACATGCTCCATGTCGTCTTCCGCTCTAATATTGGCTAATTGAATTTGCCATATAATAAAACCTTCGTTCGTGTTGTTGATTGAAATCGAGGCCGGATGATTATGTAATACATCCGCACTATGAGTATACACTGCCATATAATCACGTATAAATATTATACTATTGACTAGTTCTACCGCTGTATTATTGGATACCACATTATTATTATCATCAGTAGTAGTATGTTCTACATTTGTGCTATCCTCCTCATCGATCTATCAAGTTACTCATTAGCATATCTACATATTCATATGTATTGGCAATGAAAGCAGCAAGTATCACTTACAGACATATAGAGTGGCTCATCAAATAGGTGGTCGATCATATCAACTTGGATAATGCTGCACGCATGATCTCTCGCATCTATGTGTTGTAAGATGACGATCATTGTATGATTACTACCACTCACCTCTACCAGACTGTTTGTTGCTAGGAATAGAATGTCATAAGATTTAGTACTCGGTATCTCGATCAAATACATTGATAGTAAACAACGATCATTGCTAGGTGTATATCCTTGAACAAGCATCTGTCGATCGACATTATTATCCAGCGTGTAGCTCGTGTTTATACTTGCACCGTCATTCATTACTAGATGCTTGCCTTGCTGCCATTGCATGTTGACATCGATGATGGTCCCGGATGATCCTTGTGAATAAACACGCGTGAATAACGATATCTTATTATCCGCATTTGATGTACCGTCATTATGAAGTAACAAATATTCCATGGAATTATCCCTTCCTCCATGCTGTCACTGGTATTTCTGACATGCTGAATGATATCCGCGTCTTCCAACAGTATACTAGCATTGTTCGACTCTTCATTGCTCTTTTCTCGAGTGTATCCGATACACCATTCTGATGGATGTTCCAGCGAGAATCCTTCGTGTTCGATGTCATGATGAATACGAAATAGTGGCTGAATCGAATTGTTTACGACACTCTAGTTACAAGTAAGCATCGCATGTTACTTGATGACATCGTAGTTTACGCTTACCGTGTTGACTTCCGCTTTGTTGTATTCCTCGTGCAGCTGGTCAATCACTGACACGGTAATGACTGCCGGCTTAGTAATGTGTTCTTTGTCGTTGGATTCGGGATGTGCACGGAATGCCTTGATACACATTCGAGTTGATTCATCAAGGGAGATGTACCGATATGCCGGGATCATACTACCAAAGTAATTGACGATTCCTTTGTTCTCCAGAGATGGCACTACATGATTAATGAGTTGATCACGCTGGATGTTATTCACCGATATCACCGTTAATGCCGTAAGATAGTTGTGATGGTGTACAATCATAATAGTTCCATCGAGTGGATCGTCCATTAGACTTGCTGTTGTCGATACATTACTCAGATGATAAATTGCCAGACACTTATTGGCAGAGGAGTTAGTTGTATTGACTTGACATATTTCATACTTGTTTTGAGGTAATGGTTTGCTGGAATTGGTATCATTCGATAAAAGTTCAAAATGATCACTTGACCATATTGGCACAATAGTCAGTTCTAGTCGATCAGTAGCATTCTCAATCAACTGGATGGCTTGACTTGGCTTCCACGACATAGTTGCTTCGATTTCTTTGGCAATTTCAATAAAAGCATTAGAACAATGCCAACTAGCATGGTATTAGCATCATCATCATCACTATTACTATCCATTCATTGGCATACCTGAATCCACTTAATGGTATGTCCAATACAGGACCAAGCATCAGTATTTGATTGGGAAATGAAGATACGCTCCTGTTGTTGTTGTTGTTGTTGTTGTTGTCCGTGTATTCCTTGGATGTCTCTTCAATGGATACTCTAGTTGTTGCACTATTCCCATTTTGTATCTGACTAAACTGAACAACGAATGATGTGTCATTATCAAGCAAATATATCCAGCTAGTGGTGTCGTCATCGCTTATAGGTGCTAATAAATGGACGGCATAACGCTCGTAGAATCGCTTCAATAGCAAGTCGTATTCCGGGAAGTTTGGACTATCAGAACGAAACAGGAATACACACGTCTCATGAATGTTGGCCATGTCTGCCCTCTCCTCAATACTCTCGGTTGTATATTTTGTTGAGGCTGATCTTTGCTTTTCTATCTTGTTACGACATGCCACTGCTAGGAACAATCGATGATATGGCCGTGATGGCACTGAAGCCGAATGATGCGTTGATTTCACTTCATACACGACAACAGCTGCCGTATCTTTTGCACCACGATTTGTTGCTCGATATTCTTGTGTCTTCCCATGGTCAATCGAGTCGGTAGGTTCCATTTCAATTGTCCCCTCATGCGTGTACTGATGTCGTCCAGTAAGTGTGACCAGCGGATGATTATTAGCAATTGTCATTGATACACAAGTGCCAGTCGATCCACTAGTATAGGATTCATTTTGATGTTCTCTAATGAGTTCAGCATGTTGACTATCGAGACCTGTTGCAAGATGCATCGATTCCATGTGTTGCGAGAAATGATCCATCATGCGATTATCGTATGCAAAATCATCTTCGCATTCGTCTTCATCTGCAAAAGCATCTACTCAACTATAATTAGTCATGGATATTAGCTTTAGTTTACTGGCATGATATCCTACCAACATCTATCGTTGATGATCTAACTGACATTGGCTGTCCTTCTCCTCCTCCTCCAGGACTAAATGTGTCATGATTAATGAGTAGACTATAGCAACATTGGCACAACTTACTATGGTAACTCCAAATACTCCATATCAAGTATGTTACCGCTACTCCTCTCAGTTGATGGTAGCAACGAGACACGCAACTCAAACGGTCTAGTCGAACTTGATCGGTCCATCCAACATTCAAGAGCAAATGTCGCATCAAATGACTTTCCTGTATAAGCTGAGGACTTTGTATAGGTCGAAGTGCATGTGAAATGGATCGTTCGTAGTAGTGTCTCAACCGCTCTGGGCTACAGCTGAAATCAACACCACGCTCTGTGACGATGAAGCGAGCACATAGTTGCGGCGGTTCATTATGTTCAGCACCGGTATCGAAAGCAACAGTCGCATAAATTTCATGTAAACACTTTCCATTTATCGGTTCAAGCTTAAACACCGCTATACCGGCAAGTAGAAGACTATCCTCGTGGTTGGCACATAGTGTATACGTGTTGCAGTCCTCCCTAGTTGCCGGCAGTACCTCACCACTATTAGGCGGGAAGTAAAAGTAGGCACGGCCCAGTTGTAAGGTGGAATGAGCGGAATTGACTGTGCATTCTAGTTGTCGAGACAGTAGCCTCTCACCTTGCTGCAGTTTATCCACAAGATGTGCAGACTGTGTGCTCATTACGTACGAGGTTACTACAATATGAAAGCGCCCTTAATAGACTAGGCGGTATTTATGCAAACAACAACAACAACAACTTATACACTAGATAACAAATACTATTGAACAAGAACGGAAACTGACAACTAGGCCATTGACGTAGCATCATCATTGTTCCAATACACATGGTAGTACAGATGTTATTTTCGTGTGCTCATAGAATAAAATGGCATCAACTATGGCGTCACTTACAATGAATGTAGCAGTATGTTTATTCCATAAAGAAAGAATCACCGGGCAAGATATATTTCAAGCCAGTCTCTTTTTTTATATCTCAATATTAGATTTTCTTTACAATGGTTATAAGAATCTGTTTCATTAATAATGACAGTCTTTTTACATAGTGCATCGAATACTGCATAAAGATTGATATTCATATCACTGACGGCGTTATAGTCTAAATGGCTTAATGACTTAGCCTGATCGTATCTTAGTAGTACCACCTCTCCTTCAGAATTAAAGCAAATATCTAATAAACAAATAATGATTTAGAACGGGTATTATCTATCATGTTACTCGATTCTATAACCTACTGTTAACGTTAATATCATAGGCTATATCACTAAGCCCTAGATTGATTATTACTAAACAACAGCAACAACAACAACAATGTTAGCATATGTATAGAGGTAACTGGTATACACATACTGTTCGCAATTGATGTTATGGCATGTTCCAGCGAGTTTCTATCGAATCTATACCGACCACTAAGCGAGTATCTTGTCTGAACATCCTCGCTGAGCGCACCCTTACATACCGAATCACTAACGTAGCATTTCTTTTCACCAGTTGAAAAGCTGAAATAGCCTCTAGAATGGTAAATTTCTGCCATTGTCATCGTATCATCATTCTGGTTGTTGTACAAGATGATATTCTACAAATTCATGTATTAGCTCGTAGGAAATGCACACATATTGCTGGTGTATATTACCGGATATAACTTTGCCAATGTCTTATCGTAGAATGAATGCGGAACCACGCATGTAATAAATGCTGCTCTCTCCTTTATCTCAGTTTTAATACTATAACTGTTCCATCTTGGTGCCTTCATCTTTCCCGTTAAATAGTCGACTCCATTTGATGCGAAATAGATATTGTTGAGTTTAAGCCCGGCTTGATTAAAGGCATTCCATTCACCAAGCTGTTGCTTTTGATAGAAATCCGGTTTACCTAAACATTATATGTTAAGTTAGTATAATGCAATTATAACTGGTATGTGGTATATGCTTGCCTGGTTTCGCTAATAACCTATCAAAAATCCCGGCTGATGTTTCTGTATTCATGAATAACATGGCAACAACAGTTGCTATACTGATCACACTTGTATTGAGATACATAATGCAGTATTAAATCTTTCTTTATCTGTAAAGTCTTGAAATCGTAAGAGTAAGCGAGTATTGTTGAGAGAATGTAGTGTAAAATTGATGCGATGATTGTTATGATTGCATTTATATGGTGATTATCGCGTTCTTTCTTTTCTTTTCTTTTTATTGAGCATGTGGCAAACAATTTATATCATGTCTACTCCGAGTTCATTAGTATTTTTGGATAATGCACGTGTATCAACCATTGATTTCGATGTTTATCCATTGCTAAAGTATAACTAGCCGATATCTACGTATAATCATCGAGTATTTAGAGTAAAGCAAAGTAGACTAATAAATAGTTATGATAGTAAACGATTTGTCAATCAAGCATGGATAGTGATATTCAGCTAGATTCAAACATCGTATATACAATACAAAACTTTCCAGCCAATTAGCGCAGCTCACCTTTTGTTTTTTATGAATAAATAGTAGGTTTACACATTCGTTAAGACCATTAATTAAACAACTATTATTAGGAAGACCAAAGAAAGGCGAACAACGCTAATTGGTAATATAAACTAGTAAAACAGTAAAAACTACAAGTTGACGATGAATCTTTTCTTTTATTTTGTGCATTACGCGTCAATGATCGTCTACGTTTCTTATCGCCCGTTCTCCCAGTTGCTTACTTATATGAATATGTTCCATCAATAATATGTTCGTTTTACAGCATGCTGGGTAAAATAATATCTGTTGTTTATGTATAGTATATACACGTATCATTGTATAGTATACATGACGGTTATTGGTGAGTATACCCGGTTAATTTCTGGCATTTACGGCTTCATACGTGATATATATATGTTTCTGTTGACCTTGAGCGCTTGCTACGCTGGTTCATGCTTGTCTTTGAAGGCGAAAGTCTTCAGCCTAACCCTAATCTTACCGCTGAAATAAATTATGGATTTTCTTTGTTTATTCTCGTTTTATCTTCGTTTTATTTCATAGTTATCATGATGCATTTCTAGTCTGTATATGATAATAACTAGCTTGTTGGTTAGTTATTATTATAATGGATAATGAAATAAATCTAGTAATTATAGATAGATGAATTTATTATGGAAGTAAATAAATTAAATTCATCATGATATTTGAGCGTGTGTATATTCAATCGTACTTGTTGTCTTGTTGCAACAGCATCAATGGCAATCTGTATGATATGACCGGTGTTTCTACGGTGTCTAAATCGTCTGATCACGACATCGCACGCCAGTGGGTGTGTGGCTCGTTCGATCAGTATTAGGCTCTGATGTTCGCGTGCAGAGTCTTTGACCGGTCGTTAAATGTGATACTCAAAGACACCCTGACGACATGATACCCCGTAGTTGCTCGGTGGTACGCGTCACCTTACATTAACACGATATATCACGTTTGGAGCATGAAGCGTGAATGACATATACAAGTATGCGATTCGCGTTGATAATGTTATGCAATTCTCATTGATGACAGATTCTTTATTCATGATCATGGGAGGGAATGGGATGATGCGCTATAGGTTTACTTGTTTGCATATCTATCATGACGGTAGAGACACGATATTTGACTTGTAATGAATAGTTGCACCATTAGCAAGTATTAGGAACTCGTATTCCGTGCATTACAGTCATACAATTATCGTTGTCGCGAGGTAGGAAGCCTCACTATTGTCATTGATGATACGCCGGTGAACCGCCTCATTGATTGTGTTGAATTTCGAGATGGAGTTGCTTGCATTAGCAATGTGCTACTTAACATATACCGGGATTAATTGGTATATAATCATCTAATAGCATTAATAACAGTGACATCTTTTTAATAATAATAATAAAGTATCTATTAAATTAACAGTAAAAGTATAAAATGGTATTCTTTTTATTCATGTTGCTAATTGTAATAATAACCTCTACTGCTGTATATATGTATTTTAGAATTCACCGCCTCGACGTTCAGATCCACCCTCTCGACCAGTACGACTAGCCATTTGAGAACGACGATGTGCCTCAAGTTTAGGACACTCGGTAATACGATGACCCAGACCACCGCAGAATGTACAGCCTTGTTATAATCGAATAATCGAATAAATAAATAAAAGATAAATAACAATAATAATACGAGTGACTTACCACCAGGTACGTTAGATGAACTGATATGATCCATGGGATCATCAAGAGCAAGTAATACAGGTGGAATACGCTGGTTGGCTTCACGTAATAAATGCTTAAGATCAAGTAGAATTTGTTCGGAACAGCCCATATTAATGAATGTCGTAGCGATACCCGTTTTGCCTGATCGACCTGTACGTCCAATACGATGCACTATATCATTGTTATTGTTACTGGCATTAGAATAATAGTAATACAAATAGATGTCATTATATATATATATATTATTACCGTAATCTTCAATTTCCTTGGGCATATCGTAATTAATGACATGTTGAATATCACTGAAATCTAAACCTTTCGAGGCAACATCCGATGCCACGAGCACATCTTTCTTGTAGCTTTTAAACGATCGAATGGCATATTCACGTTCCTCTTGGCTATAAAGGTATGATTAGATAAAACAGATAAGATTATAGAATGTAGGTAATGATGATCGTATTCATAACATTTGTTGACTTACTTTTGCCGCCATGTATAGCCACTGCTTCCACGCCCTTTAACAATAGATATTCATAGATATCGTCGACGTCATTCTTATTTTCAGCAAATACCAATACCTAATTGAACAACAAGAAAACAGAATATAAATATACGTATGTATGTAGAAAGATTAGTCGGTGTAATAGTCCATCTAACCTACTACTACATACCGGTGGTGCTGTTTTCTGTAGACATTCCAACAAGTAGATGATCTTTGCCTCGTCCTTGACGTATTCAACCTCCTGGATAACATCGAGATTAGCGGCACCGGCACGACCTACATTGACTATAACCGGCTTGACCAATGAAGATCGCGCAAAGTCTTGAATCTTCTTTGGCATAGTAGCCGAGTAGAGTACAGTTTGTCGTTGATGCTAAACAAGCAAGCAAGCAAACAAAAGGTAAGTACACGGTATGAAAATGTACCACGCGTCTTATGATTAACACGTTAATGGACTTACATTGAAATAGGACATAATATTACGTACATCCTCCTCGAATCCCATGTCAATCATACGATCTGCTTCATCCATACACAGATAGCTATTACACGGATGCAATTATAACAAGATGATCAGTATTGATCGATGAACAACTCGATAACGATTTTCTATATACATGTAGACTCACCGACATATGCCAAAGTTGATCTTTCGTTGTTCCAACATTGCTTGTAATCGACCAGGTGTGGCCACCACCATATGTATACCTCTACCGATAATGGGATTAGCTCATTAACTAGTAAATGCAACGGATATTTACTTTGATAATGTATGATATTGATCATGCATGGAAATACCGCCAATACACAATAATGTACGCAATAATGGATGACCTATCGTTGATGATTAGTATTGGTATTATTAGCATTTGCTAGAGTAACAACTTACCAGCTTGTTCTAGCACTTGACAGATAGCACTAATATTTTCATAGGTCTGTCGAGCCAATTCACGCTATTCAATGTTACGATTAATACAAATGGTACATACAATATATATATAACTATTCGCAACTTACCGATGGACATAATATTACACCAACAGGACCTTCACCCTGTACTAGTGGTAGTTTCCCTTCACACTCCAAGGCAAGCATGATCAATGGCAATGAAAACGATAAAGTTTTGCCAGATCCCGTAAACGCAATGCCAATCATGTCACGACCTGAGAAACTATTATACAATGTTCATTTAATGTTGCTGTTATCGTTTTCTCTCGTTTGCTTGTGGTGCTACTTACGCTACAGGCAAACCTTGTATTTGAATAGGTGTTGGCTTTTTAATGTTTTTAGATTTCAAATATTCAAGAATTGGTTTTGGTATACGCATTTCCTATATATCGCAACAACAGTCGTAATTATTAGTATCTATCTACTCAGTAATAATACTAATAGTATTATTGTTACCTTAAAGGTTGGAATAGGTGGTGGAATATCATCGCCCTCCGCTAGAATGTGAAACTTTTCGCGTATTTGATCGTGTTCCTCTTGCGTTTTAGCACGAATATGTGCGGGTGGACGCCATCTAATGCATATACAACGTGTATCATAGTGTCATTCCACTTAGTGATCCTTCCTCTAATCAACTATGAATGAATAACTTACGATGTTTTCATAGATTCCGTATACTGAATACCATGAGCTAGTTCTGCAGCCGATGCAGCTGTTTCTTTTGCTTGTGGCCTCTAGAATTCTCGCCTCCTCCTCTAGTCGTTTCTCCTCTCCGTTTTCTCTAGCCCTATTTATCAGTTAGCGAAATGACGTTAGTCTATGACGAGTCGAACTATCAGTGAGCACACGACATATATATATATATTTGTATAGATACCTAGTTCCATTTGTTGTTTCGTAACTCGACTGCCTGTTCAACGAGATTAATGTTGGCACGCGGGCCAACATTCGTGTCCTCCTCGCTTTCCTCGTCACTACCATCGATTGTCTGTGGTCGCGTGTCGTTCGTGCACGGTCTTTCGTATCAGTTTGCGCGACAGTAGTTGGAAGACGCTGGTTGTACCGACTGGCAATCCGTTCATATTGCGCTTGTTTCCGTTGACGAATTGGCACGTATGGCACGTAGTCGTCTTCCTCCTCCACAGCCGTCGCCGTCGCCGCCTTCAATTCCAACTGGGGCTCTTCTTTATGTGACATTGTTAATGAGTGGAAAAGAATAGTAGTGTGTGTATGGCTAACAAACGATTAATAAAGAGAAAGGGCAACAAGTCAATATTCTGGTGCTTGCTAATTCACCGCTTCTTTTTTTATTTCTTCGTTGATCATTATTTTATTCACCAGTATATAAGCACGGCAGCAGCAGCGATAGCAGCAGCATATTGCGGTTAGCAGGAGAACACTTTGACGAAGATCGACGAAGCCTACGACTATACGCTACTTGTCAACTCATTGAGATTACCGGTGTGCCTATTTGATGCAGCAACATAACTACTAATAATGCCGCAAATCTATCACATTTGTTCGCAAATTGAAAATAGCTTTAAATCGCGTTTGCCGCGGATCTCCATTCCGGCCACGCGTATGAATCTGGCTATTGCGCGTGTACTCTACGAGCAAGGCTTTATCGCTTCGGTGGCGCGCGGCGATAAGAAAGGACCAGATCAGGAGTATGTGCCCACTACCAACTTAAATATCGCTTCTCGTCGCTACTGGCTCGAGTTGAAGTATCGTCAGAATCAGCCGGTACTCACGTCCATGAGCGTCATTAGCAAGCCGTCGCGTCGTGTCACCGGTACCACGAGTGTGTTGCAAAATCTAATCGCTGGCAAACGTCAAGGACTAGTTAAGCCTGTATTGCCGGGAGAGTCGTCATGGTCGGTACTTGTCATGGTGTTTTGGAGATCAACGAGGCCGTACGACGTAATGTAGGAGGCGAGCTACTATGTCGTGCACGCTAACCGTCCGCAACAATAACCCTATTACATTTATTAATGCGGGCTGTTCTACTTCTTAGATTGCTATTCTTTTTACTTTGACTCGAAAAAATAAACAATATTGATTTCATTAATAACTATGTAATGTATACAGCAAAGCATTAAGTAGTATCGCTTATTAGTTTATTATTTCGCGTTTACATGAATGTATTCATGCTATATATATATATACATTAGTCATTAGATGTTAGATAGAAAATAATGACACCTTATTAGAGCGTGTAATAGATGGATGTTGTTTTTTACATATCCACCAATAATGATCAAGATGTCCGTTGATAATGGCCATTATATGCTCTCTCTCTCTCTCGTTCACTCTTGTACGCTCACTCTCGTTCATTATTCTTTTTACTCCATTCAACACGCTTGATTGGCGATCGTGCATTGTATTTTCGTTCTATTTACTATTACCATTACGTACGTGCGTACGAGTATTGACAGCATCTATGCTATCGGTTATTCCTGCACGTTTATTGACTATTTGTAGCCGACGTAGACGTTAATCGTGGATAATACCTTACGTAAGTAAATACATCACTTCTAGTTACACGTTAACTAAACTGGCACTATTCCACCTTGTCGTTTATTCTATACTCTAGAACATATACATATACACAAACACAAACACACAAAACACACACGCATACAAGCATACACGCATACATACATACGTTGTATCTACAAGAATAACGAATTGACCGCAAACGACGAGAAACACAAATCATGAGCGGGCTCTCGTTTGTCGATCGTGCTGATCGTAAAGCTCGCCCTGATTGGTTACTTATAAGCGATCCACAATTGCAAACGAGTGGCGCGAGTAGTAATAATAACAATGAAGCCAAGAAGCAGTATCGTTTTAACGGCGAGTATGGTGAGAAGGTACGTAGACGATAGCGGTTTCCTTACTGCACTAAAGCGTGGATTACTACATGTGATTACGCGAACCAAGTCTATTATCAACTAGTCTAATAGCTCGCTAGATTATTTTTGCTTATTGTAATAATACTACTAACTATAATCCATGCGATAATCGTTTCTTTATTCCATTTGACTATTTGTAGATGGTGGAAGTGCGCGATCCACGTTTAGCTTATAAAACACCAAACACGCGAATTACCGGGAAACGTGCACTAATAACTGAATTCAAGATTGTGAGATATAATGTAAGTGTAGATATAGATATAGGTATATAGTACGGCATCTCAATGATATTATTCTACTATTCTCTAATAATGGATTCGATATATATATATATCTAGACAAGCATATTATCGGCAGAGGAGCAGTATTAGTTACCAACATTCCTACCATGCTGCCCATTAATCTATTACGTGCTCATTTTCTACAATATGGTACGATAGAAAAGTTGAAACTGGAGAGATGTCCTCGTACGGTGGCAGTTTGGGTATTGCACGCGTTGTTTACGATGCATCCGAGAAACATGGAAAACACCGATCGTTAGCGGCATTTGTAGCCGAGAAAGCAAATGGACATTTGTTACGAGGACAATCGATTTCAGTTCAAGTTGATTTAACAGGTAAGTGGTTCATTTACTATTACACTATCACTGTTATTAATCAAACATTTATGTATTAGGTGAAAAACTACGCCAAACAGTGGAGACTGCATTGGCTGAGAAAGACACCGATATGGAATTCCCACACCAGCTGATGATACATACAAATCTACAATATTGAACGATAATAACAATGATAATCATACTAGCAGCAATAAAATCTCGTAACAAAACCATTATCTACGCCACGGCCATCACATTCACATAATGTAACTTCATCTAGTAATAATGACGCGACACCATTACAATCTAGTGCAATATCTCAAGTATCATCATCTAGTCATCAACCCTATTTGAGTAATCGCACCAACTATAATCGGAAATATAGCAGTAATAGTGTGAATACAAGTGGATATGAATCGGTAACATCGACATTGCCATTTACTGATACGTCAACATCAATGATATCACCTCCTATACCTCCACCTTACCTCCATCAGCATATGGTATGATAGGAGCAGCGGCAGCAGCAACAACAGCAACAGTTCCTCCTCCTCCTCCTACATCATTCTGGTTACATAATCATCATCCACATCATCCCTCACATCATACATCTACATCACCTTTGTCTCATACATCGCTATCCTCTTATGTTGTACCGAATATGGTTGATCCGTATTATTCGAGTTATGCTTCGCCAGGCTGGCCATCTAATCTAGCAAATCCTATGGGATATAACTTTACCGGTGATAATAGATTATTATACAGCGACACTACGAGTAGACACAAGTTAACAGAGCGACATGAATCGAATCGATTATCACGGGATGATAAAGAACATAGCGGTAGTGGGCGTAAACCGACTACTACAATCGCTCGACATCATCAAGATCACGGTCAAGGTCACGGTCAAGATCGAGATCAGTTAATGTACAACCGCCACCACTACCTCCTCCACCGCCACCGCCACCACCACTTCCAGAGAAGTCACCCGATCCACCAAGTGAACCGGAGGAAGGTGCACTAGATGATGGTGAGATAGTTGAACCAACGACAACATCAACCGCTATACACACGACCACGACTATTACAGCGGTGACTAGTAAAGATCTACCAAAGAGTAGCGGTAAAATGGAGATGACATCAGAGAAGTTTAGAACAAGTTTGCAAAGGTAAGCCATATATATATATATATATTATAGTAGTAGTAATTAACTGGCATGTTATTTCACGTAGAAATCAGGTGCTTGTCTATTCTTTAGCAACGATCTATACCAATAGAACTACATCGGCTGAACTACTACGAGAATTTGAACGATTCGGTCCTATTGGAGTAAGTATAATACTCTGTCATTATCACTTGCTATTTACTAATTAGTTATATTTGCTAGATTGCTTTAGATGATGGTGATTGGCATGTTCATTTCCATTCAAAGAGCGATGCTCGTCGTTGTCATCTTGTTATGGATGGAAAGCATCTGTTTGGACGTAGACTTGCTCTAGAATTCCGTACTGAACCATGCTATGTGGCAATGGCGATTGTTCAGCCGATGCAGAACGACGACGTGATGCGCAGAGTAAACACAAGAACTCGGCCTATCTACAGGAGGCACTTGATCGTCGATTAATCACAGAGACAACATGTCACATCAAGGATAACCTACTCGATGCATTCATATCCGATGTAACAAACAAAATCATATCAGGACGTATATTCGATTTTTACGAATCGACTGTTCGTAGTGCTCATGCCACACGACGTGTATCAATGCGACAAGTACCGGATGAAGAGAATGAAGCAATGACTCAGTAAAGACGACAGACGAACCAATGGATACAGTAGCGAGATCATCGACATCATCAGCCCCACTGAGAATCCATTGATTTCATCGATTCTTAGTTCATTACCACGATTTAAGAAGCAGCCCGCTCCTCGAGAGAAACATTCGTCGTCATCATCATTATTGCACGATCATCATAATGGTAGATATCGTGATAGTGATCGTTCTCGTCGTGCTGGTTCTCATTTCCTCACCACCTTCATCACCCGATGCACGTCATCGTCATCATCATCATCATCATCATCACGATCATGATCGTACTAGTAGTAAACGAAGTAGAGCACAACGTAGAGATGAATCGGGTATTGCTCGCTCGTACAACAATGTTCATGGCTATGATTCAGAGTTTGAATCAGGATCCGAACCAGACTGGGATTCATTCATGGATGGACGTAGACCCGCTAAACAGCGACGACATTCACAATCAACCTCGAGAAATAGACTGTCGTCAACTGATCAACACGATGAACGACGACGTCATGTAGCATTTACAAGTAGTAGCGAATCCGATGAAGATGGCGTTCATTTGAGTAATAGTCAGAGTGAAACGGAAGCAATGTACAAGGATGACAAACAAGCAACTATGGAGGAAACAGATGAAGCAATGGAACTTGATACCGATGATGATCAAGCGCCTGTTATCAAGACAAAGGCAAAGACCATTACCACACAGTCAACCGAGACAAAGACAAAGGGATCCAATACTACATCAGCAAGTGGTCGTGCAACAACAGGAACAGCAACAACCACGACAACAAATCGTATTAATCGTAAACGTTCATCTAACGCCACGAATACATGTACCGAGGAGATACGCATGGAAGATGAACGATACGCTACAGCGGCAGAACGATTAGTTACTGAACAAGGTGAAATGGCTGTATTCGAGTTTTTCAATAATCGTGACAAGCTCGATGAGAATAATAATGACGCTAAATCCAGCGATACCACGACAAACGACGAGGGATGTGCACGTACACGTATTCTAGACTTGGCGCTAATGCGTAAAACGAAGACAACTCGTCATCAGCAACTACCGGATTCACGTCGTATAGCATTAACCGGTGCCATGGCACGTCTTACCTCTCGTCTTAACCGAGCCAATCATCGTCAATGGATGGTCGGTATGGATGCCAATCGTCGTGGTGCTCAATCGCTGCACTTGTAGCTGCAGCAGCGATGTCATCATCATCATCATCATCTATTTCATTAGCGAATACCACACAAAAGAGTCTACCCGCACCGCCAGCCGTTCAAACCACCGGTGACTCGGATATCTTTAAATTCAATCAATTACGCGTACGTAAGAAACAATTACGCTTTGCTCGTTCCTCCATTCACGCTTGGGGATTATTCGCCATGGAACGTATTGAAGCCAAGGAGATGGTAATCGAGTATATCGGCGAGGTAATCCGTCAGAAGGTGGCCGATCACCGAGAGAAGCAATACGAGAAGAGCGGTATCGGTAGTAGTTATCTATTTCGTATTGATGACGACACAGTCATTGACGCGACAAAGAAGGGAAACGTGGCACGATTCATTAATCATTGCTGTGCAGTAAGTTTCTACGAGCATACTACATATTAATATTTATTAACTAATTTTCTATGTAATACGTAGCCCAATTGTATTGCACGTATTATCACGGTAGATGGCGAGAAAAAGATTGTCATCTATGCTAAACAAGATATTGAGGAAGGCGAGGAGATCACGTATGATTACAAGTTCCCCATTGAAGTGGACAAGATTCCTTGTCTTTGCGGATCATCACAATGTCGTGGCACATTAAATTAATCGCGTTTACTATTTGTGTTATATGAACAGATGATACTCTCTCTTTTTCTTTTTCTCTTTATTGTATTTTATAATCTACTCATATCTACTCATATATCTATATCTATATAGTTATCGTGGATGATGTACGCTTTGTTTCCAACATTAATACAAACTATCTAAATAATAAAATATCATGTTATAAATCATCTATCCATTTGCTTCCTTGTTAATTACTACGTCATTGATCTACTTGATTTTATTTAATGTATGTGAATGAAATGATATATCAATCAATCAATCAATCAATTGGATGTAGTTGTCCCCGTTGTATCTAGAATGCCATACACTTGACCAACACGCTGTAGGAAACGATGCATGGTTCTACGTACTTCCTTGGCCGGTGCTTGTTCAAGCAATTGAATTACTTGCTCGTATAACATGGGCAAATTACGACGGAACTATACAAATGACGATATAAGTAAATACACATCATTATTAATTAGTTACAAGGTTACACTTACTTTATCATCTGGTAGATCACTAAATGCCGTTAATATGCCCACTACCACACGAGAGAATGCATCGGTACGTGGACCGCCTCTACACCTACTGTCAATAGACTGTAGCGATGTAGTGTATCCATACTCAATCTAGAAGAGTGATGTTATTATCATTGATGTATTGCCATGTAATAATACAAACAACTTACGGGAATAGACGTCGTTCCGTTTCTGCTTCATGTTCCATTAATCGTTCATCATTATCCTTGTACATGACTAGTAGCATGTGAATACATCCAGTTAAACAGCCAATCTCCTGTTCGAGTAGTTGTGGCATAAGTGCAACAAATCCTATGAATATGCATAATGAATTAATAATCAATAAAATGCTTATCCGTCTTCTCTCGCATGACTCACCTGGATGACTTTCCATGAACTGGATCGATTTGTTGAACTTTTGTGCTTGACGATAAGAGCGTGCCACCGCATCCACTAGACTGAATAGATTGTCCACTTGTACCGCGGCATAAGCAGGCCCATTAAACATATCACGTACTGTTTGTAGTATTGTTAGTTGCAGTGTGCAGTACATGCTGCATCGTTGCACATCTGTCAACTCGGAGGCAGGTATGGCATCGGATCGTTTACCACCAGTCGATGATTGATTGTTGCCATGAAGTACCGCGTATGGACTAGTCGTCTTTAGTAGACGAACAAAAGTGGTGCACACTTGACTCCACGTCTTCTCCTCTAGATGATCGACATTACGTTCAATCAATTCAAGTAGACAGCTACATCCTGCTTTGGCAATCACTTCATCATCTAACATACACATAAGTATATCAATCATGAATAGTCTATACAGTAGTAGACATACCTTGTGATACACAGGCACATAATAAATCAAATAGTCGATCAAGTAGTGGACGTAATACCTCAAAGTAAAAGGTGAACAAATTGATAACACTACGCAATGCCTTGATCAATGTCGTAGAGAACCATACAGTCATGTCATCGGCACTGGCAAATCGTGATCGACGATTGGGTGATTTGATATCATTGAATATCGGGAATACAATACCATCAAATATAGATGTCCATAATGAAGTACTGAAACTAGTACCATGTTTACGTAAGGCATCGAATAGAATATCCAATGCACTAATCACATATATATATATATAATGTATATAGTCTACTGTATGTATATGATTACTTACCGTGTTCGCACCTCCAAGTCACTACAATCCATGACTACTTCGAATAGACCAAATAGAATGGGTATCCATATACGTTGTTGTTGATCATCTGTGTGCATATTAGGTCTAGAGAAGTTACCCGATGCAATTAATGAATCGAAACTAGGTGTTTGCTTATCGGTAATACGATCCATGATTTGTCGGAACATCTCAATGGATTGTAGACTAAGTGACAACCAATAGATTAACAAGTGAATATGATAACACTAATAGTAATAATTTACCTAATCTTTTGATATTGGCCATTACGACAGAATTCGATAAAACAGGATACTAGATCGGATAGACTGCCATTCTCAACGACATCCGTGTAATGTTTTGTAAATATTATCTTGACATTATTGAATGCCATAGTAACAATAGTTTCTAATACACGATATAGTCATTAGTATACACTTCATTTTAGTAGCATGATTACTTACCATCTGCATCTTTGGCTGCCTCAACAAATACATTGATATGGTCTTCCAACCTGATCGTATATTATTGGATCGAGCAGCAATCATTTGATTAAGACATCGAATTACTAGATCTCTAATAGATGGATCTGAACTATGTGATATGATATGCACGAATGGTTTAAGGAATTCGCGTTGGAATTTGAAATTAGACAATTCTTCCTTTTCTAAGAATTTCATCGATAATTGTCTTAGTGAATCAATGGCGAAAATACACGCATTCTGCTGACTCTGACTTCCCACCTAGTAGTTGAATGATATTGAATGAATTAGTCAGATATATATATATATATATATTAGATATGTAGATTTGCTTACTTGAATGAAATGCTCGCCAATAATAGACCATGTATTCGACCATTCCATACGAATACGATTCATGTTATAGTAGGATATCTCTACTAATTTCTGTAGACTGAATATACGTGGATGATCACTGTGTGATGATGACTGGATCTCCTCCCAGGATATTTGACTAAGTGCCGCGACAAAATGTTTAATGGCCGTCTACAAGCAATGATACTATTAGTATTGTGATGCATTATTCGTATTTACATTGACATCTACTTACTCCTGATAACTGAGCACTTGTTGTAAATATACGATCCACCATAATGACAACTTCTTGTGAGGATGCCTCCATGGCAGTCTCTTCATCATACATTGGCTAGATATCGTATTTGTAATCTTAGTCAATAGTTACAATGCATATACATGATTACTTTGTTACTTACACCTGATTGACTAGGTCGTGAAGGTCGTCTAGTGGGTGCAGATGCTAATGCGGCTACATCACCCTTAGTACTAAACAAGTATATATATATATATATATATCATTAGTATGTATGTATGTATATCATTGGTCTATGCTGCTTACGCTGATCCTTTACGTGTATTCGATAATTCCGGTATCTTCTCCTCGTCAAGTCCACCGGTAATAAGTTGTACGCGTTCCAGTCGACTTACACAGTATAGAATGTCCTTCCATGATTCCTTAAGAGCATTACCCTCCGCCAATGCAATCTCTAATAGACATTTAATGGCTTTCGCATTCTTTGGTTTCATCTCATTTAGATTGCTTAAATGTGTGAACTTGGCGAGTGTCGATATGAATGCATCACGCGCTAGATCCATTTCGAAACTGGCCACAATATGAACAGCTAGTCGAAATCCTTCAAGACACATACGTATCATGGTCGCATCGTTTGAATCTTGTAATGGACTACTGAGTGCGGCTAAGAATGCCATCCACGGTATTTCAAACATTGGTTTGACGTGATCCGCGTGAGATGCATTGAAGAAGGTGACATTCTCCTGAATGGTCGTTCGTCGTTGTCGATTCCTTCGCATACTACGCAATACAGCCTATTAATAGTAACAATGCATAAATACATATACATATACAACATATACATATATACATATACATATAACATATTCACTTACTTCTGTCTTTACTGCCAATTCCTCGGATGCTATGGCGTATGCCTCCCTTCGTTGTCGTTGACTGAGATGTTCAAAGTTGTGTTGTTGCTCACTAGTCGTCGCCTTACGAATGGTCGAGTCCTTCGCGTCATTCATCTTGATTTCATTACTACGTATCTCGTCAAATATATTCTCGAGATACTCCACAGGTAAGTCGGCATTGTCATTAATACCACGATTATTACGAATGAACTCTTCCTTCGTCATACGCTTCTTGATCTGTTTATTGTGTTGATCCGTATTAAGTAAGATGACCGAATAGGCTAGCACGTAAGCAGCATCTATTATCATATACAGGTTAATAGATAATAATATTATTACTATTATTCTATTTCTACAATAGCGCGATACACGTACCAGCATTAGCAAATTCATTAGGATTATACATGACATATCGTTCGGCAAATTTAAGCATAAATCGATCAATCTTTTGTGCTTCACCCGGCAATCTAAATGATTGCAGGAATAGTCGTAGTGAAGATACGAAACCTAAACTACGGAAATCCATTAAATCGACGAAACTATGCATGATAGCAATGTTCTCGGCATCTCTATTCAATTATATAGTTATTAGTAATCTAGTATATATATATATATATCGATATTACTTACCCTTCACCCAAGTATTCTCCTAACATTGTTTTATCAATTCCTTCAGTGGTTAATAGGAATTGCGCAATATCTTGTGGATTATTACTGGGAATAATACCCGAATTGAGCATAGCTCGAATACCCTAATTAACACAAGCAAGTAAGCAAATAATCTAGTATATTTATATATATATATACCTTTTTCGGTTTCCATCCAAATAGTCGAACTCCTTCTTCAAGTAATTGCTTACGCTGCTTCCTATGACTGAAATGCTCCGGATCATCATTAGTAATAGTAGATGCTATATCAGATCCACTATGTGATGTTCCTGTTGTTGCTAATGGTGTATCCACTATGGAATCTGTATCACCCTGACCCGTACGTACTGTATCTAGTGAATTACGTGATGAACGACGCTCACCACCACCTGTGGAACGTGTTTCATCCAGTAAATGATTGCTATTACCATTCGTCGTTGCCGTATTGGATAGTCGCCATCATTCTTATCACTCCAATTGACGAGTGAACGAAGAATCGATACAAGTGACTCGAGTGCTTTATACCGAATAGATATTTCAGCAGTTGCGACATTTGCAGTAGAACTAGTAAGATGACCTTGTGTTACCGAGGCAGAGGTAAGTGGCATAGCTGCCGTAATTACCGCTGCTGCAGGTGCATTCTGTAGCGTAATATTGTTGTTACTATCATGTGCTAGTGAACGTGAAGTAGTAGTCTTGGATAAAACATTCACCAGACTAGGAATAGTACAAGTTAGTCACTATTATCGAATGATATATATATATATATATATATATATATATGAGAGAATCGCTTACCGTTCATAAATATTGGCCAACGCTTCACGATCACAATCATAGTTGAGGTAGAGTTCAACTAGCATTTGTGGATTATCACAGATACGTGTCAACACGCTAAGTAAGGCGAGACGTTGTTGGAATGGCGAATTCTTCATTTCCAATATTGGTAGAAAGATCTCCGTAAAGAACACTTCAATTTCTTTCTATTATCGTCAATCATTATACATGTTAATCATACTAATACTAATAGTAATGTCATTGATATTACCTTTAGGAACATACGGAAGTTGCATAATACTTGCCAGAATAGTTCCAATGCACATTCGAATACTGCCGGTATCACTGACACTAGATTGCGACTCAATGTCAAGCAGAGATGCTGTTTAATAGTCGAGATAAATGTTGTCGTTGCCGGTGTGCCTGCAGTACCATTGGGATTAGTGGTTACTACAGCTACAGGAGCTAGGAAAACAAGTTGATGAGTGGCTAGCACGTCAAGTACAAGATGAAGGGCCAGTAACTTGGATCGCATCGATAAAGAGCGTAGATCGGTAGCACTAGTAATGATGACAACAATCATAAGCATAGTTATCAAGTAGAGATATTATCTAATAGTTACCTATCATTCGGTACAGGTTTCATTGATAGTTTACATAGAGCACGGAATACTAGATAGGCATCTCTAATTTCAACATCGGTGGATGACAATGAAGAAGCCACTGAGTCATTGCTACTTTTACCAGCACTACTATGACATATTATTACTATTACCATCAACGAGTACTTCTATTGAACTTACCTTGTCTCATGATTCCCTACATCAGCTGAATGAATGGCCTCCGTAGATTCAGTTACTTCCAACTGAGGCATATCATTTTCCTCCTTTGATTCATTACTATCATCGTCAGTCTTCTTCTCTACTTCCTCACCTCTTCCTCTCCTTCTTCATTGATAGTAGTAGTTGCTGTCATAGTAGTAGTAGTAGCTGATGGTGTATCCGCATCTTCAGTTGGATTACGTAGTTTTGGATCAATTTGAACCCGTGTAAATATAATATTCACCATTTGAGTAAGTGTACCCTGTGCAATTGTTTGATTTGCTGGATTACTCGATAGTAGGAATATATTGTAAGTGGTACGAACAGCACGTAGTAATGCTGACTGATGTACAGGACGTTCTGATTGAGACACTGCTGCCAATAATGCCTAATGAATAATGACATACATTAGTAATGAAAAGTATTTGCTAGTAGTAATAGACTCTCACCTTAATAATTTGTAATGTCACCTTATCATCAGTATTCTCGCCGATAAAAGCATCACAAATCACTGTAACAATGTCGTCAATGATTGTCTTCTTCACCTTGATATCTTGTTCCTCCATTGCAGCGATATTTGCATCTTCTGCTTTCTCTACTTGATCAGTGTCATTAGTTGTATGATCAGCTGTTGTCGATTCATCATTTACTGCAGTATCTGATGTATCGCTTCATTGCTAGTTGTTGATTTGGGTATAGTTTGTTGCTGCTGCTGCTTGCTGCTGATCATATGCATCAGATCCAATCAACTTGTACGATATCAACTTCTCGATACAATCAATTGCGGCTATAGTCAAGGGAATACTACCTGTATGACATGCTAATTGTAATGGTGTAAATACAGTGTAGATGTTCATTCTAATACACATTAATAAGTTAGCTATTACAATCGTGTAAATGATAGATAGACGGATACTTGCATTAATTGACGAGTAGCATCTTCCATTGCTAGTAGATCTGTAAAGCAGCAGTAGTAGCAGTAACAGCAATTAATCTACTAATACACTCAACTTGTCTACACAATCACTTACCAATAGCTTTTTGTGTTGACTCGGCCAATTCTTTACTACGCTTTGCTTCTCTGCTAGCTGCAATAGTTTTGAGTGCTTTATCCAAGAACACCGTACTTGTCGATACCATTGGTGATACAGGCATGGGTACACTCGTAGTAGATGCAGTTGCCTCCATTGTATTCTCATCCTCATGTGACGATGATACATGCGAAGCCGTTTGACTAACCTTCCTTCTACATTCTCTGATGAAGGTTGTCGATCTGTATTGCTGCTACCTTCAATAGTATCAGATAATGCAATTGCTACACTTGCAGTAGATTCCTCCATAGTCGGTTGCTCATCGGTAAATGCTTGCTCTGTCTCATGGGTAGCAGATTCAGTGGTCATTTCATCTACTACTTCTTGAGTATTGACTGCGTTGACTGCATTGACAGATGCATTGTCATTCGATGCATTCTCCGGCATATCAACATAGTCTGTCTCCTCTAGAATCAATGAGGCTGTCGCTATATCCTTGTCTTCTAGTGGTATCTCAAGCAATTCTTCAAATGCACTACCTGCATCCGATAATGCTTTCATTTCTGTAGCATTATCTATTTCAATATGATTATCACTATGATTACTGTTTGTTGAAGTACTAGTAACAGTAGTGGTAGTGGCGGTGGTAGTAGTAGTAGTTTCCAGTTCAACTTCTTCAACTACACTGACTTCCGTTGCCGTCATACTAATCTCTTTAGTTGAAGTAATACTGTTTGTATCATCTGTTGTAGGAGTATCGCCAGTCGGTGTGGCTATTGACTGCGATGATGCCTTCTCATCTATCGCTTCTGTCTCCTCCACCCTGTCCACCTGGACTATTTCTTCATTCTCCTGCAGAGACATGCCTTCAAGTAAGTAGAACTAAACGAGACAGTCTATGTATAGAGAAAGAAAGAGAAAGAGAAAGAGCCAATGTAAATAGTAAAGCGTATTAACTTAGTGTGCACGCGTATATGTATGTGTATGTATGTTGAACTAGCGGTAGTAGAAAGAAAGACTAGGAACTAGACGACAACCGGACAATGAATGAACAACAGCAACCACAATAAACGCCAAGAGAATGTAACGGTGTGAACCCTTTAAACAAGATATCGATGAAGCATATAATGTAAGTGAGTGAGTGAGTAAGTGAATGAATGAGTGTATGGCTGTGACGCCAGCCAATGAACGTGTCTTAATCATTGGTATCTATTGCGTCAACGACGTTTATCCTTCTTGTCTAGTAACCTTCTACTATTTCCATTTAACGTCATTTCCCTTATTGTCAAGACTAATAGCAATATGACTTGGTGGGATCGTACTATTGTAGATTTTATAGTGGCATTAGGTGCACAGGCTCTTTACTTTGCCATTGGTTGGGTGTTCCTAGTGAACAAACTATTCCACGACTATGCAGTTGCCTCTAGGAAGCATACAATGGGCGTGCAAGCCGTATTCTCATTGACATTCAGCGCTAGTTGTGGTCTATTCCAGTTGATTATCTTTGAGATCACGGGTTCACTTACTAAAAAGTAAGTTATACTAGCGAGTGTACACTATATATATATATATATATATCATTGCTAACATCTATATCGTTGTATGTGCGTATATGCAAGTTCACGATGGCTATTATGGAGAATCAATCTTGGTCTATTATTGGCATTAGTTATCGGTGCCATTCCCATCTATCATATCTATGTCTTCTTGGGCAACATCGATAAGGGTAAGGGATTGTATAACATGAATAGTATGACATGGATATATGCTTACCAATTGTATCATGACATGTAATGTAAAAAGATTTCATAAAACGACGTCGACTTGAATTCACTAGTGCTATCTGGCTCGTTCTATTCATGTCATTCTGGCAACTAGGCGACTATTTCCCCATTGAGCGCACCATCGATGCTGATCAAAGTAAGTCTTCTATAGAGTATTGTAACTATTTACTAATATCCTTCTTCATTGACAATAAAGGTTGGTTATCCATGACACCGCTTATGAGTAGAATCGGTGTACTAGGTGTTACACTTATGGCTATTCTATCGGGTTTCGGTGCTGTCAACAGTCCTTACACCACACTATTTGTATTTCTACGGTAACTATTCTAGCATGTATAATAGTAAGCAATATAGTGATATATATGATGACTAATATCACTTATAATTGATAGTAAAATAGATATAACGGATATACAAGCAACTGAAAGGAAACTCGGTCAACTTATGGACACACTTGTTAGTAAACGGAAACGAATTGTTACCGCACAAATACGACAAAAGGGTACAGAGACCGTAAGTGGATCATCTATAAATACATAGACACAGTTGTTTAATACACCAATGTATATGGATATACTATCATTAGTCTACAGGTGCCACGGGATTAATGCGACGTATGTTTAATGTAGCCGGTAGATTTGGAGGTGGTGAAAGTAAGTCATCTTATTACTTTCTAATTAGTTATTCATATATATATATATATATATATATATATTAACATACAAATGAATAGATGTGACTGCATTAAAAGAGGAAACAAAACATATTGAAGGATTCTCCCAGAATTTATTCTTAGAATTGGAAGAGTTGTATATAGAAATGGTATGCTATTATCAATTACTATGCATACACACATGCTTATAACTATTTCATACAGGATCGTATTGCTTATGCACAAACATGGAAAGGTCAATACTATAATGTATTAGGATATATATTCAGTGGCTATTGTATCTATAAAGTGTTTATGGTAATTAGATTGATTGAATACACACACGTCTATATAGTCACTTACTATTATAATAATAGGCAATCATCAATATTCTATTTAATCGTATTGGTAAAACAGATCCGATTACTTATAGTCTCGCTCTACTTGGTCCGTATATTGATATGAATATTGATGTTCAAACATTGTCACAACAATTGAGTTTTATATTCGTAGGCATTATGATATTATGCTCTATTCGTGGTCTACTCATTCAATTAACAAAGGTAATTAGCACTACATATGTGACATTCTTTTATTTATTCCTATTCGCTATTATCAAATAGTTCTTTCGTGCTTCTGTCAGTAATGTATCACCTGAGACTATGGTTCTATTCCTCGCTCAGATTATGGGCATGTACTTTCTTAGTTCCGTGTTACTCATGCGTATGAGTCTACCCACCGAGTATCGGTAAGTATCATGTCATTATCATCATTTAATGGCAGTAGTTTAATAGTAGCAACATTTGATTGTTATTTACTATAGGGAAATTATATCGGATGTGTTATCCACCATTGAATTCAACTTTTATCATCGTTGGTTTGATGTCATCTTTCTAGTTAGTGCCATTCTCAGTGGTATTGCTCTATTCTTTATGCATAAGCATTTCACAGGTGTAGAACTAAGTAATGCCTCCAATAGTGCTAATAATGGTGGCAGTAGTAATAGTACCATTTTACGCTTGAGTAATTACGATGATAACAATGATCAATCAACACATCGATGGTCGTCAAACTACGAAGCAAATAGCAAAAAGTATTACTGATCAACCACACACACGTATATATATTGAACTCTATTGGTACACTTGTAGTAGAATAGAATAGAACAACATAACACATTTAGATTAGTAAATAATTATTTGAAAAAATACTCTTTAATAGTAAAACGGTGTAAAAACTGGGTGCTGAGCATTTACGAGAAAGAAAAAGGGGAAAAGGAAAGATGAATGATAATGTGTGTTTGCTGTTATTGTTGAAAGTAATAGGATAAACTAATGATAATATCGAAGAGGATGAAGAAAATGATTGCCATAGGTCACAACATCATGCTTAATATAATAAGAGGATCGCATATCTATATCTATTCATAGTAGTACAGGTATACGAATAGAAGAAGAGGGGAGAGAGCATGTGCAAGCAAGTGTGTACGTGTATGTTGTGATTTTACAACACATCAACAACATCGATAGACAGACAGAGACATATCAAGAGAAAGGAACGAGAATCCATCTACTAGGGAACAGAACAGATTACTAACTAACATCCATTATTATTATATTATTCATCATCGTTTCTCTCCAATAATAACAGGGAATCACAAGTAAACGCGAAAGAGAAAATGAGACGATACGATATACGAGAGATGGTGTGCTAGCCTACTACTATAATAATGTGAAGAGAAAGAGAGAGATAGGGAATAATCTTATTGCTTTTGTTGAGCGGCAGTCTTGAAGGCGAGGATCACCTTGGACATGGTGATAACCTTGCGTGCCTTCTCGATGTTGGAGCGTACGCGAGCATCCACGATAGCTTGTTGCTTGCGTTGGACCAACTTGCGACGACGAGCGGGTGATGGCCACAAGGTCGCGGTGAGTTCGAAGGACCACATGCGTAGCACTTGAACCTTGACAAAGTCGAGCACGATGAAGTAACCGAGCGAGATGAAGATGATGGCGAAGCCCCAAGCTGGACCGAAGGCAGCCAACTCGCCTGGAATACCAAAGATCGACATCAACATAGCGAGAATCTGGGTGGCGATAATGGCCACGAAGAAAATGAGCGATGGCAGATTCTCCCAGAAGTAGCCGGACAAACGGGTGGAGAAGATGACAAAGTGAGGACACGACGAGATGTGCAAGTACATGACGGTGGTCAACTTGTCCATGGCCAATGGGTGGTCATCTGGATGCTGGTTGAATAGGATGTGACGAGCGATGTAGAAGTGAGCGAATGAAGCGGCAGTCAAGAAGAGACCGAGAATGAACGACAAGGTGATCAATTGACCTAGACGCCATTTATCGGGTTGTTCCGAGATTTGCGCGTTATCCACGGCGATGACCAAGGTGGCGGCATCATTGAGGATGGTAATGATGATAAGCAACAATGGGCTCATCTTCCAGTTCTCGACCAAGATAATGATGAAGAAGAAGATCAAGAAATGAATGGTGGAGGTGATACGGTAAAGAGCATAGGAACGCATACGTTGGAAGATGGCGCGTGAAGTGGTGACACCATCACAGATGGTGGATAGACCAGGAGCCAACAACACGATATCGGCGGCGGAACGAGCGGCATCGGTACATCCGTGTACGGCAATACCAACGTTGGCCTTCTTAAGAGCTGGCGCGTCATTGACACCGTCACCAGTCATACCGACGAGGTAGCCCTTCTCTTGGAGGAGTTCCACCACACGGTACTTGTGCTCGGGAATGACCTGGGCGAAACCATCGGAACGCTCGCAACGACGTACGATTTCCTCCTCGGGCACACCGGGTTCGACCAACTTGTTGGCATCGAGAATGACACGTTGCATACCGAGACGGTGGGCAACTTCCTTACCGATAATCTGCTGGTCACCGGTGATCATCTTGACTTCGACACCCATATGGGCGAGGTTCTTGATGGTTTCGGCAGAGTCGGGACGTGGTGGATCGAGCAACGAGATCATACCGACGAGTTCCCATTCATCCATACTACCGGGCACGGTACGAGCGACACCCAAGGCACGTAGACCACGTCGAGCAAGATCGTTGACGGCCATGACGGCGGCATCGTGACCACCGACCAATTTGACAATAACTTGTGGAGCACCCTTTGAGACACGGAATTGTTCGCCGGTGGTGTGTTAGTGACGGTGGATTGAGTACGCTTGGTATCCGGGTTGAATGGAAGGAAGGAGGTGACCTTGTATCCGGGAATCTCGTGAGTCTTATCAACATTGTTCAAGATCTCGACCTTCTCGATGGCGGCAGTACGTACGGCCTTCTCGATAGGATCGTTGGCACCGGGTTCCGAGGCGAGGTAAGCGTTCAATAGCAAGTCGGAGGCGGAGTAGCCAGCGCAGAGGTATGGTCGTCGAAGGTCAACTCGTTAAGGGTCAAGGTACCGGTCTTGTCGGAGCAGAGAATCTTCACGGAGGCCATTTCTTCGACGGCGGTCAAACGCTTAACGATAACCTTCTTCTTGGCGAGTTGCTTAGCACCAACAGCCATGGTAACCGATAGAACAGTGGGTAGACCGACAGGGATAGCAGCGACAGTCAAGACGACAACTTCACGCAAGGCATCCAAGAACTTCTCCTTCATGTGAAGGGTCTGGTAGAGCAAAAGAATGATGACGAGGACCAAGGTGACAACAACCAAGAAGTTACCGATTTGATTGACGATCTTCTGGAAATGACCTGCTTCAGTGGTGATGGCCATCAAGTTAGCGGCACGACCGATGAAAGTGCGGGAACCAGTCTTGGTGACAACAGACAACATTTGACCTTGTTTAACGATGGATGATGAGTAGGCGGTGTCACCCTTCTTCTTGTGCACGGGCAATGATTCACCGGTAAGTGCGGACTGATCGATTTGAAGGTCATCTTCGACGGCTTCACCAGTGGCACCGATACCCAATAGACGACAATCGGCGGGGATAATGTCACCGAGACGGAGAATGATAATGTCACCGGGAACGAGTTCGGCGGTGTCAACTTCGATCAATTCACCATTACGCCAGACACGAGCCTTCAAGGCGAGGGTGTTCTTAAGAGCGTCGAGAGCGGATTCGGCACGAGCCTCCTCGATGAAACCGATGACGGCGTTGACAATCAACAACACAATGATAATGGCGAGACTCGTCCAGTCCTTGACGACACCGGATAGAATGGCGGCAATCTCGATAAGGAAGGCAATGGCACCGGTAAAGTAGGAAAGGAACTTGAGGAATGGATTGTGCTTGACCTCGGCAATTTCATTACGACCGAAATCCTCGAGACGCTTAGCGGCCTCCTCGCTGGTCAAACCCTTGGTGTGATCGGTGTGGAGAAGCTTCTCTAGTTCCTCGTCGATTTCCTCGGCCATCTCAACGTGGACGTGTTCCTCGATCTCCAACTTGCCGGTACCTTTGTGGGCATCCTTCTCGTCAGCGTTGGCCAACTCGGCGGATGATCGTTTGATCTCGGTCATTGGAACGACGACAGCATCCTTTTGGGTGGCCTCGACCACCGGTTGCTCCTCGATGACTTCCTCGGTGAAGGTCTCGACTTGCGTCGTGGTATTAGAGCTACCATCGGGCTTGGTCACCACTGTAACCGTTTCAATGGTAATGGTACCATCATCGGCGGTGGTAGTGGTGGTGGTAACCTCGGTCTTGGTACCGTCGTCAGCCACGGATTCGCTTCTCTCTACGGAGGGAGAGCCAGACGATGACATGATAATAGAAGGATAATCCGTTAGTAAAGATGATAAATCAAGTGTATAATGGGGTAAGACGAAAGAAGAATGGAAGTTAAAGTCACACTACTACTAGCGACAACAACAATAACAACGAGAACAAGAACTGGGGATCGTTAAACAACAAAGGACTGCCTGTGGTAGGATATATCTGTACGATATATATATATATGCGTATGTGTGTGATAGCAGTAACCGTTAATCGTGGGATTGTTGTGTGTGTGTAGATTGAGCGGGTGAAAATGGAAAAAAGAAAAGGACAAAGAGAGATTGAAATATCAAAGGTGTGTGTGTGTGTGGCGGAGAGCGGATTAAATAAAGGGACTTTTAAATGGGCTAGAGCTGTGTGTATGCGTGTGTATTTGCGATTTATAATAATGAATAATCAAAATATAATCGAGACACAGCGCAGCACAACAACGATGATCGCCACAATAAATGAAGGTGGTAATGGATGATGAAAAAGAAAGTGAAAAAAACTCAGTGAGAATTTGAAGATAGAACTGAGCTTAACTGCAATCAGATAGTGCTGCAAGAGATAGAAGGACACTTGAACACAAGCAAACACTATGAAGATGGGGTGAGAGAAGAGGGAAGAGAGAAAAAAGAGAACAGAGCCTGCTGTGCAATAAGAGTGCAATCAATAGAGACAAACTAGGCAATGAAGAGAAGGAAATTAATAATGAGCATCGGGATGGAATTGTCCGTGTGATGATGCGCGTGTGTGTGTGCCTTGCAATATGAATGTAATGGCAAAAGTAAAAGAAAGAGAGAGGAGAGAGCAAGATGAAAATAGGCAGGAATAGCGGCGTATTAAAAGCAAGTGACGATATAGCGCTAAGGTAGAAAGTGATAACCATGCATACAGTATACAGAGCATACAAATCATAGTATACATACATCATAGCATACACACACACACACAACAAAGGCAAAATGGAATGGCACACCATTCTGACGCCGTCTTCCTTGCCCAGCCGGTTTTTCCCAATCAGGGCAAGACAAAAGGGGTAGTGTGCCACACATTGTTAGAATAGATACGGCACGGTAGTAGGACTAACTAGTAATGAAGCATAGTAACAGTACAGTATATAGAATGAAAAAATAGATGCCTTTTTCATACGCCAGACATCAGAAACAAGTTAGAAGCATCATCACCATACACAATGATGCGTACACAACAGGATAAAAAGTATATCATGATGTTTACAAGGGTAGTGTAGTAAAAGTGTGAATGCATGGAAGCATGAATAGAAGTGCGTAGTGAATACATACATACATACATACATACGTACACACATTGTAAAAGAGAGAAAGAGAGCAAAAAAAGGATGCTATAGCGGCGAATACCACACGTACACACAAATGTACACGCTAAGGTGCCATTGAGTAATCGTGGTAAGTTTGTGTGTTTTAGTAGCATTAGACTACATGCAATGTTTATGTTATAATAGATAGATAGCTATGGTAAAACACAACCATCTACTATATGCATATAACACAACCATTTCACTCACTCGCTCACTCCACTTATTCGTGACAGTGTGAGTCGCACGCCGAGTAGCATAGTGATAGGATTACAAGTCCTATCCTACACACGACACAGGTCTTGTATGCTTCATTGTTTGATAATAAGAAAAATAAAAAGAAACACACTGCTATCATTATTGCATTGATCCCATATCAATCATATCATATCACTCGTATCATATCTAGCATGTTAAAGAGAGCGCTAACGAGTTAGTTACTTACCAACTTTCGGTTCGGTTGACGACATCTTGTAGCAGTCAATCACTTAGTCTTGAGATTAGAGGGACGCTACCAAGTTAGCTTCGTAGAGACCAAAAGAAAGAATAATAAACTAACTAATTGGTCAGTGTAAATAAGTAATGTAATAGAGTGATACTAGTAGTAGTAGTAAAGGCGATAATAGTAGGAAGTAAGTAGTAAGTAAAAAGGGAGGGCAAGAAAGCGTCGCAACCAAACGTGAACGTAACTGATGCGAAGGAGAAAAATAAACGTAGAGAGAAATGGGGTGAAGTGATTTGTGAGTGAGTGTGTGTGTTGATGGATGTGATGGGTGTGTGTGGTGTGCGTATGTGGCCTTTAAAAAGAGTAAAAACCAGCACAAATAAGGACACACAGAGAGAGAAAGAAGGAAAGAAAGAAAACACGATGTAAAGATGGGTGCTCCTTTTTAACTTCAGAGAGTATCAGTAATGCCGGCAACTCAGGCAGATACAATGTCTCATAAAGCGTGTGTCTGTCTCTGTATGCGTGTATAGACTCAGCGTAGGACTAACAAGCAATGACACTCGTCTAAATGGAAATAGTCCGCTACTATAGGATACCGGGATGTAGAATGGGAATAGTAGGAATAATGCGGTAAGGGATAAGGCGGCGCAACAACTTGAGTGTATGCTGCTTATCATGCGAGAGTGTGTGTGTGCGTGTGTGTGTGAATCCGCCTTTCCGGTCGATTTTTTTCTCTTTTCTTTCTCTCCTATTGCCCAATAACAATGTGTGCAATTAAGAGAGAGAGAGGGAGAGCAATTGTACACAATCCTCGTATTAATCCGATGAAGGTGAATTAACTAGCTAATCAGTACTGGACTGGGAGAGGGCACACCCGCACACTCGTAAGAAATACGCAAGTTCTTTTGAAATGAAAAAACTGCAGATAACGGCAAGAAACTTTGCCCACACACACATCCACATCCACATCCATTTGTCCAATCCACGTGCCTACAGAACGTTGATTGGATAGGATTATTCGCGTGGCATCGCATACTATTCACTCATTGGTTGGATAACCGAAAGGTAGAATAATGACAAAGATAGAGAGAGAGAGAGAGAGATGAAACACATTGACAGAGAATGGCTACATACAACTTGATTGATTGATTGATTGACTGATTGAGGAGACTGAGGACTATACAAATAATCGTAACTTACTAGTATGGTGTATGTGATGGTAGTACTACCGGTTAATATTGTTTGATGATGATGTTGATGACGGGATCTAACAACAATCTAATAGCCGCTGTACTCCGCGTTACGGATGCCAGGTCAATGTTAACAATCTTGTAAAGCACCGAACGAACGAACGGACGAGTGAACAAGCAATGACACTAGACAATATAATTATTAGTAATAATCCAATAAAGTAAAAAAAGATAATTACGAATAGTAAAAGTGACACAATCAAAAAGTAGAGATTAGTAGAGCAACAACAATTATAATAATAGTAGTCGTAGTAGTATTATCAATGAGTATCACAGCTAATTACTAATCAAGCTGACTTGAATAGTAAAAAAAGGGAAATGTCAAGGAATAAGTAGCAGAAAATAGCCGGGTTGTGATGTTGAATAATGCCAACCTACGCTGGATACCATGCAAGATAATATGCAAGCAACAAATAAGTGAAGTGAATAAGAGAAACAGGCTACACTGCTACACACTCACTCACACTCACACTCACTTCCGGGCAAATGGGTAAACATGTAACAATACAATACAACAATAGTGGAGTATGTATGGTTGATAAGCAATGACAATCACATAGAAATGTGAAATAATTAGGCGGAGACAGGGTATATTCTAGATTATCAAACGACCATAGGGCAGTGTGATACCCGCGGTGGAAGAGTCAAAACAAAAACCAAAGCATGGTAATGGTTATCGTAATAGTAGAATGAGAACTCAGAAAAGAAATATAGATAGATGCACACACACACACGCGCGCGCGCGTATACAACAATGACGATCTATGGTCACACACCACACACACACACATTGAATGACGACAAGTGAAATAAACAGGAAATCAACCCCACTCACATTGTGTGTATACTGTGATGATGATGATGATGATGATGCTAATAATAACCCTAGTTGTAACCACTTGGATATACAAATAGTAGCATCCAATAGCCGATATCGGCTATGTGAACAAGTATCCACTGCCGAAATAGTAAATGTGTGTATATGTTTGGTTGGACGTCAACCTCAACCTCATCCGTTACATCGTGTTGTATAAACATGGAAATACCGGAATACAAGTCAATGCGTAAAAAATAGGAAGAGTAAGAAGAAGAGGAAAAAAGAGAAGGGGCCGCCAGATGCGGGTACGCGATAAGCTGAAGGCAATAATACAAGTATTTCTCCGAGTGTTCAACTTGATTATCTCTCTCGCTCTACGCGTTGTATCAGCTTATCCCGTCAGCTCTCCTAAGAGCATTACAAGGAAAGGTTGGCCTATCCTATCGTTCAAATTGTTCTAATCGTATGTATGTATGTATGTATGTATGTACGTACGTACGTATAATACAAATGATACACATAGCCATTGAATAATGCCTATGCCTATGTATAGAATAATCGCGCACATACATATGAGGAATGGTAAATACGCGGAGATAATCACCTCATCTGCCCAGGATGGTAACGACAACGAAATTTACCCGCCCAGTTGGCTTGTAGCCTACTACACGGTAGATATTATAACCGATCAATACCAAATGCAGGTATCTAGTAGAAGGAACTCATTGATGAATGACAAAGAATAGGCAGCAGCAGTTCATTTCATCATATTACTACTATTACTATTACTATTTCTAGTACAGTAATTGTAGTACATCCAATCATGATCATTATCATCATTATTATTGTGAGTACAATTGTTTGTTCATTGTACAATAATGGTAATCCATTCAATAAATACAAACACAAATAGGCACGCTATCCTATCGTAACTACTCACCTGAACTGTGTGATGCGGTACTAAAACGATACGAGTAGTATAGTCGTAAACTGAATAATTCCAATCGGCTAATAGTAAAAATAACGAATATCCAAAATAGATAGATAGGGGAGAAAAAGACACACGTGTCTATAACCGACCAACCGACTAACTAACTAACTAACTAACTAAAGGATTATGACGATCCTAAAAGAAAACAAGTTTTCAAACCGTGTTAATCCGGCTATAGTTATCCTAGTCGTCAATGATTATCGCGTATAGGGGAGTGAGCGAGCGAGCGAGTGATACGATAGACAGCAACGTGAACACGTATCTGACCACACAACACAAATGAAAAAAAGTAAAGAGAAAAAAGGTGACTATGTCGTTAAACCGCGGACAGAATAGGCGACGTTAATTCAAGGCCGTGTACGTGTCTTTGTAGGGATGTAAGGATGGGGCAATGGCTATAGTAGTAGTAACGGTAGAATAGACGAGTGTAATCAGTTAAATCGTAACCGTAAGAAAAGAAAGAAAGAAAGAGAGAGAGAAAGAGTAGTAGTAGCGTAGATGATGTGATGCATCAGTTAGTAAACAATATGGCTCTCTTAAGTATTTTTTTCTGTTTAACAAAAACTATATTCCTTTCTTTTCTCTCTTTCTTGCCTCCCTAATGACAAGTTGGCCAGTGTAGCGCATGTAACTTTACACCGTAATCGGCATAGTGCGCGTGATGAACACATGTTGTACTAGTGTTTTTCGGGTCATTTGCTACGTTAAACCACGACCATTTGGGAAGGTGCAACGTGTGTGGACTCGTTTAGTGCCATACAAACGATAGACTCCTCTTCCCCTTCTTTCTCTCTCTCTCTTCTTTCTTATCTTTCCATTTCAAATCATTCGTAACTATTGACTACGTGTACTGATAGTAGTGTCATTCAATAATGTAGATATTCTATACGGTCAACTCATACAACATACAACATTGTAGCGTATACATCAATCTACGATTACGTCGGTGTTTCAAAATAAATGAGCAAGCACTAGAACAAGTAGCAATGTTGGTTGGTGTACTACCATTTGCAGAGGTGAGGGTCTGACCAAATCAGCATAATACCACACGTGTACACTTTCTATACAGCTACTATCAATAGTAGTACGCCACATGTTTATACTCCTATACGGTTATAGTCATACTGTAGACGTGTAGTACAAATGGTGTTCGATAGTGGAAAAACTTGAATAAATGATGTAGACGAGTGACATCATAGCTATATCAGAGGCAGAGGAGGAAGAAGAGGCAACCATCACCACTCGCCTTGACAATCTCATTTATACGATACTATGTGATATGAATTGATATGACAATACGATAAACACATTGATGTATGTGCACATGTGCGTGTGTGTTAAAGCGGGCCTTGTTTCTATAGACAAGTTAAAAAGAAAAGAAAAGAAAATAAACTGAAATGGAAATCGCAATAATTATCGGAGAATAAAACAGGACACTGTCACACAATGATCCTATCACCGGCTAGCATCATATATGATGGTCAAATTCATTAGTAGAAGTTGATGATTTGTCGTAGAATATCAAGTAAATACACTAAATGATATACGATAATATATATGCTTAAATTATCTAGCAAGTAATTTATTATAGATTATAGCAAAGCTTCATGTAATCTAATTGCGAATATGATCTTGACTTGACAAAGAAATCGAATTAACGAGTGCCCATCTAATGTGCAGCAATCAATGATTAGTAAATAATTATTTATAGGAATGATACATTTACACTTGCCTTTCTACGTTTAAATCCATTATCACTTTTTGCGTTGAATGGTCGTTTACCATTTGTATTCGGTTTACCATTACCATTTGTACTTGGTTTATTGTTACCATTTGTATATGGCTTATTGTTACCATTTGTATATGGCCTATTGTTACCATTTGTATATGGTCGTTTACCATATGTATTCGGTTCATCATCTCCGTTCATTGATGTCTGCAAACACATTGTCATGTAAATCAACTAGTCTACTTAATAGAGCGATTACTTACATGATGCATTACACGTTGTCGACGTTCTTCACGTCGTTTCAATATTTGCGCATTCTCAATGGAAAACTCAACCATCAAGCGTCTCTTGTGTCCAGCAATCGCATGCGGATTGTTATTAAGGAATCGGAGTGCTGCCAATGCATGAGCATGATCGCTATACTCGATAAACGAGAATCCCGTGGATCGTGCCAATCCCGTAGTAGTATCGGTTCTCTCCTTGCTACGCACCACCTTGGCCTAATGTAATCATGGTAAGTCAGTAGCCATAACAAAGATCATCAATGTCTATCTACCTGAACAACGCGTGGCATACGCGACCATCCTTCTTCACGCTCCTCGGCCGTCAATGGCGTACGCTTATTATCCTTGCACTCTTGCTTGAATCGACCAATGGCACTAATGGCCAAACGACGTAATCCCTTGTCGTCCATGTCGAGTGGCAGATTCCTGACCGATAAACGTGTTTTCGATATGAATAGATCGGGTCGACTGTTAAGCTGATTCTTACGGAGTGCATGCGATTCTGCTCGCTTCTTAAGCTCGATCGGTGGTACACCCACAGCTGCCGGTGATCCCTCTGTTATTACTAAACCATAAACGAGTAAGTAAATGAATGCTTCTTATTAATCTACTCATTAGTCATGCCACTACTCACATCCTTCTTGTAATAGATACATATTACGCTTGTCGGCCCTTGTCTTAATGCCTTCCTCGGTGAACTTGGCCGCTTGATCTCGATCAACTGCTCGTGTTATATTCAGTACTCGACCATCAAGGGTGAATGCTTGTGCGGCTGAATTGGCAATCTCCGGTGAAAGAACCGATTTTACAGTAGTACGTCGATTATTCTATACATTCATCAATGTCAATCATACACTACTATGCTATATGATACGCATATCTATCACTTACATTATCGGTATTAAGCATATCCTTGTTATAATCAATCTTGGATGCTTCAGCTATACAACGATCTGCATCCTCTCGTTTCCAAAAGCAAACAAATGCCGTACCGCGTGGCCGACCAGTATCATGGTCCATGGTAATGCGACAATACCGTAATTTACCATAAGATCGGAACCTAACTAGTAGTTAGTACGTTGCATAGATACTAAACTATATGAGATCACTTACAATTCATAAAGGCTAGACTCTTCCGTATCAAATGATACATTACGTAGAAACAATGTACACCCTGGTTCCATTGGTATTATATCTACATTGAATTAGTTAGTTAGTTAATCAGCAACAACAACATTAATCTAAGGCTTACTTGTTTTTGGAGTATCTGACATGTTTTCTTTTGTTTCCTCCGATGTCTCTTCTTCCTCTTCATTATCATCGTCTTCCTCTTCACTTGAACTTAGATCGGGATATTCTTCATCTCCTTCGCCATCTACCATTTCTAGATCACTTGCTTCCTCTTCCTCTTCCTGTTCATTGTCATCGCCATCTTCTGTTGTATCCATAGCAGTACTCGTTTCAGTATCCATTGCATTAAGCATTGCTTGATCATATTGATCCTTGGCTAATGCCCAATCAATTGCAATAGTCCTATTGAGTAGTGATGTACCATTCAATGCTTTTATCGCCTAATCATAGCATATTTAGTTATCGTAGTTGTTCTCCACATTACTGTTCTACTATTTACCTGTGCAGCATCTGCTAACTTGGCAAATTGAACAAAGGCAAAACCACGCAATAATCCTGATGGTTTATTGTCTTTACGTGGCAATTTGACATCTGTTACGGTACCGAACTTGGAGAACATGGAACGTAAATCATTCTCTCGATACTATTATTATTATTAGTCACTTATACATATCATTGTCATCAAGTGGTAATCTACCTTGAATGGAATATTTCGTACAATAAGTCGTGCTCGTTTATCATTAACCATATTCTATACATTCAATTAATCTACCATTACAGCTAATAAACAACTATTCTACACTTACATCAAGACGTTTAGAAGCAGGAATGACCGTCAACTTGCCCTCTTTAAATTCACGTCCATCCAATTGAGTAATCGCTTTGGTGGCTTCGTCAATATCCTTATAGATAACACGAGCTATTCATGTATTACATACTCATTAGTACTATTAATAAATACTCTACCCTCAGGTTATTAGCTTACCAATGGCCGTGTCATCTGTAGGAATGTGCAGATCATCCTGCCATGGATATTCCACACTATCGACAATACCGCTCTTACGTGCTCTAAGCACCACTTGTTTACGATGCACCTGCTTAGGTATACCCATAATAATCACTGTACGTCTCAGACTATCATATAGAGTAATTAGTCATCAAGGTAGTCACTAATGATTGTATATCTATATGAATCATACTTACACTGGATCTTCTTTACGTAAAGCAATGGCTTTCTCCTTTGCCTCTTGACTTTGCTTATCCAATGTAACATCTAACTTGAATGTTAGTAAATACTCCTATACGTATATCATTAGTAGATACATACTTTTTAGTTGTTCAGTGGAACCATCTGTGCCTATATATAAATGAATGAATAAATAATGTATTTAATTATAGCTTGTATATATGAAATACCTTGTCGTTTCAAGGCTAGTTCCATGAATAATGTTTGATTACGGAACTTGACATTGGCCAATTCATCTAATGCACGCTCGGCATCCTCTGACATGGCACTAAATAGCAAATAATAACAATATCATTATTAATGATGTACTAGTAGCAAGTATCTGCTTAGTTAACTACTTACAACTGAACAAAACCAAATCCTTTGCATGGTAACTTGCGCTTATCGTGATTCTCATTCGAGGCCTTCTCTCTAACTACAAATGAAGAACGAACAGGACCGACTTCCGAGAAGAACGACTCGAATTCGTATAGAACCCATTCCTATGTTAGCCTTTATAGTAGTCAAATACGTAGTAATAATACTTATTTCGTCTTCCACATCAGCCGGTAAACCTCTTACGAACAGCGTAGACTTGGCACGACGATCTTCCACTTCATTCTTTGCAGATGGCATTACTTCAACTTCTGTCGACATTATGAAAAAGACCGATATAAATTAGTGAGGCAACAATGCAAGAAAAAAAAGAAAAATCAATGAATTATTTTTTATTATTTTATTTCATTTATTGAGTTAATCGTCCTCTCTGTCTATGTCTATGTCGTCAGCTTCACCCATATTACAACATGAATTCAAGCGACTGCTTATACAGCTACGAATGCCAACTGTAGGACCAGTAGGCAAGTAATTTACACCGATATAAATGCAATGTAAATTAATACATATATATATGTATATGTAAATATAGCGGTGGCAGTATCTGGTGGTGTCGATAGTATGGCTTTATGCTATTTACTGGCGTGTACAATGGGATCCTCGCAGGTGCATGCATTGACGGTGGATCATAGACTACGTCCAAATAGTCGAGAAGAAGCGGATAAAGTGAGCCAAGTACTTCAACGCAAACTAGGTGTCGTATCGAAGCGACTCACCCTACAATGGCCATCGGATCAACCGCCCAGCATTGCCACACTAGAGACACAAGCACGTATTGCTAGGTATGCTCAGCTTGCCCAAGCATGTACAACACTTGATGTTCCCTGGTTGTGGATGGGTCATCATGCAGATGATGTACAAGAGACACTGCTATTTCGACTTGCTCGTGCCAGTGGCATTTACGGTCTCACCGGACTTACTCATCGCACTGCATGGCCCTATCCACGCGATGCACCCATCTGGTTGGATAGAACACTGCCACCACTTGGTATATTACGCCCACTACTTTCCATACCAAAGGTAATGATAGTACACTTGATCAATAATATACACGATCTAAGAAGCGTGCATGTCTATTAGCAACGATTAATAGCCACTTGTCAGCATCATAACATTCCCTGGTTTGAAGATCCCACGAACAAGTCTGACGATTATCAGCGTAATGTAATTCGTAATACACTCAATGAGATACGCACTCAATCCAACAACAACGATACTACACTATCATTTACACAGATCAATCAATATGGACAACGTATGCTTATGCATCGTCAAGAAATAGATCGACAAGGTAACCAATAATCATTAACATGCTGTATCTAATGACTAATTATTACAATATTGTCAACTAGTCAATGAGTTTATGGCAGTATCTAGTCAATTTGATATGAAATTAGGCATCTACCATTTAACGATTGATGCTACATTCTCCAAACTACCTAGGATTATTCGACATCGTGTTCTATCGATCATCTACCAGCGTATTCGTGTAGGTGCTCATCCACCTCGTCTAGTCCATTTAGAACAAATGGATCATTTAATGTGCTCGTCTTGTTGTTCAAATACTTCATTCGAGACAATAGCCGGTCTTGTATTTATTCGACCATCATTAAAGAATGTAGCAGTATGGCGTATTGCACCACAACCATTAACGGCCAAGGAAAAGGAAGCAGTCTACTTGTTAAACTCGGTAGATTCAACTACCATCATTGCCAATAGTAAATGTAAATATCACTATTACGGTGTTTGGCATCAACGATATCAGATTTGCATTACAAGTACATCACCGTTGGACGAGTTGATATTACGCGTAAGACCATTTGATGTTAAATCTGACACGGCAATCCTTAAACAACATTTAAATCAAATGACCGAGTCTAATAGACAATGCATCGAGCAGTTCTGTAAATTACACGTCATGATTCGATCAAGTCAACCAGTTGTTGTTGCTACGAGGAATCCATCATTTAAGGGAATAAGACGACATCTAATAAGTGAATCTACAAATAATGAGCAGATTATAGGATTGCCCACCATCAATGTATCCTTAGTATCATGGATAGATGAAGTAGTAGCAGTTCATAGAACAACAAGTCTAATGGATTAGATATGAATCTATATTCAATGTATTTAGTTACTACTTGTAACATTATTGCTTTCTAATACTAACGATCAATCAATCAATAAATATACTAGTTTAATACGTGTTATTGATTATCTTCTATCTGCCATAGACCTTCTCTAATCGGTTGATCCTTACAAGTAGATAATGTTTGCATAACACGTTCAACAATAGTATTATGCAATGTATCAACGTCCTGTGTAGCATCTAATACTAACCATTCCGGTTCTCGTAATTGTGCGAAATTGTCACGTACGCGTTTCTGTAGATCTATACGTTCATAACGTTCCTGTCCGAAATCACCTCGACGTGTTGCTTCCTCAACTGGCATATCCAGTAAACAGACTAGATCAGGTCGTAGTAATCCAACATCTGGTTGCTTACACCATTGTAGTGATAGACCCTAATGATGATGTATGATGACATACACGATTAGATACATCACTCTACAAACGGTATTATGGTTACTCATTACCTTGGCAGCAGAGAATACTACTCCCGAATAAGCATAACGATCTACAACCAATGTAATGCCTTTACGTAGTTCGGCCTTCATACTTTCTCTATAATATCGTAATAGGATGAGTTAACCTATTCCTATATGAGAGAACACGTAGGATAACACTTACACAGCCTCCCATCGATTTGCAGAGAATAGTAGATGAATGGCATGATCATCCAACTGAGTATTACCCGCTAGATACGCGTCAATCATTCGACCAATGGTGGTTGTACGGTCTAGTTGATATGGCTAGTAAGTAGTTGTACTATTGAATAGAGAGCATATAATTACCAGGGAATCGTCTATGTTGTGCTGTTATACCTGCTTGTTGTAAATAGGAGACTAGACGAGTGCATTGGGTTGATTTACCAACACGGTCACCTCCCTCGAGTAGAATAAACGCACCACGTCTCATTGTAATAAACTTTGTTCTCGTCAATATGAGTGCATATAATAAACTAGTAATCCTCAGAGGAGACGAGGAAGAGAGAGAGAGAGAGAGAAGGAGACAAACAAACAATCACATGGTTACTGCAGATGAACTCTACTATTATCAATGGAGCCATGCATTCATCCACACATACATGCATACATGCATACATACGTTCATTATCAATGCAATGTCTACTCTTGCTACTAATAACAATAATAGATATTGTACTACTCAATTGTAATACCAGTCATAAAATGTGTAAAAGCAAGCGTTGTTGTCAATGTATGCATTCTAGTATCGTTTCTTTCTCTTATTTCCACTTGTTCAACTGCAATCATTGTTACTATTCCTCTTGCCTTTCCCTCTTATTATACTATGCTTCTCTTACTCTATTGAATTCCTCTATTTATTGCATACTACGTCTATCGTATAACTCTATTCGTAACTGAATTACTATTGCTATTATCTATTCTATTCATTTGTAACTTGTTCTCAAACAACAACTACGTACACCTGACACTCATCTCTCTCTATCTATCTATCATTTATACTCTCTGCTATTCCTTGTTTAGTGTTTACGTTTTGTGATATTATTAAACTCTCTTATTGGCAGTGAATCTTCGTTGAATGAGCACGTGAATACCCTGCATCGTCTGAATTAGCCGCAAAACTTTTTCTGTGCCAAGCACGCATCTCCTCGACTTACCGCACACACACCAACTCTTTCATCTTTCTCTAGTCTTCTCTTCTCTACGAACGACGGTGGTAATATATCTGACATTAGTTAAAGAGTGCGAGCGAGTGGACGATTCCGTCAACATCACAACACATCAATTTCACTATCATCCTCAAGTGTCTACCTACAGCGTTATTCTATTGCTTCTTTCGTTTTTCTCTTTCACTAGCATAGATCTGCACTATTTTAGAGAACGTTGCAAAGTGAACCTGAGCCACCCTGCCAACTGCTGCTGCTTACTGAATTCATCTCCTCCCTTTTCCCTAGTCAATAGTGCAGCAGTACCAAACTGTGCAACCTGCGTGCATAATACCGCTTACTCTACTATTCCTTTCATATTGGCTCTCTCTCTATCTATCTATTTATCTCTCCTTTGTTCACATATCCATTAACTCCGCGCTTCTTAGTCTCTCTCATTTCCCGCTCTTTTGCCTCTGTTTGACGTTGACGTGACGTAGCAGTGCTATCACTACAACCAGCTCTTATCGCGTATCTTATTCTCTCATTGCTACGTATCATCTCCAATGAACGGGATCCACACCTCGGTAAGTAGTATAAAGTGTACCATCATCGAGTTATATCCGTACTAATCAGGCCATTCTATTGAATAGCGCTCTTTTTCACCTGTATTACCACCGTCGTCGTCATCGTCGTCACCAGCGTCGCCGAAGATTACTGCACTTTCACTACCACCAACCGATCAAACTCTTACTGATTCGAATCTTTTACCCTACTCCACCATCAACACGAACCACCAACAGCTTATCTATAGTCAGCCGGCAGACTCGGATTACTCGGGTGACGGCGCGGACATATTGAGCGACGACGACGATTCAAAGAAATTCAACCATCCTAATCGACGCAAAGTAATTCACGTTAATCCGGAACTTCCTTTGGCCTCGCCACTTCCCTCGCCATACGGTGCCGAGGACGATTTGCTACAAAGTGAACTGGATCAATTGACAGCAAGTTTTTCTGGTAATATATCATCATCATAGTCTTCTTCTATATAATGATTAATTGACTAATATTTATCATCGATAATAGTAGATAGTGAATGGACACGTAAACTACACGAATTGGAGAAAATTGAAAATATCGACGATCTACGCCAGCTAGTATTGGAGAAGGAGCGTGACTTACACTTGGCAGCTCGACTAGGACTAGCTGTGGCTAAGAAGAATCAACATATTGAAAATCGTCTACGTGCCTATTCTCATTCCGAGTTGGAAACACAACGCAAGGTAATAATGAACGTTTATCACTCATTTAATAAGACAACAACTAATTGTAAGATAATGATGAATGGTCAGTTGGAAGAAGCGACCAATATGAATGTCACCACTCAGGAGCGGTGGAATCAAGAACAACGCGAACGAGACGAAGAATTACACGAACGATTCGAGATGATCACTCGAGTGAACGCGGAAGTTCGTCGTGAAATCGAGTTATTCCGCGAGGAGTTTCAAGCCTTTCGTAAAGATGTCACCCAAATCAATAGTCGAGTCGATGAGCTTTCCTCGGATTTACAGGAAACAAATCGACGACTTACCAGTGCTAGTAAACGTATCGGTAAGCATATTCATACATGATCTCATTATAGCAAAAACTAAAATTAATAACCACATATATGATAGCCGGACTAGAAGGTGATGTAGCTAATACGGGTGAAGTAGCACAAGAGCTACAGGGTCAATTTGAGAATGTAGTCACCTCACATCGACATCACTTATCGAAAACGAAGCAGACCATCAAAGAAATGCTTCATAATCAGTCTCGGGTAAGTATATTATATGATTCATTGATATATATATTGATATATTGATACATTATGGCATTCTAGGTGATCAAAGAATTGGAACGATTGCGTGATAATGTCAGTATCCTTACGGATAGACAGCACTTCTCAGAGGAACGTGTGAGCGGTCTCATTGAAGAATATACCGCGCTATTGACCAATGCCCAGAATACAATTATCGCACTTAATGAAGCTCATCTTGAGGCAGATATGCATTCAGATCATAGTAGTGGTGTCACTCAAGTGGTAAGCAATCGTATATTTTATGAGTATACCACATGATAACTAATGATAACAATCACACACTATTAGAGTAATACACCGTATATGGATGGAGCATTACATGACTATCACCAAAATCATCACCAAAATCATAATCATCATCATCATCATACACATATGAATGGAAATGGACTGCATAGCGAATTAACTAGTGCCATGTCGCGAAGCAGTAGCAGCAGTAATGGACAACGTCGTATCACATTTATAAGAGCACCTCGCTCTCAATTAGATCTACGTCGACCATCAATTGGTTTAAAGGATTTAGTAAAATCACGTCAATGTGATCCTTCCTCCAATGGTAATGGCACTAATAATAGTAATAGTAATAGTAATAGCAGCAACAACAACAACAATGGCACAACTACCGCAGTAACTAATGGTGGTGGTAGTGCTGGTGTTGGTGGTGGTAGCATTAATGGCGTACGAGTATTACACTCTTACACTTTATTCTAGTTAATGAGTGATTATGACTTACTATATTTACCTATCACATCTACTATTGTTTTATATGTTACCCGCATTAGTATTAGTATTACTTCTTATTACACTTACATTTATTATAACGGTCATGTAGATGGATTGCTATTTAACACATCAACACTTACTATTTTTATCGTACATCATGCAATATTATTCACATATTATATTCGGTCTACATATGAATTGCCACCATTTGTTTATTGATGATACGCATACGTGTTAACTGTATCAGAGACACTTGTCTCTATTATTTGTTTAATCGTCGTCGTTGAATCCAATTAAACATTTTTGCCTGATTTTGAGGTAATTCCTATGATTGATATGTAGACCAGATTCGCACATGTATCCTAATAAATACAGTGTTTTTCCATCCAATTAGCGCATTTATCCTTTAACAGTTGCTGTTTATTAATAAATAGATTAACACAATAGTTAACATCATTATCACTGTAGATATGCCAATTAACATAGCATGACAATAATAACAATTCAGTATTAGTAATGGATCATTTATTGATAGCGATAACTATTATTTATTCATAAAACAGAAAGCTAACTGCGCAAATTGGATGGAAAAGTCTGTAAATAAATTTACGTAATGAATGAGATTTAGATCAATTTTATCTAATATACATACATTTGGTTATAATGTCATTCTACTCGTCTTTTTATTAATGTCAATGGTAATTCAAATGATACATGTTTGTCATAATGTGATAATATCGATGATGATGATGATGATGATGAAGTAGCTTGAATTGTTACAGTTATGCTTTATAATTCGTGTTATCTAATTACATGATCAAGCTTAATACGAATATTGCTATTATTTACTCATATACACATTTGCTTACCGAAACGTGGTGTTGCCTGCATTCTTGTATTAGTCGTACTAGTCGAGCCATAACTAGCTCTTAGTTGATTATCACCACCAAATACTGGTGATCTCATACGTGATAGTACATTATTTCTATACAATTATTGTTATTGCTGTTATTAGTATTCAGATGATAGATGATCATTACTACGTACTTTAGATGAGCTGCTGCAGGACTCATGGCAGATAAGCGACGTCTATCCTCACGACGAGTACGGCCTGATTGTTTGGAGGCCCTTTCTGATAATCGTCTACCGATAATGTCTCGCTTAGGTGTAGGTGGTATATGATAGGCTACATTTTGTCATTTATTAGCATATCATCAATGGGACAACGAGTGTATTCATTCTAGTGGCGACTTACTACGCGGTGTCTGATGTCCCGTCTCACCCGGTGTCGATGATAGTAGTGCGGGTGTCCCTTCAATGGTGCCCCATGTCATCATAGGTGTACTACCAGTCTCCGTTGGATCTAATGTGGGTGTAGCTGCCACCAAACGATAATTGCCCACTAATGGTGTCGATGAATGTGATCGTACTATAACAAACATGGTTGGATCAGTATTCAATGCAGAATGCACCTCTAACTACTTACTCTCCAATGAATCATTATTATCATTTTGACTAGCTGCTATACCCAATGCCAATTCAATCTATAGATGTAGATATATGAGTAACTAAGTAGTCTAGCTAATGAGTATGACTAGCCCCTTCTTACCTGGTCGGGTAATCTGGTATTCTGCGAACACACTTGTTTTGGTGCACCACGATCATTCTGCAATAGATGAGATCCCTGCGTAATTGAATGGTTAAGCTATATACTCTATCAAAAGTATAAATGCATATTGGTGTACAAATAAAGGATATCCTTCAGGTTGGAACATGAGTGAATTCTTGACCTAAAATACAATGATGAGCAGGTGTCTAACTATCTAACCAGCTAGTCTGCTTGCTTACTTCATATCGAATGGCAGCCGGTTTATGTACATGCTCCTCATATTGCGTACGTAACACAAGTGACCTTTCTTTCTCTTCATACGGAGTAGCCGCTATTAACTTTTGTTCCTTACTTTCTCCCGCTTCCAGTAATGGTTGCGACACTTTCGATCCCGGTGCCTTGTAGATCCAGGCATACTTTTCACGATGCTCTAGCTTGGCCTTCTCCATCAATCCTGAAAATGTACTTGTTAGAGTCAAGGCTACACGTCAAATTATTCGATAATGGATAACAAGCATCGTCATCACTACAAGGATATGAATCGTTGTCTTCTGTCGTGTATCTCGCTTGAAATGCGTCCAACGACATGTCCGTATTGATATGATTCTCTGATGATGCTAATGATGCTGATGGTGCTGCTGCTACTGCTGATATTGATGGATCAACAATAAGTGGTGTCGGTTGTCCTATTGCTGGTGTTTGTGGATTCTGTTTTAATATTTCATTGGGTATACTCGCTCCTTCTATAATGTATATAACGTAAATAAATAGCAAGCTATATACCAAGTACACTGCAATAACTTACGCAGGCCAGCTAGTTCAACGTTCAAATGACGTTCATATTGCTTCATTGCCGATAGTGTAGGAAAGTAATCTCGCTCGACAATCTTGCTAACTGCCTCAGTATACTCGTCCTCTTCTAGTACTGCTGCCTTACTATTACTTTGTCCTTCATTCCTGTTAGATTGACTAGATGCTGTTGCTGTAGTTGTAGCAACAACTGTATTTGTTAGTTTTGGTGTCGAATTCATAGTGTGCAAAGGAAGGAAAGGAAAAAAGAGATACAAACATCAAATGAAGTCATCCAATAACGGAATATATATTTGTGGCGGGGGGTTATTGACGGATCTGACGTGGGTGGCCATGTTGCTTCTCCTAGCTCGTTGGGCGGCAATGTAACTAGGCTTAATGAATCGCTCGTAATAATCCGTCGTGTAACTCTTTCCTAACTGTACACTCGTACAGCTTTCTCTCTCTACGTATAAAGAACACTAGCCAACTCTGACTAGGGACAACGATAGGACACACACACAAACTATTTCAAAACGGAACTTTTTTTTATTATAATTTACGTGCTTCGTAGAAGCTTATATATGTATGAATATCTGGTTAGGTAAGTCACAACATACAAACGTGCAATGCAACCGCAAAAGTATTGCAAGCGACATCGTGAATTATATACTTTTTTAATTAATGTCTTATGGAGACGATGTGTCCGCACCACAATCTCCAGGGCCCAATTGAAGTCAGCATTGACTTCATTCAGCAGCCAACTTCATTGGCGCAAAATATCGCTTAAGGCGATGACCGGACACGCTTGTCTTCATAACTGTACCATCTAATTCTGCCAACAGATACACTCCTCGTGCTGGACAGTCAACCACTACATATGGACCGCTCCACTTGGCGACTAGCTTGCCATGGTACCTAGGTACGACTTTTTGTTGCCTCATCAGCACCATGTCACCTTCCGTCAATCGTCCCTCTCTCACGTTCTTCTTGTCATCGTAATAGCGTTTGTTCTGACGTCTTGCCCTGTCTAATTTCACCCCCGCTCCTTCTCTTACCCACGCGTTGACTAATAATTGCTCAGCACGTGTTGCTAACAATTCTTCCGTTGACACCTCCTTCTTCCACGGTATTGTCAACCAGGTTTCCTCTTCTATGTCGAACGGGAGTACGCAACTCTGTCCGTATACCAGCTGATATGGGCTTCTTCCTGTCGTCCTCTTCGTCGTTATTCGGTCAGCCCACAGTACAGCATGTAAGTACTTAGGCCACTGCGTTACGTCTTCTCCTACTAGCTTGACTAACCCTCTCTTCAACTCTTGGTGTCCTCGCTCCACCATGCCATTCGTCTGCGGATGATAAGCAGTAGTGAAGTGCAGCACGATACCATCCTCCATAGCTGCTTCACGCACTTGCTTCCCGTACAGTTCTCCTCTATCCGCTATCACCTCCCCCGGTATTCCGAACCTGCATATAACCTCCTCGTACAAGAATTTGTACACTTCTACCGCCGTATTCTTCTCTAGCGCTCTAGCTTCTACCCATCCGCTAAAGTCGTCCCTGGCTACCGCTAGATACTCCTTGCCGTCCTCCGAACGTGGCATCCTCATCAAGTCAATTCCTACCCGCTTGAACAAAGTAGAACCCAAGAATGGCTTCAACTCTTCCACTTCCTCTCGATGTCCGCATCGCTGGCAGGCGTCACACGTCTTCACCACTTCCTTGCAGGTATCGTACATCTTAGGCCAATAAAATCGATTGCTGCACAGGCGGTAAGTAGACTCCACTCCTCGATGCGCGAAGGGGTGTCCTTGATGTACCGCTACTACTATTCTGACTTGCTCTTTGGCCTCCTCGATCACTCGCTTAGGCATACCTCTCTTGTCGCGTTTGAACAGCAATCCATCATGCAAGAAGAACTTCTTTGCTTGTTCCCGTATCCTCCGCCGATCCGCGTCCGTCGAACCCTCTGGTAAGTAGCCCTTGCTCAGGTAGTGTAACAATTGATAATATGGGTCACCTTTCGTGCTATCAGCGCTAACTTGTTGTACCTTGTCGACAGACATCTCCTCTTCTTCCTCATCCAGCTCCACGATCCTGTAGTTCCACAGCACGTCTTCGTCTCCGCTGTCCGATAGCTCTCGCTCATCTAGAGTGGTCCTGCTCAGCGCGTCCGCCACTACGTTCTTGTCACCGGGAATGTGACATATTTCGTAATCGAACAACGCAAGATAAGCTACCCATCTACTTGCTGCATCATTCGGTAAGTCCGGCTTCTTCAACATACCGATCACCGACCGAGCGTCAGTCTCTATGATGAAATGCACGCCGTGCACATATTTCCGCAGCTTCTTCACCATCTGATACAGACCGTATAACTCCCTCTTTACCTGCGCGTACCTCCTCTGCGTAGGATTGAATAAGCAGCTTTCATATCTGACCGCTCTCCTTATTCCGTCGGCTCCTTCTTGTCCCAGGACAGCACCAGCACCTACGGGACTGGCATCGACCGTAAGCACCAAGAACTTTGCACCAGTACCATAATCAGGAGGTGTAATCACCGGGTAAGTGGAAATCCGTCTCTTCAATTCCTCGAAACTGCGTTGCTGCTCCTCGCCCCAATAGAACGGCACTGACTTCTTCTGAAGATGATACAACGGCTCCGCGACGATAGAGAACTGCGATATCAATGGCCTATAGAACGCGCAACAAGCCACGAACGATCGCACTTCCGTCTTGTTAACAGGCACTGGCCACTTCTGTATCTTCTCAGCCTTCTCTTCGGTCACTGTCCTTCCACCAGGAGTGCACTGATAACCTAGCACTTCCACCTCGCTCATACCGAATCTGCACTTCATTCCGCTCACCGTCAAACCAGCCTCCTTCAGCGTCGCCATCACCTTCACCACATCAAGCACATGATCATACACATACTTCCTCACTCCAGGCAGCACCTCGTGTTGCTCAGCCTCCATAGGTCCCTTCACCACACCATCATCGACAAATATAGCAACCTTCTCCGGCATATGATGTCTCAACACCTTAGTGACGATGCGCTGGAAGATGCCGACACTATTGCACCAACCCATCGGCAATCTCGTCATACGTACCAACCCAATAGGTGTATTGAGCGCAAAGATATCTCTGTCACGCACATCAATGGGGATTTGGTCATACCCAGAATACAGATCGAACGTAGATATAATGGCGCGACCGGACACATCTTCTATCAGTTCTTCACTCAACGGTGGCGTATTAGCATTCTTGACGGTTACTGAGTTAACTTGCTGCAAGTCTTGTATGAAGCGCAACTTCTTCTTGTCCTTCTTGGCTATCACGAACCACCGGTTACTGTAGGCTCCACTGCTTGACTCGATGACTCCACTCTCCATCTTGACACGCAGCAGCTCCACCACTTGATCGAAGATCGCCCTCGGGATAGGTATGGATCGCTGATACCACGGCTCATGCTTCACGGTAGGTATCCTGATAGGCGGCTCCACCTCAGGACGTAACAGGCCCATCTCCTCGTCATTGAACGCAAAGGCTTGATCCACGGTAAGTAATTGCTGCTTGAAAAACGCTACTTCTTCCTTTCGCAGGACGTCGTCACCGATCACCATTGCCGCAAGGCGTTCCTCCGTAAGCCTCTTCGCCAAAGGTCGCACAACACTTGCCAACTCCTGAGGACGCTCGTTCGATGGTACCGGCACCGCTATTGGTAGCTTCTTCTTACCGACAGGCTTGTACTTCGCCGCGCACGTCATGTAAGTCTCCTCGTTGTCGGAAAAGCTTCTCACCGTGACCACGCCTAACAATTCCTCGTCCTTGTCCAGCTCATCATCCGCACCGGAGTCCAACGTAATCCTGTTCGAGTGTAGTCGGACGTAATTCTCGTGCCTGATGCTCATTGGAGCCAGAGGTGCCGCAGGGAACCTCACGGAGTGCTCACTATCACGTAAGTAGTACCAAGAACCGTTGCCCTCTCGTCTGATCTCCCACTGAGCTTGTTCCAACCAGGGCATACCAACCAACGCGTCGAACGGAGTGCCATCGATCACCACGATATGAGCAGGAACTCGCACGCTGCCAACTTCTATGGGCACATTGGGACACAACCCTCTAGCTGTCGAACTGGTACCAGAAGCGTTACCCATGCTGTACACCTTGGAGGTATCCAAAGGTAGTCGACCAATCCTGTCGTAGAAACGTCCAGACATGATCGTGATCTCAGATCCAGGATCTACGACAATATTCACGGGGATACCCGCAACCGTACCCATTACTGCCGCAGTAGGTCTGGCAACTCGCGTGACTTCCTTCCTCTCGACCACGTTGTCGTATGGATCTTCGATCCCTTCCCTTATTTGGTAAGTGGCTACCATGTTGGTACTCGGCTCAATCGGGACCCTCTTCCTTGACACCATTTCATTAACGACCTTTCTAGCTGTTGGTGACACGACCATGAACTCATCGAAACTCATAGTCACCTGCGACTGTTGCAACACTCTATTGATGACCTCTTCCGGCACTCTTCCTTCCTCTACGGGTGCTCTATACTGAAAAGTAGGTGGTGCACGCTTCGCCTTTTCCGTCATTGTACCGGCTTCGCGAGTATCCACTACCATAGCATCCGATTGTTCCCGATCAGCACCTACCCTCGCACGCTTGTGGTTCACTTGAAATGGATCGTTGACCAGGATTTCGGGTGCTACCGCTTCCGGGTTGGTCATCTCCTGCCAACATACGTCATATCCGACCGGTCTCTCCCGTTCCTGGAGCGCGATATGCCGAACCTTGACTCCTTCGGTAATGAAACTGCGCATGCCGCCTCGTCCGCTATTGAGAGGTATGTGACCGCCGTCGGGATATGCTACCTTTCCTTCCACCATCCTAACTATCCCGTTGCGTAGATCCTCAGTCAACGTCGTGCATTCCGGCTTCCAATGGTCAGTAGCATCGCAGTAAATACACCGCATGGGACGCTGAACCTTTTTGGTGTTTTCTCGTTTCTCGACCACTTGTAATACCATCTTAGCCACCTTGTCGTACAGATCTTGCTCGTCGTCACGCTCCTTGTGTTCTTGCTTACGTGACTGGGCTTCCTTGGACTCCTCGCTCCTCTTCAAAGACTTCCCGATAAGGTTACTCTTGTACTTCAAATCTAAGATCACTTCCCGCAGTTCCTCAAAGGTAAAGTTCCTGCCTAGGTGATTCATGCAACGTTCCTTGAAATCCACATCTAGGATGTCGAATACTCTCTCGGCTTTCTCGCTATCGGACATGTTCGGAACACACGATGTGACTGTGGCGTACCTCGACAAATATGACTCCGGATCGTCATAGTCGAATCCTTTCCGCAGTAAGTCTGCTAACACCTCACGTGGCGACCTAGTAGTTAGCCGCCGACGATAATTGGTGAGTAGCATTTCCTTGACTTGCGGCCAGTCGCCGGTGGACGTGCCGGGGTGGATGAGCACAAGCTCCGTCGCATCTGGAGTGAGATAACTCACGATACACTCTATCTTCGCCTCATCATTCCAGCCTAGCCAGTCGGCGTAGCGTTCGTAATGATGCATAAACTCCTTAACATTCTCTCCAGTGAATCTAGGAGGAGGATTACAGTCCCTCGCCATAGGAATACCCGTCCCCGCATTGGGCTCCAGTTGTGGCGGGGGGTTATTGACGGATCTGACGTGGGTGGCCATGTTGCTTCTCCTAGCTCGTTGGGCGGCAATGTAACTAGGCTTAATGAATCGCTCGTAATAATCCGTCGTGTAACTCTTTCCTAACTGTACACTCGTACAGCTTTCTCTCTCTACGTATAAAGAACACTAGCCAACTCTGACTAGGGACAACGATAGGACACACACACAAACTATTTCAAAACGGAACTTTTTTTTATTATAATTTACGTGCTTCGTAGAAGCTTATATATGTATGAATATCTGGTTAGGTAAGTCACAACATACAAACGTGCAATGCAACCGCAAAAGTATTGCAAGCGACATCGTGAATTATATACTTTTTTAATTAATGTCTTATGGAGACGATGTGTCCGCACCACATATTGTTTCGCTTTAATATTGACGTCAGGAATTTGTCTGCTTTCCTTTATTACATTACCACATACACACGTCCACGTATACATCTACATGTCACGCTCACTTACCGTGGTGTTTACCACGTTACGTACGTGTTTTGTTAACCTGCCACCGGCATGGTCTTCGGCATTATTCGATCAAACAAAGGTATAAACACGATAGGAATAAACACGTAGACTAGTTATACTAAAACAGTGAGTTATGGTTAGCATGCTGGTCAAATTGTACTTGAAGTTAGCTGGCCATCCCTTACCGGTGAGGCAGGTCAGTCGAGTGACTCCTCCAACAGGACATATCTAGCCTGGGCCGGTGGTTCCAGCCAGACTACAGAGCGTACTAGTCATGGCACTACAGATATACTGGAAATTGATAGTCAATTCGGTAGATCCATTGGATTGACATCGGGACAATTGGTACGTATTGCCGAGTAGGCCTATAATTTAGAAAATGTCTTATTTAACGTGTATATCCACATGTAGGTTCATGTTAAATTTCAACGTAAAGTAACAATGGCTCGCACCATTCAATTGGAGCCTTATTCCTCTGACGATTGGGAGATTATGGTAATAGTATTACATTAGAATGATCGACCATCCTAATAGATGCTGTGTACTAATTTCTATATGTAATGACAGGAACTACATGCGGCATATTTCGAGGAACAATTACTGAATCAAGTAGGCGTCGTTTATCGCGATCAACTTTTAACTGTTTGGGTGCAACAAGTAAGTATAGTACACGACAAGTAATATACGTTACATATCGACTAAAATAATGTATTATAGCGTACTCTAATTCGATTGCGTGTAGGTAAGTAATGATAGAATGGTGGGCTACACAAACATGAACTGATCGACTTGCCCTAGTGAGCACTGACCCCGAGGAAGCATGTGTTCGACTTGGTGTTGACGTTGAGGTTCATATCGCACCAAAGGTACGACAATTAACCGCGCCCACATCAGGTAGCGCGGATAAGTTGCCCATTGCCCGTCGTATCTATCCACGATTAGTAGGAGGGAACACACTAGGAGGAACCACCGTATTGCCAAGTGTGTTATACGTTCATCCCGATACACTACCCGTGTCAATCGATAATAATGACGAGTGTAGTAGTTGGATATCGGGTCAACTTGTACAAGTTAGTACGGTTCAACTAGATCATACGGAGAAGGAAACGATGCCTATAGATGAGGATAGATCTGAATGCACCATTGCAGCACTACAAGTGGATAAGCGTGTTCCACCTGGTGTAGCACTTGGTGGATCACTGGTATGGTCGGCATTGAAGTTGAAGCAATGTGAGCGTGTCAAGTAGGTATTATGTTCATACATAAATTATTCGTATACCAATATATGTTATTAGAGTGCAACTAGTAAAGCAATCACCATTACCTGCCAATGCGGTATCATTCCACTTGATAGATCAGGCACAGTAAGTTATTGAATGATTTGATGGCATTGAGAAGCATGCTAACTATTCAGTATTAGTACCGGATCTTTTGATCATATCGGTGTAGAACTTGCTACTAAGGCTTTAATCGGTGAGTTTACAATACGAGTAATAGTAACATTGATTACTTAATAGCAAGTATTCCAGATTGGCTACTGGATCAAATAAGCGACACCACACACAATGCATCGGCCATTTGGGTGGATGGCACAATGTTGACGTGTTCTCGTAAGGAACACCAAGATCCAGTTCATATACTCGTTCGTGTGGAGCCGACCAATGAGAAGAAGCAGAATGAGGATGGAGTACCGTCAAAGAATGACACAAGTGTCTCATTACTGCCACCATTTGCGACTATGGACATGCGTCAATGGAATGAGATTGAAGTAACGGAGATTATTCATGATGCGGCATTAACTATACCAAAAGGATTGTAAGGCACTCGTAGTATAATGACAGTAATGAATGGTGTACTCACTTTGTATATCATGTATATCTAGATCTATGCCAAGATTGGGCGGTATCGATCAACTACTAGAGCAGGCATATACGTTTGTACAATGTTCACTTGTTGCCTCATCATTGGAACAATCGATTGGAACACATGGTAGGGTAGATGCTGATCAATAGTTAATGTATTGATCGCTTATATATTCAAACAATAGTCAATGGCGGTTTATTACTGTGTGGTCGTGAAGGAAGTGGTAAATCAACTGTGCTTGATTACCTTGAATATAAAACGACAAAAGAACCTCAACTGCATGCATGTAAGAAATTGTTATAATCAATTAGTACGATTACATGCCAAATGCAATGCTAATGATTACTACTAGATTGGACTCGAATCGATTGTCGACAATTATCGGAAGAACGACCCAGTATAGTGTCAGAAAAGTTGCAGCAACAATTTGACGAAGCAGCATGGCATGCTCCCAGTATCATATGTATCGATAATATAGATCGACTATGTCCGGCAGAACTAGAGGCAAGTTGTTACGACTGCTGCACTACATGGAATGTTAACATTATGCGATTAATCTACCGCACAACAGCATGCTGCATCTGATAGTGCGAGAACTCGTCAATTAACAGAACGATTCATATCGATTGCACAACGAATGCTCTCGTTACATCGTATTCTAATGGTGGCCACCTGTACACAACAAGCAGCGCTGCATAAACTACTACCTAGTAGTCATCTATTCCAAAAGATATTAACTATATCGCCACCGGATAAACGACAACGTTACGAGGTAAATAGCAGTAGTAGAATGGTGTGACGGTCAGTTTAACAATGTTGTTAACGGAAATGTCTTGCAGATACTTCAATGTCTACAACAAGAGAAACAATCGGTTCTATCACCTAATGACGAGGATGCATCCACGTTGGATCTACAACAAGTGGCAAATGAAACTGAAGGCTATGTTGCAGCTGATCTGGCCACACTCATCGATCAAGCAATGCAACAAGCGGTCATTCGATCATTGTCCAGCATAAGTAATAGCAATAATAGCAATAATAGCAAAGATACAGATGTGCCAACTGGCATGATGAATGGACGAGATGAAAAGCTACTGTTAAATGATAGTACGGAATTGCATTCGCTACAATTGACCATGGCAGATTTTACAAAAGCCATGGAAAGCTACACGCCCAGTTCATTGAGAGGTGTCAAGCTAGCAACAGCCTCATCGGTAGCATGGTCTGATATTGGAGGTATGTACACACACATAAATATATCAAATAATATCACGATATCTATAGTAACATTTGTATGATTTATTAGGATTGCATGAAGCACGAGAATTACTACTGGAAACACTGGAATGGCCAACAAAATACGCGCGTATATTCGCACATTGTCCACTTCGTTTACGATCAGGGTAAGTGGAGTAGCATGAATTGATAATGATAGCATAAACTTATGTATGTATGTATGTATATACGTATTAGATTATTGCTTTATGGCTATCCAGGATGCGGTAAAACATTACTGGCATCAGCAGTGGCAAAAGAGTGTGGACTCAACTTTATTTCGGTGAAAGGACCTGAACTACTAAACAAATACATTGGTGCTAGTGAGAAATCGGTAAGTAACAAAGTGTAGTCACTATCATTATGGTAATAACAATGATTATGTTATATTCATTAGGTACGCGATTTATTCGAACGGGCAAAGGCAGCTCGACCATCGATTTTATTCTTTGATGAGTTTGATTCGATTGCACCTCGTCGGTAAGCGAGACAAGTACATTTGTTATACAATCAAGCTATTAACACACTTGTAATGATACTTCTCTAGTGGACATGATAGCACCGGTGTAACTGATCGAGTAGTAAATCAAATGCTAACGGAAATGGATGGTGCCGAACAATTGGAGGGTGTCTACGTATTGGCAGCCACTAGGTTAGTCACAATAAATAGGCACACATATCTTGTCTCGTAGCTAATACTGGTAATCATCTAGTCGACCTGATCTCATTGATCCTGCTTTATTACGACCAGGTCGTTTGGATAAATCAATTTTATGTGGTATACCAAATCAAGTGGAACGTCAAGAGGTAAGCAAGCAGATCTAGATAACATCAATTGAATCAAGCTTTTAATACTTGGTAATTACATAGATTCTCGAAGCGGTGGCATCTAAACTACACCTTGATCCATCTATTGATATCAATGAGATTGCCGCATCATGCGAGAATTATACGGGTGCCGACTTGCAAGCGTTACTTTACAATGCTCATTTGGAAGCAGCTCACGAATCGATTGAAGGGAAATCGACACAAGTGCACTCCACCACGAGTATGCAAGATGATGGCAATTATGAAGAAACAAAAGTAACATCCTCGTCCACCAATGATAACAATGATGCAACCACACTAAAGTACCAAGTGTCTAATCGTCAGCATATGACAGCTGCAGAACAAGGACAACTTTCACAACGAGTAAGTAGAAACACGCGTATAAACAAGCATAAACTATATCTAATTACTCTTGAATCATTTGCAGTTATTGGGAATACAACAAGCTCATTTAGACAAGGAGAAAGGCAAATCAGTCAAATTACGTAAAAAGGCGGCAGCAACATCGTCTCAATTACAGGCAAGTATCCGTGTACATTACATCTATCATGTACAAATAGATCAATTGAATTTAACCATTCCTCGATAGATTATCGGATTGCAACATGTTCGTAAGGCCATAATCAATACACGACCATCATTGGCGGAGGCAGAACGTTTGCGATTAACACGAATGTAAGTCGATATGCAAGCAATACGATATGATACATGAACTAACTAGTCATTACTTTTCTACACTATTAGTTATAATGAATTTGTCGATGGACGTGGTGGGGAATTGGCCGATGGTACTGGCACAAAAGGTGTTGGTCAACGTGTCACACTTGGCTGAAGCATGATGAGCACAGCCTACTAACTATCAATACATTAATACATCAATATATATCATATATATGTAGTCGTGAATATTGCCTCTACAATTATCATCCTATTTATTGACTGGTTTATTTTTTACTTGCTGTTGCATTATTAGTGTTGGCAACAGAGGCAACACTAGTATCTGTCTCGTCCATTTCAAAGAAGCTTAGATCGTTCAAATCATCCAATTCACCGAAACGTTTCGTGAATTTCGATAGTGTACCACTTTCATCGTCTAGTTCAGTCTGTGTTGTAGGATTCCACAATGGATGATTACGCGTATCTTTTGTCAGACGAAGTATCGAGCGTGGTGACGTGGTGCGTCGCGTGAAACTAGCACCGTTAGATAGAATTACGGTTTGCGTAAATAGTTCAGGATCATGACCAATATTATTACTATTTCTGCTGCTGCTGCTGCTATTACAGCGTTGAATGCGGCAACCTACTAACGCGTAGGAGGAGCGCGATAGTAGCGTGCACGAGCGTAGTGATCGACAAACAAGCATAATCAATTAATGAACCAAGGAAGAAATGCAGTAATTTAGTAAAAAGAAAAAGTCAGTAATGAATAATAAACGATTTATTACACACACAGCGAGAGAGAGAGAATGACATAAATCATAAAACGCTGTATTCAATCCTCTATTAACCACCCTCTTTACCCTTTCCAGCTTATTTGCTTTCTTTATTACGGTTACGGCGTGTGTTTCCACCTAGCGAACGTGCACTGGACCGTTATTCATTACTATTATTATTGTTGCTGTTGCTGTTTGTCTGTCTACTACAGTTTAACCATGTTGTCGCGTTCTATCCTGACTCGTTCATTACGTGGGGTTCTATCCGCTCGATCAACTCATCATGGAGTAAGATCGTGTAAGTACTAAACCATTAACTGCAGCTATCGTATACTAACGGTAACTTTTAGTGATGGCAACACGATCACTGACAACGACGCGTGCAGTACAGCAATCTATTGCAGCGGAACAAGACCGAGGTAAGTCGCGAATACGGAATCTAAATAGTATCTCATATATACATACATACATACGTACATATACATATAAAGCACCGCCTGCACCACGATCCGTACCTCAACCGTATCATGAGCCAGAGATCACGGAAAAGATGGAGACATACGGCGCTTACCTTATGAGTATGCTACCGAAATTCATTCAGGAATACCAAGTGTATAAGGATGAACTTACTCTGTGCGTCGCGCCATCCGCTCTACTTCCGGTGTTGCGCTTTTTGCGCGATCATACACAGGCGCAATTCAAACAGTTGCAAGACAGTTGCGGCGTGGACTATCCGCTACGCAAGTATCGTTTCGAGTCCGTCTACAACATGCTAAGTGTTCAGCATAACGCGCGTATTCGCGTAAAGACCTACACCGACGAAGTAACGCCCATACCCTCGGCGGTGCCATTATTTAACGGCGCGAACTGGTTTGAACGCGAGACGTGGGACATGTACGGCATCTACTACGAAGGACACCCGGATCTCCGTCGTATTTTGACAGACTACGGATTCGAGGGTTATCCGCTACGTAAGGATTTCCCGCTAAGTGGCTACACCGAACTACGCTACGACGAGGAGAAGAAACGCGTCGTATCGGAACCCATCGAGTTAACGCAGGCCTTCCGTAGCTTTAACGATCCATCACCTTGGGAGCAAGTTGGTAAGTAGCAATAGTAGCAATAGAAGCAATAATGATATGCTAATCAAATTATCCTGCTTTAATCTGTGTACAGGTCCCGGTAAAGATCCTCTAGAGCCAAAGAAGAAGGAGTAATAATGGCAAGAAGTGGCGGTATATGTTGAATGATTATTGATTCAAATGAATTATAACAGTAATAAAGACGTAAAATACATAATGATCCTATTGTAATAATGTTATTCGATTGTAAAAAAACCAGCATACGTACTAGATGTTTTTTATCTTTTCTTTCTATTATTATTATCCTACTACTTGTTACTATTTACATTTATTCTATTCTTGCGTGTAATTCGTAGCTGAACAATATGGATTCAATGCAACAAGAGCAAGGCAGTCAGAGTGGCTTTCACTCAACGCAAACACCTCAAATTGTCTATCTTTGTGCGAGTAAGTGAAGCACTAGGGAATATATCAATGGTATTCCGCCACTAACAGACGAGGTAGATTGCGGTGCAGACAACGAGCTAAAACCACGCGAACCTATTCGATGCCGTGAATGTGGTCATCGTGTAATGTACAAGCGACGTACTACTCGCAGTAAGTAGCTAGCTGCAGATAATAACGATAATACTCATAATAGTCCATTGATACTGATACACAACTCATGTCATATCCACGATTATCATTGATTAGTGATTCAATTCGAGGCACGTTAACTCGTCAAACATTGATTGCTAGTAGTACATCCGAGGATGCTACTTATTTGCATGCATATTATAATGATGAATGAATGAATAGATTGATTTAGGAAACGTGTACATGCGATGGATTGATAGTATTTCAATGTTAATTCTGTGTGTTTACAAATGTATTCAATGTAGATGACAGTATGGCACAGACTATTGCTATCAAAGTTCATAGTAGATATTACAACATGCTAATTACAATATTTATTTGTTGAGATATGCGTGTATATTATCCTCCATTACCACTTGGGAGCATCCAGCTTTTCTCTAACGATAGTTTGGGTAAACTTCCACACATTCTCCTGTAGCTCCACGTTTCCTGCAGGATCATTGGGCGTAGCTAGTTTGCCATAGGGAACAAAGTATTTGCCATTGTAGCCCTTCTCTTTTACGTCATTCGACGTTACCGCATAGAGTGTAGTGAGAGCACCGTCCTCGGGGGCAATCGAGGTTGCATAGGTGAACGACTTGAATACGAACCAGCCAAACCATCCGTATGAATTGTAAATACTACGCCCGATCTCCGTTCTAACTACACCGGGATGCACCGAGTTCACGAGTACCGTTGGCTGTCCATCCTCGGCTGCCTGCTGAGCAAAATGATTGGCAGTAAGTATATTGGCCAGTTTCGATTGACCATACGCCTTGGTGGGACTGTACTTTTCCTTATCGTTGATTTTGTCCAGCGTAAGATGTACACCCTCGGAATGGCTAAACTGATGCGCATCACTACTGGTAAACACAATACGTGCGGGATCATCAACCGTGCCACTGCTCTTTATGGTGGGGAATAGACGCTGCGTCAATAGGGTGGGTCCAACATGATTAACACCAAATTGCGACTCGATACCGTCATCGGTCAGCGCGTAGGGGACGGCCATAATGCCGGCGTTGTTGACCAGTATGTGGATACGCGGCTCATCGTTTAACAATTGAGTGGCGGCTGCATCTATCTCCTTCAAATTGCTCAGATTGAGTTGTAGAAAACGTATATCCGGCGATGATTCAGCATTAGGTGCGATTCGTTCGAGTTCCTTCTTAATGCTTTCGATGGCGGCCAATCCTCGTTCCTTGTTACGACACGCGAGATAGACGCGGCACCCTTGTCTTGCTAGTTGTAGTGCCACATGATAGCCTATACCAACATTGCCGCCCGTAACAACAGCGACCTATGCGTAGTTATACGTCATATTAGTTTAGTTTGTTAATGAGGAAATATACAATAAATCGGATTGATTAACGCAAGCATCTACGTACTTTTCCACTTAAATCGGGTATTTGCTTGTTAGTGAAATTTTTGCCAGAGCAAAGCATGTTGAAGACTAGGTATGATTGAGATATACGAAATGTAGAATAGTAAGCGGTCCAGGTAAAAGTATCAAGATTATTGCATGACGACGTGCCAATCCAACAGCTTTATATTAATGACAATAATAATTCATCTGTGTAGCATGGGAATACGCACGTCGTAAAACAGACGGAAATACGGTAGTATTGGTGAATCAGATGATCATATCTGCATTAAACAAGTATTCGGTGTTTACGAATAACAATTTTCCGAATTTGTTTCTCTTTAACTAGCGAGATATTGCAATGTGTGCATATCATTCGTAAATGACGAGTCTCGCTTATTAATGGTATTACCACGTATGATGAACTATGCTATGTAGTCCATTGAAGTATTGCTATCATAGTTGATAGCATCTGTATTCACTTGTGTACTTGATATATCACGTAGCATGCATGATTAATATCGAATTTGATACACAACTTTTTACTCGTTATTGATACTAGCCATGTTATCTCTATGATTACTCGTTCCATTAGAGAAGTATTCTAGTACATATATATATTGGTATATAGGCTCAGATTCATTAAAAAAAATGAAAATGTATTAAATGTACAATTTAGTGATCAAAAATACAAATTTGTACTTGCACACATGCTCATACCATAAACGATCGGACCAGATGAAACAATGAAGATTCCATGCAATTAAAATCATAGCAGTAGTAAATATGTAACTAATAATGATGATACGACTTACTCGCATGTTTATCCATTGATCTACGAGTGTCTTACTGGATATATCAGTGTTTGCAGTTGCTTAATGCATTAGCGGTCGGATATCCATGCATCATCTATACGTCAATCTATTCATGATAGCAAGAATGAGGATAGCTACAATAGGAAAACACAAGTGGTATATAAATAGTGCACGATCATCACCTTGTGCCATAACTATACGGTAATGATTCGTCATAGATGTGCATCAATACTGGTGGATCGTCTGTTAACTCGATTATAGTTAAGGCTTGAATTTGTAGCCAAGCAATAGTCCACGCAATCAAATACAAGTCTATCCTATATCGCTGTAAACGGTAGCTAATCGATCTTCTACCAATACAGTACTAATGGATGTGCAATGATATACGAGTGAATGTGTGAGAGAGAGAGAGCACTTGTCATAACTGTCTATATCCTCATTGAGGGCTATTTTGGTAATGACTTCATGTGGTGTATAAATTGGTGTAATCAACACGTGGCGTCACCACTTGCACTACATATCTACATATTGTATCGTTGACACGTGTATGCAAATTGGAATATTGCACATAACATGAGGCATTATTTGCACGGACAGAACAGTTTAAAAAGTGCCAACCCCCAACTGAAGACTATTTAAAATGTATTGATATTCGATTGATACGTACCCTCCATTTCTCTTTCTATAAACACTTGTACTTGAACATATTCTTAACGATGTTATTGTCATATCCCATAGCTTTTGTCATACTACTAGTATCCAGTATTGACAATGTAAAGGCGCGTCCTCTTAGAGGCAATCTTGCCGATCCATGGAATACCGGTGGTTCAATGAACGGTATGCAGGGTATGCAGGGTATGGATGAAATGATGGATCCTAATGGCTTTGAGAGTGGGCCATTTGGATCTACGAACATGAACAACAACGCAGGCAAAATGCCACGAAAATCATTAGACATCACAAGTGTGACCAGTAATGTGATGGATGGTCTGCAAAGAGTAAAAGCAACCCACCAAGGTCTAAGCAGTGTAAACTTATTCGATACATCGAGACTCATGCCGAATAAAAATGGAGTAAACGGTGGAGCGCAAAATGGCCTATTCAACGACGGTATGTCAGATGGTGGATGGGGTCAAAACAACGGTATGAACAACGGATGGAGCGATCCGACTGGTATGAATAGCGGCTTTAACAGCGGCTTTAACAACGATTTCGGCGGCGGTGGTTTTAACAGTGGCTTTAACACCGGATTGAACAATGGTATTAACAGCGGATGGAACGACCCAATGAATATGAATAATGGATTGAACGATCCAACTGGTATGAATAATGGTCAAAATGGTGGCGCTAGATCGCCATTATTCACCGTTAAAGGTCTTAATGGCAATCTACTTTTCAACATGAACAATCTCAACACTCCTGCAAAGAGCATACCTGATAACAGCGTTAATGGCTTTGATCCGACATTCGGCAGCGGTGGTGGTTTCGGCAGCGGTAGTGGCTTCGGCGGCGGCGGTGGCTTCGGCGGATTTGGCGGCAGTGGTGGCGGATTCGGTGGCCATTCCGGCTTCAACAACTTTTAATTCTAACGGTGGATTCTAGAACAGAGTAACCATTGAATGTTTTAGCATTAGCTCGATAAAGTAGCGACTTTTACACGTCATGCTTAACAATCATGTCTAGTGCAAATGACACGTATCACACATTATCTATTCGTGTTGAACGAAGAAGCGAGAACCACGTACTGCTCGAGTAGTTTACTCGATTTTGGACGCAGTATTCGGTATATAAATAAGACTACATTCGCGTTTGAAGCGATGTCATATGTCTATCAATTATTAGCATTATTAGCGCGCATTTCAAATAAAATATACATTTAGCTATCTTTATCCGTGTAGAATTGTTGTTACATACTAATTACCATGTAATGGTAATAGTTGCATTTGTAGAATACTATTTATTCAATGATCAATCAAGTACATTAAAGCAAGAACACAAGTCTTGATAGATCAAGACATTATAGTTACAATGAAGCACACGAATCAATCGAATATCAATACATTTTAAATAGTCTTCAGTTGGGGGTTGGCACTTTTTAAACTGTTCTGTCCATGCAAATAATGCCTCATGTTATGTGCAATATTCCAATTTGCATACACGTGTCAACGATACAATATGTAGATATGTAGTGCAAGTGGTGACGCCACGTGTTGATTACACCAATTTATACACCACATGAAGTCATTACCAAAATAACCATCAATGAGGATATAGACAGTTATTGATGAATCGTAGATACAGGACTTTCCTCTGATTAACGCAGCTAGCCTTTTGTTTCTACTAATAAGTAATAGCAATGATAATATGTATTTAGATGTGAAAGCGATAACCATCACAGATAAGTTGTTTATTGTTGTCCTTGTCCTTCATTTCTTGAACGTTTAGAAGTAATGACACTTTGATGTAATTGTGTTGGAACACCATTTCCATTGCAAATACTGAGAATAATCTGAATAACATTCAGACATGCTGCCATATCCCGATTCCATACACAATACTCGAATCCTTTACCTTTCATGTCATCTTTACAATTCTGATGTGTGCATCTAATAGAATAATGAATTAGTATATTGCTATAGATTATACTCATATTAAGAAGGCATAACAAGTGACAGTAGGATATCTCGTCAATTAGAAATACTTGAACACCATGCTTCATTATTATCCACACTTGCGTATGATTTATTTGTGTATTCTTGATTAAAATAACGTCATCGTATTTCTCTACCCCATATCGCCTTTCTTATTCCATTCCACTATGTCTATTACTACTGCGGCTACTACTGCTACTACTGGCAACACTACGACTACTACGACTACGACTATTACTATTACAACTACTGCAACTACTAGGACTACTAAGACTACGACTACGATTACAACTACTACTACTGAGATATTGAGTAATCCCAACTCGTCTTGTAGATTACTAGTTTGTCTAAGCAGTATTCCATTTCATGACCAGCGTGTCTTCCGTAGTCTACTTGGTCATATCGAATTATTACGTTTATCAGCATGTTGTCACTCGTTAAGAAGCAGTATTCGAAATGATACAGTATTATGGCAAGAACTATATCATAGGGATTTCCTATCAGGAGCCTATTACGCTAAAGAAATGGATTTCGTATTATGGTGTATACGCACGGATGTCAACAATCCATGTACATCGGATAAACGAGCCGATCTACTAGAGAATGTGGACTGGTACAACACATATCGTCGACGAGTGAGCACCGAGAATAATTGGCGATATGGACGACGCAATATCACATATATCGATATGGAAGCTGACAAAAATGGGATGGATTATCGCGAAGGTGTTAATGATAACCGTATATTTATTACGCAGCAAAATCGCCTACGCAGAGCATCAATCCGTCATTATACTTTTGAATATCTACCACACTCAAACCTTAAATCAAGCAACAATATTAAATATAACAGTACGCTATCCACATCGCCAAATGTTCTTTCGCTGGGTAGTGGTGATCAAACTAAAGACGATTATGTCACAGGTGACCATTATATAGCCGTATCTCCTAGGACAATCGGGAGCGATACCAACTATAATGTAAAAATAATTACTCGCAAACATGGTGGTGTTTTCACTACATTTGATGTTCCAGGACGATATCGAGTGGACACAATCCAGGGAAAATGGGTATTATTAGTGCATGGAATACGAAAGTCATACCAATTGGCGAGAATTTGTAAGTGTAGTAATTGTACAATGATACCATATAACTAGTACTAATGATTAATGGATTTAGTCAATATAATGGTATTCGATATAGATAATAGTATCATGTGTCCAGGGAACATTGATGTTACGTGGAATGCTATTCGTTTCTACAAAACAACCAACAACACAGCAGTAGTATACACGGCAAGAGTAGTCGTCGATGATGATGTGGATCGTATTGAATGGGCACTATACGAGTTCTCGAGCAATAATCCTGTAGTACAATTGCGAAATGGCTGGTTTCAACTACCTGAGAGGATAAAGAATGCGAGATTAATGACGTATAATTCATACGACTCGCATATGATAATTGAATTATATGGTAATTCTAGTAATCATCTATGCATAATTCATAGTGTTGCATCCAATGGCCAAACCCATACTCCACGTAATTGCTACACTGTATCTAACCGGCATATACCTGTTCCATTGTTAAGGGCTGGATGCGATTATGTATTATTTGGTTCCACCCCAACAAAAGTATGGACAGACTTATCTTACAATGACGACCAAGTATTACAAATATCGGATACATATCGCATTAGAAACATTATAGGGGATATCTATCATTTTAATCTAGAAGATCATGATGCTATATGCAGTAAATTGCTTGTAGACATCAATACAAAGGAGATAATACGCAGATACACAGTATCATATATATACGACTACGAAAATTATTATGCAATGTTTGGCACGATATATAGTCTCGATGAGGACTATATACAAACAATAGTGGAGTATGGCGAACTATAACAAGCATCGATAAATCATACTATATTGTTATTGATACCATTAGAGCGAGCAACATGTTTCTATTAACTAATAATGAGAAATAAATATTATTTATTATCACTAGTTGCAATATATGATATCGCAATCATTAGCATCTCTCTCAACTGCTAAGGTCATAGCAACTACTCAATAATAATAAAAGCGCTAATGAATGCGCAAATATATTTATTAATAAACAACAAAACTTTATTACTAACAGCGTTAATCAAATGAAAAAGATGTATTCGACGTATATGCTGTCGTACGAATGAATACAATTGGAAACGAATGAATCTTGATCGATTCACACTTGATCCAGTTATAAAAATGACGTGCGTGATCTCGTTAACATCCACGTCGCCTTTATTCTCTTTTTATTGAATTTGTTTTGGTCAATTATTTGGTTTAACATTGGTTGCGCTTCTTGATCTACCGCTTTCCGTCAATTCTTTGTAAGCATGGAAGAAACTATCTACGAGAACACGCTGATTACCCACGAAGGCAAGTATATTAATGCTGTTCAACTAGTAATCTACTGCTAATTGTATTCAATTCACCGACTACTCTAGGTATTCCTTATGCGTGGAAACAGTCGCTACCGGAAGTGACCGTGATCGTGGAGGTGCCAAAGGGTACACGCGCAAAACAACTAGATATTCGAATCCAGAAACGTCGACTCTACGTAAGCTTCAAGGGAGAGGCACCAATTATTGATGTAAGTGCACCATACCATATCATATCATTGTATCACGAGATGATACTAAATAGTGATTACTACTGCGATGTTAGGGTGAACTCTCCAAGGATATTAAAGTGGAAGAATCCACATGGACCATTGGTAGGTGTGGTGTAGTAAATCCAATGATTAATGGCTAACCACAGCATCATTATCTTGCATGTCATCTAGATGAACAAAAGGAAGTGGTCATTCAATTGGAAAAGATCAACAAAGCCGAATGGTGGAAGAATGTTATTGTCGGTCATCCAGAGATTAATACGCAAAAGATTCAGCCAGAGAACTCGCAACTAAGCGATTTAGATGGCGAGACACGCTCGGCCATTGAAAAGATGATGGTAAGCCTCGTTAACTCACAGGCTAGTGCTTCATCAACACTAACATCTACTCATCTGTATTGCTTAGTTTGATCAACGTCAAAAACAAATGGGTCTACCCACTAGTGAGGAATTGGAGAAACAAGAGCAACTAAAGAAATTGCAAAAAGCAGTAAGTGACTACTATTTCCTATACAACTATCATATTAGCTTTATTAATGACAACAATGCTATTTCTATTAGCATCCGGAACTTGATGTAAGTAATCTGAACCATTGACGATATCATACAAGTATACACGTATACTAATGCTATTATATATTGCATAGTTCTCTAATGCCAACTTCCAGTTCAATTAATCAGTCCCATCCTGCCAAATACCAATAAATAATCATGTTAACCATTTCATACTGTCTATTCCATACATACATGTATACATACTAAACTAATACTGAGTGTTTTATTATTTACGACTAGTTAATTCAAATGTATCTAATGCTACACCATCCGCATCATACGCATTCCACACTAGTTTATCACGACCAAGTGTTACCATCACGTAATGATGTGTAATGGCTGTCTTCTTGTACATGTGCCAGTCAGTTACTTGTTCATTGTCTAGACTGCCACCTCCTCCGCCAATAATCGTATACGTCGTGTTGCCATGTTGGCCACGCTGATAGTTGTGCTGATGTCCCGATACCACCAAATCAACTTGGTGCTTCTCGAATAGAACGCCATACTTCTCCTGTACGAATCGTCCCCATTCTCGCTCGCCACGCACCTCCCACGCCTCACGATCCCAGTATTCGATGTAGGGCGGTATGTGTATCACGACAATGATAAAGGTGGCCATTTCTGCCTCCTTACTCGCTAATTCCTCGCGTAGAAACGTCTCCTGCTCCAATCTGTCCCGATTGGAATCGAGTACAATCCATCGGGCACCGCCCAATGTAATGGCAAACCATGATCTACTCGGCTGATGGTAAATATGACCGCGATCCGTTCCCCATTCCCAATAATCTTGTATGTCGTCGTGATTGCCACGCGTATACAACAAGGGAACACGATTCAGTTTTGCTTCCGTGATAGGATTAAAGAAATCCGTCTCCCATTCATCGAGTCTAGCGCCGTGTTCCACGGCATCACCGCCATGTAACCAGATATCCGGTTGATGTCCCGCTATTTGACGTAGTATTTGTAGATATTTCGTTTTCTTGTATTGATTATCGGCCACCATACCGATCTTTAATTGTTTATGCGCCATCGACTGATCGCCGGATGAGCCAGTTGGTTGCACATCATGATAATGGATAAAACTATCCTCTGGTGTTGATACATCACTACGCGTTAGCTCAGCTGGTAGTACGGTGCTCATGGTCATCGATGCCATGTCACTGGTGGATACTTGTCCCCAACGCCATAGATATCCATATCTCGTAGTCAGCCAATCGGTTGAATGGTTGCGATTAGTCGAGATGACAGGTATATAAGCACGATATACATAATGATGATCATCATAGACAATAGGATCGATAATCGATGCTGTCCAATTGGATGGACCGGTAGATTTGCTAGTATTGCCATCATGCAATGACCAGCTCTCCTGTTCATGCCATAGGAACCATACTTGTTCTGGTAGACGACAACTAGCCTCACCGGTTATCGCTACGTGCGTGCTATTCCAATAGGCTAGCAGAGATGTTTTACGCCAACCACAACCGAGCCATCCATTATTCCATGCATGATAGGTGACATTGGATCTTAGTTTGTGTACTCCTTGTATAATTACTTCGGCGGTCAGCCAGATAATAAGTAGACCGGCAAGTACGACGGCAAGTAGTAGTCGTTTGACTCGCGAGAATCGAGGCAATCCCCGAATCATTCGTGGACTGTAACCTGTGCTCACCTTGATAGCCAGCATGGCAGTGGTGAGTACAAGCTGAATAGCGGGATCAGCTTATGGATGACCAAGTGTCGTTTACAGTGGAATAAGATGATACTAAGCAAATGGATAAGAGTGTTGCCATAAATACAGACAAGCGTAGAATGAATGAAAATAGGGTTAGCTAAGGTGGAGTTTCAAATAATCATGACTACTTGTTGGAACAATAGGCGAACCGTGTATTTCATTTCATTCTACTGAATCACTAACTAGCACGATATATTTATTAATTGGATATATTATCAACTGACAATAACAGCTGATTAATAACATCAGGAAACGATGCAAATACACCTGCTAATGGTGCAGTAGCCTTATTCTCATCATTGTCCTGATATTTACCCGTCTTGACTATGATACATGTAAATCATCTTAGCTCGTTTATTACTTGTATTGTACTCGTCACTTACCTAAATAACGACGTAATCCTAGTTCTATAGCACCACCTATATGTTCATTAGTACATCTATTAATATTGAATAATAATAATAATAATTACCACCGAGATCTTGTTCTACATCATCACCTATAATGGCTACTTGTGGATAGGTTGATGCCATTGGTAATCCCCTAACATAGATATGAATATATATAAAATATAAACAGTTACATAATTGAACCTCGATATATATATACATATATTAGACTATCGGCATTAGTGTCTTACATGTCACGGATGGCCATTTCAAAAAATGTTCGTTCTGGCTAATCACCACACATATAGAGTACATTCAGTGACAAGTAGCTTAGTAGAAATATCGTAATGTTACCTTGCCAATGACTGTTGCTTTAGTACCAGTGGCATATTCTAATGCAGCAACAAATGGACCTGGACCCAATGCTAAACCAGTTTCAGTGGCATAATAGCGTGCCTTATGAATGGCGAATAGTGGACATCCTCGTCGAATCAATTGAAATGCTTCATTTAACTAAGCACCATTATTATTAGTAATGACAGTTACTAGTCAGCTAACCGCATCATCATTGCTAGCTTACCCGTTCATAATGGAATTGACGAGGTGCCAGTCCAATCAGTACAGCATCCATTGGACGTTGATCATCAAACGGTATTACAGTGGCTGCTTCCTCTTCTAGCATGACTAATGGACTATTCAATGGTAGTTATTGTATATATATATATAATTATCTAGCCAAGATATACTTGCTTTAATTGTTCAGTCCGCATTAAATTGACCGCAGCATTGAGTGAAGTAAATAGCTAGAATACGAGAAATGGAATTACACGCCAATACTCAAGTATGACTAGTTACACTTACCTCATGAGATGCCACACTAAAGCCTATACGTTGTAGACGCGTCATAAGACTATGCGCTGATTCTTTCGTAGTATTAGTACAGAAACGAAACTAATTATACAGTCAATTACTTTATTACTACTACTATTCCTATTCCTATTTATTATTACCGGTATATCTGCTTTTCTCAACTGTTCAATGGCTTCTACTGCACCACTAATGGCACTATCACCTATATGCAGTGTGCCACTAAGGTCAATAAGTACACCTTGTAACATGATGGCAACAATACGAGTAAGAATAAGAGACGTAATGGAATGGGATAATAAAAAGTAACTTGCTCGCTATTGTTTATTTATTCACTGCAATTTTAAAAACCAAGTGGTTCAATGAAATTAGACGGGAATTGTCCGCGTCTCCTCGCGCCATTACCATTCTCGATTTCACCCTCCCACCAGCCATCGAGTTGTGTGGCTAGTACACGAATAATCTCACCCTCCTTGAACGACATCTCCTCTTCCATGGTGGCATCGTAATCGTAGATGGCTTTCACTAAGTAAGACGTGTATATTAGCATAATAAACCATCGAATACAACTATTTTCTATTAAGAAGATACTTACCTAAGAAACCACCACTACCAGAAGTATTGGATGTTGGTGCTGCGGCAGATGAAGGGGAATCATTCATGGCTAATGGCGTATTAGAAATGTTGGTAGCTGGTTGTCCTGCAATTACATGATACAAATGTAATGACAAGTCATCATTGTGAATAGCATAGTTCAGCGTAGAATATCAACAATCTACTTACCAGATCCTGGATGTGTTTGTTGTACCTAGAAATAATACAATTCATTGCATATTAGTCAAGTATATTATATGAACTGTGATTTACTAACCGGACTAGATCCAGCTGTTGCTACAAGATTATTATTGCTATTATTATTGCTATTGTTATTAGGTGGATATGCTCCTTGTGGTGAATAGCCTGTGGTTGCAGCTATACCCGCAGGTCCATTAGATACCATAGCTGATGGTGTTTGCTGTTGTTGTACTTGCTGTACTTGTTGTTGTTGTTGTTGTTGTTGTTGTTGTTGAGGTATTGTTGCTGTTGTTGGGGAATAAACTGGATGTGCTGGTGTAGCATGTACATCTTGATGATAATTATGCTCTTCCGGTCGAGTCATCTGTCCGTGTTCCTGTCCATTATTCATTGTTGGCGTAGAATGCTGCGTTTGTGGCAGATGTGAATTGGATGAATATGTCGTATTTGAAATATCACCAAGTGGCATCTTTACAGTACTATTAGTAGTGCCAGTCATGACACATTATTAATAATCAAGTAGAACTCACTAGATACAATAATGAATATTAATTACAACTAGATGACAAGTGTACACTTACCCGTATTAATTCCCTTCAAGTCGATAAATGTTGCAATGTCACGATCAATATCGCAGTGTTCTAATGATTGACGGACACGCTCGAATGACTAGACGTATTTCACTGATTAGCATGTATATTGATCTTAATCGTATATCCTTCAAATACCTCATCATCTGTAACACAAACACCTGCAAATATATTCGCGTAATTCCAGAATGTATTACGAATGAATTCTATTCTTTCTTCTTCCATAATTTGGAATTTCTATTATTTCAAATGATAGACTAATTAATATGTATGTATATAAGTGCTCTATTCGCTATACTTACATCACATGCTTGACGCCAATCATTCTCGAATCGTTGTGTAATGGTTTGCAATTTCGTGCATGCTTCCTGATATTCGAGTTCTATCGTAATACATCTATTAGCAACTACGTATACGTGTTGTCTATTCTATCGACTATCACTTACCGGAATTACGTCCTGTATTATTTCCTTGACCGATCATATTCAACTTGCTCATCATCTATTTATTATACGATATTAGTAAACTACAATACATTATGACGTGTGTCCATATAGCTTACTCCACCAGTACGTGGGGGTGCCATTCCATTGGCTTTCATGTATTCTGCTTCATAGCGTTCCTTAGCCTATACATACATACATGCATACATGCATATATTCATTACCATGACTAGTATTGCTATTGTTTTTGTTATTGTTGTATCTACCTTTTGCATAGAGGCTGTATGCAATGCTTTACTACGCATGCTACGTTCAATGACAGAAGTATGCTATTACAATCATCGTTATTCAATGATCTCATGATTAAATGCACAATACAGACACACTTACACTTTTACGTTGCTCCTTTTGAACGGCCAAGAATTCAATGGTAGCTTGTTCCAATTCACTGCGAATCAATGCGGCCAACTCCAAATGAGAACGACCGGCAAACTCGAGTTCATTTCGAACAGTATTCAACGCATCATGTACGGTTCTATTGATTAAATGGTGGTTAGCACATCGACTATTCATCATGTCTACACGTCTAGATGCCTTGCCCTGTTTCATCTTTGCCGAGCGATGCTTTCGAGAGTTTCAACAGCTTTTTACCATAATCTTCCTCAATACTAGCCCTATTTATACAAATTGTATTAATATTGTAATAGTCACTATCACTATTACTATTATTAACTACCTTTGAGCAAATAAATTCTGCATTTGCGATAGTGTTTGCTTGGCTTGACGTAATTTATTCATGAGAATCTCTACACCTTGGTCATCCTTATCCTATATCAGGTTATCTAATCAGCGACATACTATGCCACGCCTTAAATGCAGAGAGGAGAGGCACTCACGTGGAAGGCCATCGCAAATGAGGCCGATGATACAACCGACATTTTTGCTATGAGAACGGTATATATCTAGAAAAGAGAAAGAGAGAAAAGAAGAATCATCACTATTAGCTGAACGATAACAAGGAATATGCCACGTTTATTAGATGACTTACAAGCGACTAGATGAGTGGAACAGAAATACAAAGTGGCCTATTTATCAAAGTAATAACAATAGGGAAAAGAAAAGGCACTACTGTTACTTGATAACTAAACGTATTGTAACTGTGGACTCAATGTCCAAAAGCGAGATAACAAATACTGTTGGGAGAGTAGAAAGTAGAGAGCGAGTAGAGAGAAGAAAAGAGAGTAGTAGTAGTAGTAGTGTAGCTTGAAGGTTAACAAAACGAGAACAGAATAAGCAGTAAGGACTGGCAAGACTTGAACTAAGCAGTACTCTGATAGTGGTGTGTCACCCATCCATCATCCATACTGAATTGTGAGTGCACATTGGCATCGATAAAAGTAAGCATGTCATGTCCGTTATTCGTAATTTTCGTAATTCATATTGTCATAAAATGCACTGATTTACAATTAACTTGTCTCTCCGCTTAAATTGCTTAATTATTAGAATAGGAACGCGATGGTTTATTAATTAAATAGCGTCTAACTATTTGTTTTAACATTATCAACTGGTTACACTAGTTTATTTATGCTTTGTTAATTATTGTGCAACACAATAAGCAAGCACTGATTGATTGAATATACTGGTCAATATTACTAGACTAGAATGCATATGATCGATGCATAGTATTGTACTAGAGTAATAGAATGCTTGTTCTCTATGAACTAGTTCAAACCTTTTATTATTATATTTATACTGCAGTCAAACCACTTTATTTCGTCGTAGATACATGTACAACACCACGCCTAACAGTGTCATACCAAAGATAATGCCAAAGAACCATGAAAGCCCTTCTATATCTCTGCCTGGTACTTCCACGTTCATACCCCATAAACCTATTAGATAGATAGATGTTAGATATACATTGCATTCTATTATTTGTAGGCTATACATACCTGTAACTACATTCATCGGTACGAGTATAGTACCAAGCACAGTTAATTTGGTCATGACATCATTGGTCACATTGGATGTCTGTGTTAATTCTATGCTGATTTGTGCGAGATAGTTGCTATGTGCTCGTGCGATAATCTTTTCATAATGAGCAACATTTTGTAACATAGTAATAAGATGATCTACAATAAACAATTAGTATCAACATCAACGTCTATATTATGATACTTACCTTGGATATCACCGAGATATAGGCCAATCTCACCGCCCACTCGATCATCGCATCGTTTGATGAGACCACGCATGACATCGGCTTTTGCTCCTAATAGTCGCATGGCTGTCATGACCTTTTTACGAGCATGTCCAATTCGACGTAACATGTCGCTCTGTTCTGATTCCTTTAGAATAAGCACTAGTTCATCGATACTATCCACTTCCAATTGTAGATTGCCTATCAATGGTGCGAATGCATCGGTTATATCATCAATCAACGCATAGTTGATCCAGTCAGGCGAGATGGTGACATAGTCGGTAAGTTGTCGAATACGACGTAGTACATTACGTGCATGCGGTGTTGGTCGATGATGGAATGAGATGATGCCTTCACGCATTACCACTGTAAATACCGACAATGGTTCTAGATACGTGTCGCTGTGTGGATCGGCATCAAATGAACGGAAACATATGAAGTAGTAATTACGGAATAGTTCACACTTTTCACGCGTATCCTCTGTCATTATATCCTCGGCAGTCAATGGATGTATACGGAATATCTAATAATTACGCAGATACATTGTTACTATATAGTCATCATAGATTAGCTGCTTTATCATAGCTACCTTGCTTAGTGTACGCATTTCAGTGTCAGTGGGTGATGTGACATCAATCCAGAATGGTCCTTCGCACAACAAGTTGGCAAATCGATCTGCCGCTTTCTGCGTATCTGATTCCGTACTTGAAATGTTATCCATTGGTTCTCCTTTATGTTCAGTATCGTGTTTTGCTGCTTGCTCGCCTAGTTCATCGTTGATCGGCGCGGTAGTTGATACGGAAATGGCCGATGCTTGTCGTACCGTACCTGCTCTAGGTATGCTTTCCCGCTTCTTGCTATTACCCGATTGAACAGCTACATCGAGACCGATCTCTTCAAACGATGGCGCGGTAATCGTTCCTATACTTGGTGTATAGAATAGGAATCGACCATGACTACCCTTAACTGAAGCGGATAGATGTGAAAACGCGCCACTTCCTCCACGACGTTTATTCGAGGTGTGCTCAGTATCACGCGGACTCACCGCACCATAATTATAGGGCAAGGTGGGTGATCTATTCGAGCGTAGTCGAGCCTGTCGATTCATTTGTGTTTCACGTCGCTCGAACATTTGACGTAACTCATTGAGCTCAACTGCTGGTCGTGGATCATGCATTTCTGGATAATACAAAGGATAATGTTGGCTCAACTCATAGGCTAGATCGGTGGCAGTGGGATCACCTGTATATGCATGACCATGATAAGGAGGATGATGATGTTGTTGTTGCAAATGCGGATGATAGTATTGCTGAGGATGAGGATGAGGATGAGGATGAGGAGGATAATGCTGATGTACATCGGTGACATTAACCAACGGTGATGTTATATAAGGAGGATGAAACACGGATGCTTCTCTTGGCACAGGTGCAGCAATACGTGGACCGTCTCTAGCCGTGTCTTTATCATTGCTGTGCTCATGATCAATGTTGCTGGCGGGATTCTTTGCATTAGTCGTGTCAGTATTTGACGATCCATCATGCACGTTGAATGTCGTTGCAGATGGCTGATTACCATTAGACAAGTTACTATGACAATGTGTGCACAAGGACGACTGAGCGGGAAAGGCCGATGATGATGATGAGGCTGCCGTTGGATTTACACGCATATTCGATGCCTCATAGGGCGGTGTAGCCGGTCGAGAGCGATCAGGATATTGCAGATAAGGGGAGTGATTGATGGCTCGCGATGCAGGACGACTTAACCCGGCCAAGTATGGATTGTACGGCAGATAAGCGGAAGCAGGTGGACGTAACGGGCGAGATGTCGATGGATTGACACGACTGGTAGAGTAGTCATTTCGAGATGATATTCCAGAATATGGTCGAGTTGACTGAGCTGACGCGTAAGCAGCACCGCCTCCTAATCGATGTACAGCTGAGGGTACGGGTGGTGGCACGTTAGATTGCATAGAGGGCTGTCCCACCATCGATGCCGGATTCGATGACAATGATGGCGATCTCATGGCGTGTGGTGCCGGTGCTGATATGGCACGCGAACGTCTAGATGCCGATAGTAGTGGTGTTGTATCATTGACGATAGCAGCATCGGAAGAAGATATTTGCGCCTCCTCTGGTGGATGCGCGTACACAGCATTGACTAGAGAGTGTTCGAGTGCAGAGCGTAGAAATGAAGTATCCAGAGACTGACGTAGACCACTTTGCTCTTCATTACGACTAGAATGAAGAACAGGAACTGGCAGGCCTATGGTTTCACTCGAGGTAAATGGCAAATCATCATTACTGGATAGAACATGAGAGGGTTCGTCGTTGGGGAATGAAGCTGCTAATACGTGAACACTTGGGATATCTTCAGTACTGATTGGTGATGTGTTTGCAGTGAGTGACGATATGGTTTGTGGCTCGGTGGTGGTAGAGTCGGCCAGCTCATTAGAAGGGTTAGGGTTGTCGAGTGAAGTAAACGGTTGATTGGGTAAGCTTGGATTGCCTTCAGACAGCGTATGACGATGAAAAGACATGGAGGATAGCAATAGACACAACTAGTAAGAAATATAAACGTATGTAGACAAATGTAAATAGTTGCGACGTAGTGTAGTGAGTGTAGTGTAATATATAGCGTAGTAGAATGGAGAGAATAGACAAGAAAAGAGAAACAATTGGAATCATAAACAAAAAGAAGCCAAGCGACTAGGGTTTATGATCGAGCTGCCTAGTTGATTCATGCTAGTGTTACAATTACGTGGAGTGATGTCATTTATCAGGTTACAAAGCAGCTGTAATACAGGACTTTTCCATACAATTTGCGCAGTTAGCAAGGATATAACGAATACACTTCTATTTTACGCGGATATTTATTTGTGAAATAGTGTAATCAAATATGGAATGTGATTAGTGTTCAACTAAGCATTGTTGTTGTTGTTGCTTTTTTCGTAATTAATCAGTAATATGCCATGGTGCTTGTGTAGACTCCTCCAGTACCCTGCTCTCCTTCTCGCTAATAAGTCGTTCCCGTGTCATGACTCCACTTCGTGCTGCCACGCTTAATACGCCGGATATTAGTTCTACTGCGCGTGTACTATCGTCATTGCCTGGAATAGGATAGGTGACCAAGCGTGGATCGCAATCCGTGTCGATGAGACCAATGGTGGGGATATTGGCTCGTTGTGCCTCGGCCAATGCAATGCGATTCTCCAAAGGATTCAACACCACCATAAGATCAGGTCGATAGATGGGCGACTTCTTACGACGGAATCGAGCTTGCTCCTGTCCCTGTGACTCACCCGATGTACGATCGCGTCTACTCGGTGCGATACCGGCAGCATCAGATGATACGCCGGCCGTATAACTGCTGGCATCGTTGTAATCATCAATATTGGATGACATGGCGTCGACATCGGTCTCCAACGCTACTTGGTTCATTTGTCCTGATCCACTTTGCACCTGTGATCGATGTAGTAGCTTGTGTGCATTAGTAATGGTGCCGGCAACCCATCGTTGTGCCACGTAGTAGCCGCCGCATCGTCGAGCGGCCATCACGGGCAAGTGTTGCAGACCGGGACGTGTGCCGATAAATAGGATAAGTCCATCGTCCAGCGCCACTTGACGCAACACGCGACAAGCACGTCGCAAATGGGTTAGCGTCACTTCGAGATTGATGACATGAATACCGGCGCGTGTACCAAAGATATACGGTAGATTGAGGGGATGCCACAACTCCTGCGCATGTCCCAAGTGTAGTCCGCTAGCAAGCAGACGTGCCACAGTGAGTTGGTCGGGTGCTACCGCGTTTCGGCCCATAGATTCATTCAACATAAGAGATCGAGCATTACTCTCGCCTACAGCGCAGTAAGTACCATAGTCGCACTAATAGTAGCGGTAATCCTGGACCACTTACCAATATTAATTCGATAGTTAGGTCGAGTTAAGGAAGGACCGCTTGCTGATTTACTTAGCGGCGCAGACTGCGTGGTGGATATGGCACGTAGACTCACGCGCTATTACTTTAGGATCAGTATACGATCTATACGGACGAGCACACAGGCGTACCAATGTGTGCGTGTGCTTACTCACCCGGATCATTGTTCTCGTGGCGGCCAACATGGCAAAAACGCGTAATACTGTCAATATGAAAACGAATGCAAACGAGTAAAGAGTGAAAAAGGCCACTTTTATTTTTACTTTACTATTTCAAAATGACAGTGCCCATACAGTTACATCAGAATGCTCGCGAATTACTCGACCTATTTACTCGTGTTGAAACGGGAGTAACCGCGTATGATAAACGGAAAATAGTCAACTTGACGCGTAAGAGGCGGGTCGACTTATCATCAAGCCGTTCGCATAAGCGTTATTATAGACGAAATACGCGAGGACAACCACGTCAACGACGACCAGTGTTTATAGCGCGTAAGAAGTTATAACGTATATGTATACATAGCACTACTATATCGTTAGCTTACTTGTCATTAATAATTAGGGAAACAGGTGAACAAAGCTAGTCAGTCTCACGGCAAGACTAGAGCGGGCAATACGTCAAGTCGTTATGTGGCGACGAGCAAACGAGCGAACATCCTGCCAAACACTAGCGAGACCGAGCGTAAACCTGAATTGCACAAGCACGATGTAACCGCCGAGAAATTGAATAATCTCGCCAAGACAATTGAAGAACGACGCCAGCTTCAAAATAAGCTAGTGCACATGGATGCCTATAAGAGACGAATCAATGAAATGTAATGTGAAATCCACATAGATCTATGTATACTGAATTCTAATTATCAGCGTAAACTAATTGTAAACAATAGGCGTAATATGGTTCGTACTATTGACAGAATGGTATTTGCCGCGAAGAAGAACAACGACAAGGGTCATCCATCCTAGTAAGTATAGGAGACGTATATCATTTATAGATAACTAATGATTGCATTATGATGTGTATTTAATGAGTAGCTTAGTATCTGGACTAATTCGATCAATCCAGTCAACAAGCGTGCAATATGATGAATTGCAACAAAATATCGCGACACTTGAACAAAAATCATCTGAATTAACAATGAAGATATCTAGTAGGTTGGCATTCGGTATATGATACACTTGTTTATTTACTCATGCCGGTAGAGCAACATCGTATTAATGAGAAACTATTTAAAAGTCTAAAGGAGAAGACTGGCGATACATCACTTTGTACCGATTCATTCAGGTAACTATCAATTGCTACTACTAGTAATAATGTATTTTTGTCATTAACTCACGATGACACACTTGTAGGACATCTTCACTCGATGAATCGAATAAAAGACTCGGTGAACTAGGCTGTCAGATTAATACGCTACGTCATTTATACTTTGTAACGTATTACTAGTGATTATTAGCGAATAAGCAGTATTAACATACATCGTTGATTAGGGTCTTATCCTAGAAAGTCAAGTAGACTGGGTCGACAATGAAAAGCTACGCAATTTTATGTTAGCATTTGGTAATTAAATACGAGTATACATGATGAACAATAAAGCAACTAGTGTAAATAAGAGCAGCATGATATTCAAGTGTAAACAATGTGCACGACTAGTTTATTAGTCTTGACCAACACCCTCGGTGATGGAGAGAACTGCTTCGGGTGGACGACCGATAACTGCTCGTCCGCGTACCCAATCCACGGCAATGGGTCGTTGCATCCAGGCAGGATGTTCATGAAGCACTTGCACCAGTTGTTCAGCAGTAGGCGTTGTACCTACTGTGCTAGCAATCTCTGGTTCATCCCGTAGCAATTGTCGCAAATTACTACTATCATTGCTGCCAGTAACTAAGTAAGATGTTAGCGAACGCAGTTGACTCTTAGTCAAGGGTGACTCGAGGTAGTTAACGACATCAAGGTCGAAAGGTGGGTTCGCTTTAGGCGCTCGCTCTTGCAGTAACGCCAATGCAGCGCGCGACTTTGAACACGCTGGATTGTGCAGCAATGTTAGCGTATGAAAGCGAGGCAATGTAGGAATAGACATTTGGTATGTGTGTTAAGGAAAAGCGAAAGACGTATAGGTGACTACGTCATTAACTTGTTTACAACTTTTGTATAGAATGCAGTGATGACTAATAAAAAATTACAAAAAATTTCCTTTTTTGGAAAATGGCCAAAAATAAGCATTTATAATAGATAGCACTTTTTCCATTTCAAAAAATGGAAGCCTCTTTAGCTCAGTGGTAGAGCGTTCCGCTCGTAACGGAAAGGCCGGTGGTTCGATCCCGTCAGGAGGCATGCTTTTTGCTTCGGCTTGCTAATAATGGTCACGTGAGCTTGTGGTCATGCGTTGTCTGTGTTTGTGTACGTCCTGTGACGAGTTCATCATCCATATCATCATTTTAGCATTGTCATCATTATTAACATCATGCTAGAAGAAGAGCGGATACACAATAATGGTGCAGGCCGTTTATTCGCTGCATCCTTATCGGCGGTGGCAAGCTTTCTCCACTTTCTTTTCATTTCTTTTCATTCTCTACTCTATATATCCACAGCCTATCCTACCGGGCTCCATGCGTCCCGTCTTCTTTCCCGTTGATTATTAGCGTTAGTGTATCCTACGATTGTCATCTAAGCCGTGGTGTTCTTGTACAAGTTTCCTGCTCGCCATTAGTAGTGGTATTTCAGTGTCCGCGCTATGGGCCGACAGGACATTGTACAGGTCCGTCTCGTTGACGGCACACTGCTTGCCACCTTTCTTGATGAGGACGGCACGGTTGCCGACCTTATACGTGAGCTAGTCACGGAGAATCTCGACGGCTACGATCCCGATACATCTTTGAACAACGAGAAGCAGTCCGAGTCACTATTATTGGATCAATGGAAGTTACTATGTGTTTTACCAAAAGTAAAACAATCGAGTAAGTTACGGGTAGACGTAGTAGTAGTAATACTCTGCTAGAGTGGTAAGTAGTGACCACTAACCATCTTGACTATACTAGAAAAATATTCACTGAATGAGCTACGTACTATGGAGAACGGTAAGCTACTATGCTCGTTAACTTTAACTTTGCACGCGTATGCATGATATACTTACATCATTATGACATATAATTAGTGAGTTTTTTGGATGAACATGTACACGTATTCAAAGAGCTCGAAACGATACTTTCAGCGCAACATGCTGACGATATCGATGTCGCGGTACTGCAAGATGCCGACTTTACGCCGTTCGTTATGGTAAACACCAATCATTATATACGCTTAATGTTTCGCAATGTAGGCGAGCTACCCGACCATTATGAGCGTGATTATTATATAACACCGCAAATGAACGTACGCAATCTACTGGTGCATATCGTGGATGAGTATAGCCTAGCGTCTTTGGACTCTGCAAATCCAACGGGTATTGACTATGTTCTATCGTTAACCTTCAACGATATGGAGGGTGCAGAACGTAAGCGATGCAGAATAGCAATGTTTATTGGAAATACGCTAACAATTACTCGTTATTAGATACACGCTTGCTTAATGAAGAGGAGCTAGTGTTGCAAGTGCATCGCGAAACAGTTGGGCAGCATCGTTTTGTAGTTCATTTGCCCGCTACATGGCTATCGCGAATGGGCTCGTTAACCTCGCATTTGGCGGATCGATTTACGCGACCCACATCAATGGTGATGATAGGCGGTAAAGGCGCCAATGATCGAGCACGACCACTGTCAATGTACAATTTCTTCGGGTTTGCATCGTCCTCGTCTGCTACTACTGACGCGGAAGGCGATGATGACGATGGTGAAACACCAGCAGACCCAAAAGAGCGATTTAACGTCAAGATAGACAAGCTGGCACAGAAGCGCACTTCCATGCTAGCATCTGCTCCATTGAGTAGCTGGTTTAGCGGGGAAACGAGTAAGAGCAGACCGAAAAGCGGAGCAGATTGGTCTAAAGGAGGTGCACGGAGTTCTGTCGTTATTGGCACGGAGCATATAGACGACGAGGTTTCCCTACTTGAAGGCGAAGCATTACAGGCAACATTTACAGCACTACTGGTAATGTATTGCATCTGCTATACTGATTGATCGATCGAGTAATGCTAATAGACGGGCGTGTGACATTATAGGATGATTTGAATATGCGCGATGAATCAGTAAGGCGAAGCATGCTAATGATGGACGATGAACGGAAGCGTACATTGATTCGTCAGAATAATCAAGTTAGTGCTATGCAACGCACTGGTTCGACACATCAATCGACATTCGATAATAGTTCCACGATCACCGCCGACTCTTCTACTGCGGTAGCAGACCAAGCATCGACTATATCGTCTAGTTCGTCTACATCCGTGACAACATCAGCGGTAGCGGTTGCTTCTGCCGCAGTTAATGCACTATACCAACCGTTCAATTCGTTAAAGGAGAATCGTGTTGCGTTTGCAGATAAGCCGAGAGTGATGAATAGTGCAAGTACAGCGCCTCATAATCGATCCACCATGTATGCAACTACCGCGGATGATAACGAGGAAAATGAGATAGCCGATGGTCTTGGTGGACTAGAGACAGCCAGTGCCGATGGTCGCTTTAGCGGACGACACAGCCGTAACCGTTCTGGTTCATTTAGCGGTGGAGGTAGTGGTGGAGTGACCAGTCTTCTAAGTGCTTGGCTAGGCTACACCACCGATAAGCATGACGAGGAAGACACGACGCCTATCTCCTATGTGGAACGACTTCAAAACAAGTAAGGAGCATTTGTAATTATTATAACAATAATGACACGTATTCACTGACGTACATATATGCATATTTTTATGTAGACAAACATCATCACGTACGCGTGTAAAGCATTTATTATCGTTGCGTGTTACATTATCTACAGCCAAATTAGGCTGGATTCGTGAATTCCTGGATGCTGGCGGTTTAATGGCACTAGACTCGGTATTGGCGCAAGTGGCAGCCACTAAGCGAAAGTAAGAAGTCATCCAGATGTCTAGACATATACATATACCGATTGCAATAGACTAACAATGCAATACGTGTGATTAGCGCGAATGCCACGGTCGATGGTACTGATCTCGATACCGATGCTCAATTGGAGTGTGTTCGATGTTTGCGCGTACTAATGAACACCGAGCCTGGTTTCGAGCAAGTACTTGGATCGAGAACCCTAGTTGCTCATATTGCCTACGGTACTTACACTGCCAGTAATAAGTTGCGTACACTGGTTGCCGAAGTATTGGCAGCGTTGTGTGTCTTGTCGGCCGAAGGACATCAACTTGTATTGGCGGCATTCTCTGATTTCCGCGTAGCTCATGAGGAAAAGTTCCGCTTCGAATATCTCGTACAATCATTGGGCGATGAAACCGACGAGGGATTCGAGTATAGGACGGCATGTCTCACCTTGATCAATGCAATTATTGGCACGCCCGAATCACTAGAGGAACGCGTGGCACTACGAGGTGAATTTCTACGACGAGGTATTGAGGATATGTTGAAGGTATGTTAATTTATATATGAATATTAGTAGCAATAATACTAATATAAAATAATGCAAATAGACACTTCGTGCTGCACTACCACCTGATTTACTCAAGAAACAACTTGATGTGTACGATGAGGATGCACTTGAAGATGCACGGGAACAACAACAAGAGAAACAACGCGAGTCCCTGGTAATAAGCGACGAGTAAGTGGAGTAGTAAATGAATGAATGAATGGATGTAAACATGACATTCCTACTAATGAAATAACGATGATCCCATTAGTGATCCGATATTTGCATTGTCGACCGTGTTTAATGGTCTCGATAAAGAACACCCGCTACGACAATCAATAGCCGCTACAGTGCGTTACCTTTCCGCTATGGCCATATCACGAAATGACTCGTAAGCTGATTAATGAATGGATAAATCATCACAACTGCTACTAATCACTCGTGCTTACATGTAGTGAGACACACGCTGACGTGGCCGTATTAATTGAAAAGTTCACCGAGCAAATATCTAAGGCGCAGCATTTGGATGAAGGTAAGCGTCGTAGAATAGATAGGAATAGTGAACAATGCTTACCTATAACAATGACATAGAATGGCCAGCGTGTATTCGACAATTCCGCGATTCCGTGCAACATATTCTAGGCAAATCTGCAGCGTCGGAAAAACTATTCGAAGATGCTGATCGTATATCTAGTCTGGAGGATCAGCTAGCAAGTGCTACGGAACAAATGAAGAAAGCCAAAGAAGAAGTGAGTATGCGCACAGTATTAGTAACTAGTAGATTATTTATTAATATTGAGCAATAATAGAAAAACAGATTTGAACGTCTTTATGATATAAAAGAGGCCGAGCTTACATCGTTGAAAATGACCTTTACAAATACGCTACCTCGTCGCTATAGTGTAAGTGTCTTGTTGATTACATTTTATTCAATAATTATGCTAACCAGCATTTATACACATACAAAATATTAGCCTGATGGTGAGGAGAAGCCCGAACGACTTACTATTGGGCGTCCTAGTGAACGGGAGAATCTAGCAGGTGTTGTACAACGACTGATTCAACGAGAGAAGCAGATCGAGCAATTGACCGCACTTATCGATCGTTTATCAAAGAAGCACAATGAACGTATTGATACATCGGAATATTTGGTATGTATCTAGCATGATATGCGTGTATATCTTATTACTAACTCGACGTCTGGATATAGCTGATGATGATGCACGAGCAAAAAGAAATGATAAGCAACCCAAAGATTTCGATAACAAATGGACGGCCATTATGGAGGAAATGGAGAATTATAAGGCAAAGGTGAGATGAACCATTAGTAGTTGTGGGTATGCTACATCTAGTAGTTCACTAATAATATATGCATATATTTACGTACAATAGAATGCAGAATTGATGGAGGAGGCCGAATTGAAGAATAAGGAAACGCGTTACTTGCAGCGTGCCCTTGAATCGGTGTGTGCTCGATATGAACAAACGGTTGAATCGGTACTGGCTAGTGTAGCTGCAACCGATACACCTTCAATCGAGAAGAGTGAGGCAGCGGGATTTGCCATTCATACTAGACTGGAAGGCATCGCTAACAAGGACAAGGAGATGGCGGAAATGCGGTTAACTATCGAGAAATTACGTAATGAAGTGAAGGAGCATGAGTATGCAGCCAAGGAATTAAACGCGTTACAGCAAAAAGCCAACGATGCTATGGAAAAGGTAATGCACAACTTTTACATATGATGATCACTACTAAAATGCATTACTAATATTACAATAGTATGAACAAGAGAAAGTGGTGGCTGAACATAAAGAGCAACAGGTAAAAGAGATGGAAGCCAAGATTGAAGATCTTCAATCTCAATTAGTGGCTGCTCGACGTGTACGTCCATTATCGCGTATTTATCCAAATGCACCACCTCCGCCTCCACCTCCACCACCACCAGCTAATCCACCAAAAGCCATTCGATTTTCTAGTACAACAACACAGCACCACCCCCCCTCCGCCCCGCCACCACCACCTCTACCCGGTAAAGGTGTAAATACTTCAATACCGCCACCACCACCACTTCCTCCCACTAAAAATATAACATTTAATAATCAAACTGTACCACCACCACCACCATTGCCACCTACTAATAATGCAGGAATACCGCCTCCTCCATTACCACCATCTAACAATGCAGGAATCCCGCCTCCTCCACCATTGCCACCTAACAATAACGCAGGAATTCCTCCTCCTCCTCCTCTCCCATCCAGTAATGCAGGAATTCCTCCTCCACCTCCTCTTCCATCTAACAATACAGGAATTCCTCCTCCTCCTCCATTACCGCCTAACAATAACGCAGGAATACCACCGCCTCCGCCTCCACCACCTCCACCGCCACCTTTACCTGGAGCTAATGGTAAATCACCCAAATCAATATTAAAATCAGGTAAATCAGACGGACCACCACCGGCCGCCTCCACCCACACTATTCGGTGCTCAATGGATGCCACCACCCCTCCGCCACCACCTCCAGCAGCACCAACTATTCGTGGTATGTCGCGTGCTACAACAGTGGGACAGACACTCCACAACAAAAACCCATTATTAAACCAAATGTACCTATGCGTGTAAGTTTATTATGACTATAATTACGATGATCTATGTTACTAATCAATGTCACGATTACTAGCCATTATTCTGGAAGAAGATTCCTACCAATATATTGAATCGTACCATTTGGAGTCAATTATCGGATACTAATGTTGAATTGGCAATACAAGAACTTGAAAAGTTGTTTGCTAAACCAACTGTAGCAGGTGTGTCTATTACTATTTAGTAGCTATTACTTATATCTAACAAATGAATATTAGGACAACGTACTAAATTAGCGGTAATTCAACGGAAGAAAGCAGTGGCTACCACATTATTGGATTTGAATCGAGCAAAGAATATTGGTAATTTGATATTGAACAGGCACAAATACATACACATATTAATATCTATTTGTTAATAGCAATCATGATTGCTCGTATAAAGTACCCTATCCAGCAATACGAAAGGCATATTGGAGTTGGATGAGAATACTCTAAGTATAGAGAATCTACGTGCTATTTCACAATATATACCCACCATAGAAGAGGTAAATACATTGGATTGCAGTGGCTATACCAGCTTACTAATATGTATGTAGATGCAATTGCTATCATCTTATGAAGGTGATTTCTCCACTCTAGGCAATGCAGAACAATATTTCAAAGAGGTAATTTATATGATTATTATTAGATAGCATTAATGTCTAATACTTGTTTATATACATTACGTAAAATAGGTCATGCTCATTCCCCGTTTATCATATCGTATCACTAGTATGATATTTAAACGAAGATTTGAATTGGATGTCGAAGAAGTAAAACCGGTATGATAGACTAGTGTTTGGCTAGTTGATATATACTAATCTTTGTATTCTACACTATAGGAACTGGTTATACTTCATCAATCGGTTGACGAGTTACGCAAGTCAAGACGATTTGCTAAGATACTTGAGGTAATTACTCTAGTATTATAATTGATCTCTATTTACTCATCTATTTGTCATTATTATAGCTCATCCTGGCCATTGGCAATTACTTGAATGGATCCAGTTTCCGTGGTGGTGCTTACGGTTTCCAATTAGACGCTCTTTTAATGGTAAATCAATCATATCTGTTATCTTTTTGAATGACATACTAATGACTACTATTATTAATATTTATTATATATAATAGCTTAAGGAGGTCAAATCAAAGGATAGCAATGGACTGGGTACATCCACACTATTACACTATCTAGCCTATATATTATACAAGAAACATCGTGAATTACTTGATTTTATGGATGAACTACCGCATGTCGAGGCAGCAGCACGAGGTAACTATTCATTTGTCATTATAGCTTGATAATAATACCATACTAACTTGTTCTCGACTAGTCTCATTTAGAACGTTGTTGGCATCAGCGAATAGTCTTGTACAAGGATTACAGAGTGTTAGAAATGAAGTACGCACTCTAAGCAATATGAAGAATCGAGATCCTAAAGATCGTTTCCTTATTGTTATGAATGTGAGTAGAGTGTCATCGATGACATGTATATCTATCACACTAACAAGTTTGTATATTTATGTAGAACTTTGTTAAACGAGCCGATTCTACTGTGAGCAGTTTACAGGAATTAGCATCACGATTGGGGCAAGAAATACAAGAATTGATGGTTTACTTTGGTGAGGATCCAGCCACTCAACCGGAAGACTTTTTCTCTATTATCGTATCATTCTCATCAGCATTAGCGGTAAGTAAAGAGCAGAAAGAAGCCACTAGTTACTAATAATCCATAATAGAAAGCACAAAAAGAGAATGAATTGGAACAACAGAAAATGGCCACGGCTCTTGTATCTAAACAACATCCAATGGTAATGATTACTCTATTATTTATCTATTTGACATCATATACTAATAGTTACTGTTGTAATAGCGTCCATCGGCAGCGGCACATAAGACTGCAGCAATGAATGGTGACACATCCTCTGCTAATGCTAATCTTACCGCATCAACATTAGCACAAGGTGACTTTGATGATGCTATTCGTGGATTACGTTCAGGTCTACGTCGTAAGCGTACAATGGCCGTACACACCATTAAAGCTAGTAGTAGTGGAGTGAATACAACTACCATCACTACAACTACACTTAGTTCATCACCTTCATAATAATGATTGATTATTCATTACTTCGTATATATATATATATATTACATTATATTATATAACTAAATAGCTATAAATTGTTATTACTAATAGTAGTTTATTGATATTGATTGATATTGATTACATGACCATTGCTTGTTCCATTGTTTGATCAGTAAGATCAGCGAAATAGTCATTGCTAAGCAGTTGTAATTGTAGTAGACGTTGATCTTCAGGTAACAAATGAGTAGCTAGTATATTTGTATCGTCCATCTAATAGATATATTATTACATGATTGTTACTATTACTTCATTATTGTGTTATTACTTACTGGTAAACGTTGAATGAATCCAGATATTCGTGATATCATCTCAGTAATGGCTACATTCAATTCACGTGTAGTCTTTGGTAATTGTGTCAACTCTTGTAGTAAGATCGTTAAACGATGACGCACTCGTTCCACGTCAATATCCATTGTGGTCAAGTCACCATTATTGTCGCCATTACTATTGCGTAGTGCCACTAATAGTTTAGGCATCTCGTAGATTTCATTCATATAGGTCATGTACAACTTGAATTATATTAATACGCTATAGTCATATCACTAATAGATTGATATATATAATCTACTTACTCCTCCTCCTTGGGCCCAGTTCTCAATCTGTTCCTGATCCATACGTGACAATAGTTCTTGTAATTCAGTATGATCACCTAAACGAGTATAGGTTAGTTAGTTCGTTATTCATTCATCTTAATAGTGTATAACTTGCCTTGAATAATATAGTCTGGTGCCAAGTGTTGTATTGCCAATTGATGAGCTAGTCGATGTTCATTCGCTTCAATCCAACAATTGACCTCGGCTAAATGATCATGCTGTTGCTTGGCCAATAATGCCTATATGCATATAAATAAATAGATAAATAGTATTAACACTAGTCTATATAACAAACTAGATATAAATTACCTTGGCTCGATACACCCATGCTTTAGGGACACCTAGTTGATCCACGACAAATTGTTCTTGTTGCGATAATGGTACGGTATTTGAACAATTCACGGCAAGTGTAACATGACGAGTGAGCATATCGTAGATTGCCTTGGCTCGACTGTTATCCTCAGTAATGAATAATAACACGTAGATCGACCACTCCCATAGATCAAGTTGTTCCAATTGTAAAGCTAAACTTTGACACAATTGATTGGCGGTAAGACTGATGCCGTCATCGTGTCGATCAGCGAAATCGCGTAGTTCGTGTACATGTGTGAGTACACAGTGCAACTGCCATGATAAACGATAATCAGCCATGGCAGGTGAATAGCTAGTGGGTAGGAGGGCATCTTCAAGAGCATACGCTGGATCCACGTAGATCTTTAATAAATGATAGAGAATATCCTTTTGCGATGCAGTAAGCGGTCCTCGTTGATGAGCTATGCTACTCACGGATTGATACCATGGTAGTGGTTCAGCCACGTAGAACACACTCGTCCTATCAATGGTGATATCCGATTGCTTATCATGCTGATTGTGTTGCCCAGTACAGGCAGCGTCGTAACGAGCAATGGCATCCACAATAGGCATATCAGCATAGATGTCATAGAGGAGATGCATACCGAAAACACGTCGCCAATCCAATCCCTCTACAATATTAAGAGGTGGTGCACGACGTAATACTGATCGGGTAACATTCGTAGTATTGCTGGTGCTAGTAATGGCCGGTGTATGTAGTACTGATGTAGAAGAAGAAGGATCTGTATCAGATGTTACGGCCGATATGCCTACATTACCGCGTAACAACTCGTAGATACGTCGATGATCGAGTGACATCTTCACTTCGAAATCATAGTCACGCCATCGTCGTAGTTGTTCATCCATATCAGCACGGAAATCAGCATCACCACCCAGTTGTGGTAATAGAGTAGCCAGTCGATAATCACGCTGTTGCACGGCAAGCTCGCATGCCTTCTCAACTTGTAGACCCGTTAGAAAGGCAAATATCGCACCAGTATCATTGCTCTCAATGAGATGACGCTGAACATGAGCAAGCGTGGTTGATTCCACCGCTGTTTCCAACCAACTGATGAGCGCCCTCTTACGTTTAAGCTGATAGATACGATTTTGGTATTGCGGCTTACTATTGCCACCATCATTGGGATCATCATCGTTATCCTTCTCATTATCATCGTTGAAATGAGCACCCAATTCAATAGGATCAAATAGCACTTGACCGAGTGTCCATATAAGCTGCTCTTGCTTAGTAATGACCGATGTATCCAATCCAGTAGCAGCATGTCGAATATGCTTGGTGAACACTTCGAATAACAGATCCTTCTCTAAATACGCCATTGGACATCCATGTTCATCAATGCTAATTCGAGTGTGTTGTCGTTGAATATCCAAGGTAAGTCGGTGTCGTTTTTGTTCCAATGCCTAAGTGTAATGTATTATATAAATTGATACTAGTATATATATATACATATACAAGCAATAGTTACCTTATCATTTGTTACTAATGGTACATACTCCAATTGAATGACACCAGGAGTATCAACATTTCTATCTTTATCCACTTTCTTTTCATGTTGATTACTAATAAATAAATGACAAGATATCATCATTAACATACGACATAACATAGATAAACGTGTATATATATATATATATAGATTACCTTTCTAGTGATGACACTAATCGACCTGCATGTACGAGTAAACCACCAGGTCCCCATCCCACTCTAAATGATCGACCCATACTGAGACCGGCATCGACGAGACAATCCGTACGAGCAAATGTCATTGATTTATCATAACGAACACGAGCGTATTTACGCGTAGATGGTCCGGATGATGGTGCACATGTAGATTGTTGGAAATTGGTACGCGTCTAATAAATAAATTAAAAAAACAGAAACGGTTATTTATTATATTCATGATATTTGTAATCACCATCATCACTCATCCGATAACAGCCATAACAGTAACTATACTCGTTAGTTAACTAGTTAAGCTGTTCCTTCGCTCACCTGTCGTGACCAGGCATAACTCTGTGTTAGATCATGTGGACCTGGTATGATGCTACGTTTCATCATAGGTGCTAGTTTACTTGTAGTAGTAGTAGTAGTAGTGGTAGTGGTGCCAGTGCAGTACTAGTAGTATGAACATTCGTCATAGAGGCAGGCTGTTTAAACAATGGTTTCTTCGTGAAATCCAATGTAGTCGCTTCATCTGATCGAGATGGTGCTGTAGCGAATAATGAATTACGCATGGCTTGTGATCGACGAGTATGCTCACTACCCGTAAACTTTGTTGTATAATGATGTTGATCATACTGGTTAGATTCTCCCTTCTTTGTAGTAATCAATTGTGATGGCGATGATTGTTTAAATGTACTCGATGTACTTGCAGATGACGATGATGATGCAGAAGAAGAGGATGACATATTCATAGATGATGTAGAGGAGGATGACATTATAGCATCTTCATCTTCATCTTCTTCCACTTCATCTTCTTCATCCATATCCTTTGATGATTCATCTCCTTCATCCTCTTCTTCATCTGATGATATCTCAAATGGCACCTTAATGGATTTGAGTCGATACGTATCCAATGTAGCATCCATAAAACTAGATTGACCTGGGTCATTACTAGTAGTAGTAGTAGCAGTGGATTGCTTTAATTGATCACCACTATTATTGATTGCTAGTGATAATGACTGAGTGGGTGGTGGTATATCCATATCATCATCTTGTTGTTGACGATCCTCATCACTATGATGAATACTACTACTACTATTGCTACTAGTATCAATATCAATAATCGCTTCATCTGTTATATTCTTCTCGCTAGTCAATGGTTGTGAGAATGTAACACGTCGTTGTGGTGTTGCGCCATAACCACGATTAGGAGTGATTGGTGTAGTAGTAGTAGTAGTAGTAGTGGTCATGTTCTCCTTTACCGACCATGGTTGTCCTTCATGCTTACGCTCATCGATGTCAATGGCTGCCTTTCGTGCCACTATAGATTGCATTTCTTGTTCCATACGAGCATGATTCTGCTTCTTCTTATTGTCGCTATTTAAATGGTAATCATCCATACCTGCATCTTCATCATCTTCATCATCCTGTAGACCGTATCGACTGAAATGCTCTACTCGGAATACCCATACACCGGTCTCGGCATCAAATTCAATGAATTCCGTGTCTGGTGCTTGCTTCAATCGTTTCAAGTGTTGCTGGTAGCGTGGATTAGACGGGTCAACAATGGGACGACGTGTTGCTCTATCGAATACCCAACAACGCTCTAAGGTGATCTGTGCGGGTACATTCAGACCTTTGCCCATTTCATGCTTGGTCGCTTCATCTGGATACACGGTACACATGCGTCGATCGAATATAACCACATGTCCAGCGATGGCACTCAATGAACCGAATACCGTGAGATCGACCGGTTTACGGAAGCGTACCTTGCCATATCCGGTACGGCCTACTTCAAATTCTTCTACCGATTTCAATTGTGCTTGCGTCCATGTACGTAATACGTCATACGATGGATACATCCAGTAGTTGCCCTCGTCCTTATCATCGACCAGTTTATCTTGACTAGTCGTTGGTGCGTTGCTGCTGGTTGCACTAGTGGTAGCTGCTGCTAATCTACCAGTATTACCGCCGAGTGTACTCTCTGTAAGAATAGAGTTGTTCGCATTATTGACGGTCGTTTTTGCGGTGCGTAGTCGAGGTATTAGATTGAGCCGGTGTTGCTGGATAAAGAATGTCATTAGGATCAATGACTAGTTGCTTCACACTGGATCTTGGTGCAAATGACTGTTGAACTTGCTAGGTAACACTGCCGATTTACCTAATTGACTCGTGCCAAGTTGAGATGGTGGATTATAATCTAAATGTAACAAACGCGAACTGGGATAATATGAGGATGCGGCCGAGGTGGATCCTGCGAAGCCACGTAGTCTCAGTTTAGCCGTGGCACGAGGCGTTGTCAAGTAGACGGGAATATCGGCTCGTTTTTGAGTAGGTGGTTTAGGTAGATAGTCGGATAGACTAGAGGAAGCGGTCGCACCTGCGTTTGATGCAGTTGTTGCAGTGGTTGCATTGGCAGTTGCAGGCTTATTTGCACTAGCACTTACGGGTGCTGCCATAGCTGATGCAAATAGCGGATTGTTACCGTAGGGCACTTTATCAATGGTGGCTGATAATACAGGAGCGGCACCGGCACCTGCTGCATTAGCGGCACCAAATCCACCAACACCACCTAGTGTATTACCGAATCCTAAAGTGGGCTGAGCGGTAGCAGTAGTACCGGCACCACCGAATAGACCACCACCACCTAATGTACCAGCACCAAATCCAGTGGTTGGTTGTGTGGTAGCAGCACCAGCACCACCAAATAGACCAGTGCCTAGTGTGCCCGCTGGTTTAGCTGCACCGAATAGACTGCCACCTAATGCGGGTGCTGCAGTTGAGGTGGCTGCCGTATTGCCAAATAGACCACCGCCTAATGCCGGCTGACTGGTGGCAGGTGCGGCTGCGCATTACCGAACAAACCACCACCTAATGCAGGCTGACTAGTGGCAGGTGTGGCCGTATTGCCGAATAGACCACCAGCACCGGCTGCTGTTGTACCAGCAGTGTTACCTATAATAACATTACAATTAGTTATTAATATTAATATATAATATATAAAGTAGTGCTTACCAAATAATCCTCCTGTAGCACCAGTAGTGGGTGCAGCGCCAAATCCTAATGGTTTAGGTGTAGCAGCACCGGCACCGAATCCTGTTGCTGGCTGACTTGTATTCGTGGCGCCAAAGCCGAATCCACCTGTTGCTGGTTTTGTTTGTGCACCAAAACCAAATCCACCAGTGGCAGGCTGACTTGTAGCTATACACACACGTTAGCGTATTTGTTTATTTACTTATTTTCTACTGTTATGCTTACCTCCAAAGCCGCCCGTTGCTGCAGTAGCACCAAATCCAGTGGCTGGTTGTGATGTGGCCGTATTACCGAATCCACCAAATCCAGTGGTTCCTTGTGCTCCTGTACCGAATCCAGTGGCAGCAGGTGTGCCAAAACCTGTAGTAGCTGTAGATGTACCACCTAAATAAACCATACCATGAGTTATACTATTACTACTATTACTACTACTAAGAAGTAATCATTGTCACTTACCAAATCCTAGACCACCTGGCTTTTGTTGCTGACCAAATCCACCAGCAGTGCCAAATCCACCGCCAGTAGCACCAGTAGCGCCGAATCCACCACCAGTAGCAGCACCAGTATTACCAAAACCGCCACCAGTGGTACCAGTAGCACCGAATCCACCAGCAGTACCGGTATTAGTAGCACCAGTATTGCCAAATCCACCTCCTGCTATATAGTTGTATTAATAAGATTATACGTTAATGAATGAATAATCTTACCTCCAAATGCGTTACCACCACCAAATGTACTACTTGTATTGAGACCGGTATTCTGTCCAAATCCTGTAGATTGACCGGTTGTACTAGCACCGAATAGACCAGCACCAGCACCACCAGTAGCACCAGTAGCAGTATTGGTTTGTCCGAATCCCGAACTAGATCCGAATCCACCTGTGGTACCAGTGCTAGTCTGGCCAAATCCAGTTGATTGACCAAACATGCCACCACTACTGCTCTTGCGTCCTTGTTGATAGTCTTGCATACGTAATTCCTAATAGCGTAGTATAGTATATTATTAGTATTACTATATATACATATGTATATATGGGCAATGACTTACTTCAAATGACCAGTTACGATAGGCGGGCATTGCCGTTATAGATTGAAATAGTTGCAAATTGTTTTGATTGTCTTTTTCTTGATAAACAACGAATGGTGTTTGAGCTGTACCATTAACTGGTATATTGGCACTGCTGTCACCAGAGAATCCTCCAGTATTGCCTATAGCAATTATTTAGTATGCTAATAGTTGAATAAAATGGATGAATAACTACTTACCACCAAACACATTGCTAGTCGTGCCACTAGAGCCAAACATACCACCTGTAGTAGCGGGTTGTGACGTGGCAGCTCCAAATACACCACCTCCTGTACGTTGGCCGAATAAACCGCTAGATCCAGTAGTGGATTGGCCAGCGGTATTAGAGCCGAATCCTGTACCAGTATTGGTAGCACCGCCGAAACCGAATCCGCCACCTGTTGTATTACTAGTGCCTCCACCTAATTGCATATAGTATCAATATCAATATGAGCAATGATTATTAGATTACTTACCAAATACATTACTACCCGTATTCTGAGTGGCGCCAAATCCACTGGATTGACCAAATCCTGAACCAGATCCAAATCCAGATCCTTTAAACAATATCAGCATACTATTCCGATATATATATATGCATATTGTATATTACTTACCTGATTGACCAAATGCACCACCAGCACCAGTACCACCGGCACCAGTATTGGCTTGTCCAAATGTACCACCAGTACCGGCACCACCACCAGCGCCAAATGTGTTGCCACCACCGAAACCACCACCAGTGGCACCAGTATTTGCTTGACCGAAACCAGTACTTTGACCGCCTGCACCTCCGCCAAAGATGTTACCGCCTTGTGGTCGATTTTGTTGACCAAAACCACCACCGCCACCGCCACTGCCGAATGAACTTCCAAACATGTTCGTTTACTGTTTATTCCTTGATCTGATCGAATAATATGGTAGTTAATCAAAACAGATCTACAATAAACTTGGTTGCCTACTTACTTTTTAGTAGACAGTGAATATAATCAACGAGTAATTGTCCGGATCTACCCTGTATTACATAGATAGATCCTGGAGAAGAGGAACAGGGAGAGGAAAGAAAGAAAGAGAACGATTGACGCGTTTATAGAAACGAGTGTTGTTGTGGAGAAGCGAAAGAGGAAAAAGAAGGTAAGCAAGCAAGTAAGAGTGAGTGAGAGGAAGAATGATGTAAACAAAACAATAGGACAAGTTCACAGTTTTATAGAAAAACTATCAGCAACATGAGTGCGTATTTGTGAATTGTCATCGATTCCACTCTACTTTATTATTCATTCGTTATTGACTGTAACATTGACGCAGTATGAGTGTACACCTTGCTGTATGGCTTGGTTGTTTTATCCTTGTATGGCTTGTGACTCATTTAATACTACGCATATTATGGTTTCCTCGTTGGATAGGTGAATATCACTGGACGTATTCCAATGTAAGTTAGCTAGTAATGAGGAATAGTGTAGTATTGTATATGACTAGTATCAATATTGCTAGAATGAAGTACAAGGCGAATTCAATGATACTAATGAAGAAGCTGATACGGCAATTGAGCTGTTACCATCATTGGAATGTGATACTCGAGATACTGCCCCCGATTTACGTGAACTTGAATCGACACAACGATATTCATCCACTTTAAGTGTGACTTGGTGTCGAATTCAATGGGAGACCACTAGACAATTCAAGTTTCTATATCGTTGGATTCAACCATTAGATCATCGTCATCATCGTAATAGTGATGATACTGATGATGTTGCTAGATGTACATTACTATGGTCCTATTGGTTTGATATGGGTATATTATGGGGTGGACTATTAATGCCTGTAGCAGTAATGGCCGGTCTACTAATGGCAATCCAGTTAATAAGCCGTATTTACCATTATTGCTATTATTCGAACAATGCAGCAGATCATCATGCTGGTTCAACGGTCTTATTAGTAACAGCGGTAATTACATAACTACTCTATCCTATATATATGATTAATGATAATATAATAATAATGATTAGCTACCGGGATTCAACTTACCTTGGAGTCATGTACCACTTCAATTGATGGCCATTTGTATAGCCACACTATGGCATGAAATGGGTCATGCTATGTCAGCCATACAGTAAGTCAATCACACTGATTACACTGATATGCAAGATGTATACCACTAACAATGGTGATTAGTGCTCATGTACCCATTCAACGAGTAGGCATGTTCTTCTGGTTTATCTATCCTGGTGCCTATGTTAAAGTGGATAGTCATGTGTTGACACAAGTATCCATACGTAAACAATTACGTATCATGCTGGCCGGCGTATGGCATAACATAGTACTGGTTGCCATGATCATGTTGCTATTAGCATCAGGACTATTGGACATACCATGGTCTTGGCTTGGATGGAATAGAATCGATTCTGGTGTAATTATTACAAATATAGCCACGGTAAGTTAATAACGAGTATATACAAATACATGTATTCGTTGTAGTAATAATAGACATCAATAATAGACATCGCCATTATCGCAATTATACCAGTGGGATCACGTATTACACGAGTAGATCAAATGCATTAGCCAGTGGCATTGATGACTGGTCTAATTATTTAGCATCGCTTGATGTGACTACACAATCATTTGGCTATTGTTGGAGGAATAATACGTGGCAACAAGGTAATTAGCAAATAGTATTATCCAGTCAGTAGCTCATTATTTTGTTAGAACCCAAGGATTGCTGTCAAGCTATAGGGAATACACAAGCGACTAGTAAACGTAATGGTGTACACTGGTGTTTTACCGAATCATTCAATACAACTGTAAGTGATTAATACTAATTAGTCCTTGGCTAATTCATTACTTTCTACGTTGTATAGAATGTATGTGTACCTGTGATCAATGCACTATCACAGGCAACTGCATGTAATGATAAACAGCCATGTATTAGCAAAGATGACGTATGCTTTTATCCTCGTCTGAATGCTAAACACGATCATTTACTACGAATATATTATACACCACCATTATGGCTTAATAGCATAGCAATCATGATAATCATGACAATGCAGCACACGAATCAATGACCGTATGGATTGGTAGACCCGCTGAACTCTATCATCAATTACGTGTGGGTTATTGGCAACCTCGATTATACTGGCTACCAATAAACTTACCCGAATTGCCTAAACTATCATTAAGGTAATCCAATAGTAGCTGCCAATGATTTCTATGCTCATTACTAAGATATATACATTGTAGATATATTGCTGCATTCTCTGCTGGTATAGGATTGTTAAATGCAGCTCCCGTATACGGATTAGATGGACAATACGTGCTCGAACTGTTAATGCCACTAATAACTGTATCATCGATCAAATGGACACGACGTATTATTACGTCATGCACTGCTTTATTCATACTTGTAATTATTAGCAGTTTTACTGCTACGTATTTTTCATAACTATCTAGCTTGTAATATCGTTCATTTATGGGAGTGTGATCATTGGCAGTATGCAATATGATCGTGTGACAACATGTATTGTAAGAGCGATGACTACCATTATAAAAGAGTGTAATAAGCATTGCTAGCCTGTAAAACACACGTCAGCTGTTCATTCCAGTTCCATCCAGATTAATAAAGCATTTCTTTATTAATGTGAAAATACATAAATGATTATTTTACTATTACTATTATTTGTATTAACGCCGTCACTCATTCATTCACTCGTTCATTCACTTGGTCTTTTTCCACCCTTTAACTTTATTCCCCTCGTCATTTGTTGTATTTAGCGTGAATAGTTCAGGTGCCACTAGCATACGTACACACACACACTCTCTCTCACACACACTCACACGTACAACGTAGTTAGTTGAGAAACTAGGTTTGGTTCACTATATATGCATATATACGTATACGCATACAGTCTACTGCTATACGTCTCGTGTTATCATGTCGAACCGTCCGCGTAATCCGTTCAGCTCGGAGAATCGTCAAATGAATGAGTCTGATGCTAAGCAACCAGCAGCCAATGGATATTCCACGTCTACGGATAGTCCGCCGACTAACAATACAGAGGAAGCGTGGAAGTTGGTCATATCGGATAATGTTGAAGAGACACGCGATACTTTAGTGGATTCCGCATCGCCTGATCATCGTGATACGTCAACAGGACACGAACAAGTGTCCACTCAAGCAGTAAACACTAGTGCCAATACTTTAGGGTCGGATATTCGACTTGAAGGTGAGAGTGCCAATGATGCACGTCAGTTTAATCATTATCAAAGTGAAGTGATACTACGACCATCTACACTGGCATTATCACATCATGACTCGTTGGGAGCACGTCATCATCATCATCGTCATCATGACAATTTGGATATGAAAGAGGAGTTTATCGAGAAAACAGGAGATGAAGAGGAATTCCTAGAGAATATACTGTAAGTAGAATGGAAATGATAATCTACTTGTTACTTACTCGTCAAACTACATAGTCGCGGTAGAGATCTAGGCCATTTTAGGACTAATCCCGTGAATTTCATGATACGTCTTACCTCCGAGTCAACGGCATTCTATTTGGGCTCGGTGTGTATTAAGTAAATATGGTGACACATATACATATCCATTAACCAATACAATGGATAGGGTTGGCGTAGTTATAGTGATTATATCGGTGCACGTATCTTACATGGTAACTATTGTAAGGATATTAAGAAACAAGTACTACAAAGCAAACGAAGTAAGTAATTCATAGTAGTAGTAGTGTGTGCATACATACATATCTAATAATCATTTAGTAAGGGACACCATCAAGTATCTATCGAGTAAACAAGCCATGCAATTGCAAGCACAACCATCGGTGGCTAAAACAGTCGAACGGGAGATACGACTCGAACGAGAATTGGAGGTTGTAGTACGTAACATGGCCGATAAAATGTTCGCCGATCTTAGTAGTCCACGTATTGTTCGGTGAGTACACTAGCTTACTTACACGTCTATGGAGTATTAATCATTGTATAGATTATTTGCATTTACTTGAGCAATATTCTTGTACGTCTCTACCATCAAGGCATCCATATCAAGGAGAGTGAGCTATTAGAGGTAACTACTACTATAAATGATCAATTACTGCTAGATTATTCATTCAATCGACTATCTATACTAGTTACGACGTCATGCCATTAAGGCACAGCAGAATGGTCACTCGCTTATCATTCTACCATGTCATAAATCACATGTGGACTACCTGCTCATTTCCTATGTATTCTTCCGTTTGGGATTGGCATTACCACATATTGCCGCGGGTGACAATCTCGATCTACCCGTTGTAGGTAATATTCTACGACATGGCGGTGCATTCTTTATTCGTAGATCATGGGAGAATGATTTGATGTATACGGAACTAGCACGCGAATACATTGAGGTGAGTTGCTGTTATAATTATTTACTTATACATAAACGTATTTATTCCTTCCTATTACCATCAATATAGACACTATTAGAAAAGGGCTATAATATCGAGTGTTTCATTGAAGGCACTCGTAGTAGAACAGGCAAGTTATTGTCATATAAGATAACAATGACTAATGATGATTATTAGGCAAATTATTGCAACCCAAATTTGGCATTTTAAAGTTAATTCTAGAAGGATTACAAAGTGGTCGCACCGATGATTGCATCATTGTACCAATGAGTATCGGATATGATAGGGTAACTAGCTAGTTATACGATTATTAATACGAGTAGATGATTGCTTACTATTATTATAGGTCATTGAAACAGAAACATATGCTCATGAATTATTGGGTCAACCTAAGAAGAAAGAATCATTACAGGGCATCTTTAATAGTACTAAATTATTACAACTGAAATGGGGACGAGTAGATGGTAGATAATACATATATACATATAGATATATAATACTAACTATGATCATTAGTACGATTTGCCACACCATTCTCACTCAAGGAGTACATTGAACAGCAAACTATTCGACGAGCGTATGTGTTAATATTACATTCATCTACAATCAATGTCTAACGTATTGATATATAGTCCATTTGATCCTAGTCAACCTGATGATAAGGATACATTACTACGATCTCTTGGATATCGGTGAGTTTATATATATTTATGTATTCATACTAGATAATATGACAACTAACCTTATAGCCAGTGTATTATCCGATATAGTAAGTGATTAACAAGATCAATGATGATGACACATACTGACATTATACAAGAATGGCTGTTCAGTTATTATGCCTACTGCATTGGGTAAGTTATTAATGTGAAGAGGAAGCGTGTCAATACATGTATACTAATTATTATTATTATTATTACGCTTAATCATGTAGTGGGAACGGTTATTCTAACCTTAAGAGGACGTGTAAGTGTTTGTATTTAACGATATACAATATCTAACACGATTGATTGATTTCATATATAGGGTGTTGGTCGTAGTGAGGTAATGGTTATTGTATTACTAGTAGATATTGTTCAATTAATCAGTATGCATACACTTACTTAGTTGATTCGACGTGTTAACTGGTTAAGACGTGCCATTATACGTAAGGGTGGTCGTGTAGCCTATTTTGGCAATATGTCCACAGGAGATATTGTAGATCGGTAAGCAGTTATTGACCATTCTATCAACTAATACACAAGTAATAACAAGTATATATATATATATATGTCATATCAGTGCTGTTCAAGTAATGCGTGAACTAGTCAGTGTACAAAAGGATAAGGACATATTAGAACCTGTATTCTACACGAATCATCGATTTGAGTTGAGCTTCTTCCGTAATCAAGTAAGTGTGCACAATATGATAACCATACAATGTAGATTAATACTAGTATCCATTGTTATAGGTTATTCATTTGTTCTTATCAGAAGGTAGTTGTCTATTACAACTTGTAGTGTTATCATCAGTGATACTAACTAATCTATTATGGCAATATACTAGCAATTATATCGGCATCGATGTATGTACAGATAAAGATTGGTGGTATTAAATCGGCACAGCGTATTCATCACAATGCATTGCGTGATAATGCGGCATTCCTATCACGTCTATTAAAGGATGAATTCATCTATCAGCCAGGTACAGTGGAGGAGAATGTCGAGGAGACATTAGCATCAATGGAGGTGAGTTTATTAGTTATAGATATATGTTATCTATATATTTACTTATGTATTGACATAGCAAATGAATGTCATCATTACGGAAGATGAGTACATTGGTCTATCCGATATTGAGCGTAGTATTGGTCGAGAGAATTATGGCAAGTAATCATGACAATAAGCGAACATGTTAATGTTAACATCAAGTAATCATACTAGATTTCTACTGCTTCTTGATATGGCCATTCATTGAAACATACTGGTTAGCAGGTAATGATGATTGATATTATACATACTAGTATAGATGGATGTACTAATTACTACATTATTACCGTGTCATCTACATGTAATAAATAGCGGTTAGTCTACTATTGTAGCTATGGTCACACCAGCAGCTGATGCACAAGGATTGATGCATTCAACGGTGGGTGCACCCACATCGAATACAGTTCAATTACCTGCTGGTGTCATTGAAGAAGATGGTGCGATATGGGTTGAGGAACGTATATTCCTTAAGAAAGCACAAGGTTTTGGACGTACTCTTTATTATCAAGGTAACAACGACAACAATAGTGTTTAATAATGCATTATTAACTATGTGTGATAGGTGATATCAGTTACATGGAGGCAGTCAATCAGGAAACATTAAAGAATGCATTTCATCGACTACAAGATGAGAAGGTAATGCTTATTCGACGTAGTAAGATGGCACCAAAAGAACCTACTCGTATTGCATTACATCCACATTACGTACCTGCCCGTCATGTGGATGGTAGCATACTACCAGAAGGTCGTCTATGGTCACTGGTTGAGCGTATTAGTCAATTTAGACGAGAGGGCAAGAATAGACGAGATAATGCCACAGGTAAGTTATAATAATGAAACAAAGCAATATCTTACACAAATATACATTGCTCTTCTATTATTATATTTACATTGATAGTAAGTTCGCGTGTACTTCGACTAGCCGAATTAAGTGGCATATCCAGTTGGACAGGCAGAACTGAGAAGAGTAAGGAGACAACTGCAGCCACAATTAATGTCAAATCATCATCTGCACTATCAGTTGATGATAATGAGCATCATTAACTAGTCACTCTCCTGATGTTCATTTACAACAACAACAACATGATGATCTAATAAGTGAATCTGAAGAGGAAGAGGAATCACTAAAATCTAAATTATAATCTTATTATTGTTATTGTTAGTAGAATAAATACAGAATATTACAAAGACATTAGTATCATTTAATGTAGATTATTAAATAATAGAAGGTAAGACTAATGATTACATGTTTAATAGATATCTGTATGTATTTACTAAACATTAAGTTAGTTAATGATAGCATTAGTAATTACTTAATGACTTACCATTGTTTGTATCTTACTGCTAATTGTATCTTGTAATTGTTGATGATTACTAAATGTATTCTGTGTATGTTTAGATATACTAGTCAATTGTTGATAGATTCTATCATTGTTATGGTTATTGATGATACTAGTGGATTGATTCATGTCCTTCTAGTGTACATGTAAGTAATATGTTAGTAATATTCATGTTTATATTACCTTGGCTAGTTTAATTGCTGTATCACGTTCCTCTTCCACTTCTCTAATACGATAACCGGCGTATTCTAATTGTCGTTGTAAACGGCGACATTGTTCTCTCGCTTCTACGAGTGCCTCAGTAGTAGGATTCTCATTTATTGGTGAATCTAGTTAATAATCACCATTAATGATTGACATTACTCATTTACTATTAATCAGTTCTTTAATACCTGTTAATGATGTTGATTTCGATATGGTATTGGTTTGATGTTGTTTTTGTTCTACTGTCAATTGATTTGTATTCTGCTTTGTATGTGATTGTAACTCTTCCTTTTGACTGGCTACTGTCTTCTCTAGTTGTCTTACTTGTACTCGGTATTTACCTATTTGTTCTGTGGCCTTATCTAGTTGCTCGTTGATTCGATCCATTTCTCGTCGTTGTGCCATGCTACGATGTTGAACATCGGCTGCTTTTCGACGGATTTCTAATAGATCATTACGTAAATGTAATGCACATTGTTTATAACGTTGTGCTCGTTGTGCTTGTTTATGCGTGTTGGATTGGGCGATAGCGAGTTGTGTTTGACAAGTCTCAAGTGATTGCGTCAACTTCTTCTTCTCTTCTAATGACGATGCTGTAGGAGTGGCAGTGGTTGTAGATTTATGTTTATTTGGTTACTCGCTACTATTTGTTCTAGTTCTGCGTTTCTTGCTAATGCAGCTGCGTATTGTTTCTCCATTTGTTGCAACCTTTGCTTTAGTGTATGCAATGCACTTACAATCTCTAATAGTCATGACTGGTTATTACTCATGATTATCGTGTATTACAAGTACTCACTTAGAGTAGTACTTTGTTTCGGCAATTGACTAATATGTGGATAATACGGTAGGGCAGACTCGTCAATGGTTTCATTCATGACATTTGGCCTAGAATCGGATGTTTTAGTAACCGTATATCTAATCAATCATGCTTAATCATTAATGAAAAGATGTATATGAATAAACATTGCTTACACTTCTGGTAAACAGTTAGTAGTGGATGTGTTGTTGTTGTTGCCTCTCTTTTGTCTTCCATAATGATGGGATCCATTGATAGACCTTCCTCGATGGTGGGTAATTTGGCCGGTACTACATTGATTATATTACGTAGTGGATCATGTATAGTATGACTAGAATGCGGTCGTTTATAATTACTCGTAGTTGCTTGTCTTGACTGTAGATTTACTTTATCTGCAAGTTGTCCATTATGATCGACTATTGATGTTAAATGGTAAATAATAGCTGTAATGTTTGTATCATGTCTTTACCTAGTATTATCATTAAGTAAGATTAGCACATATTGTGAGTGATAGTATGTCTATCTATGACATACCTGCTGATACGCTGGATGGTATTGCTGTAGGTTTCACCTCATTAGTATGGCGTATTCGCTGTTCCTATATGTATAGAATATACATGTTAATATATATATTTATATATATGCATATCACTGCTATTTACCGCTGTTGCATCAACATCCGCGTAGAATTCATCAATAGCCGAATCAGAATCTAGTATCTCTCGTAGTTGTCTATCAATTTCGTGTGATTCCATATCTTGTAACCATGGATTATTTCCCTTTTGATTTGATGCTGGCTTACTGGGTTGCTGCGTTCTACTATATTCAAGCTCATAATTGACGGCTACTTTCATGTTAGGCTGTGTCGCTTGCATTCGAGTGACGATGATTCAGACCGTGTCTCATGCAGTTGTGCAAATTCTTGGTCCATCTCCATGATCGCCGATCGTCCTATCTGCGTGGCAATATCGTCATTATTACGGGATGTAATAGGCGGTTGAGTTGACTCTGTCGTATTCACTATGGTGGCTGATGCTTTGGTATGAATACGGCTTTGAAGTAGTAGATTCACGATTATCGAGATGTTTCGAAGTTTGTTTGTTTACATTTGTAGGATGAGTACTGGTGAGTGTATCGAATTCAAGATCCATTTGTCGCACGTCTTCACCTAGTGACCAAGTAGATGCGACACCTATAGCAGAGAAAGGCGCGGATGCAGCTGTCCACGTCATTATTAATAGTGTAGTAAGAGTATGGATGGGTAATGAACAATAAAGCAGTTGTAATTAGTTACAAAATGAAAGAGGAGAGTGAGGGGATAACTTCAAATAATGATATTGATGTTTGTGTGCGTGTGTGATGATGTCTATTGTTTCAGTAGTTTTCCGTCACCTTTGACAGCCTCCTCAAGTATAAATAGGTCAATAGAAATCTGTTTATCATAGGAATCAACTCCTCGACGAATATTCCAATATCCCCACTATCTCTTAACTGCTTCTTTAATAAAGCCCCTATATCTATCGTGAATTATTCTATTTTATTTGATATTGCTAGTATAGAATCGTAGTGTAAAGGTACATTTACTGGAACCTACGATTACGGGTCTGTGATATTAACCCAATAACACGCTGTTCTCATCAGAACGCCACAGCGTGTTTACTTGATTCCCAGTAGACGTGTTACAGGCTTTTTCCATCCAATTTGCGCAGTTAGCCTTCTGTTTTTACGAATAAATAATGATGATGTTAACACTTACAAGGACTCCCGTATTCTGTTTCCTAGCCCTCCTCCTTTTTGGGGAAGGACTGGGGCGATAGCGATAACCATCGCGGATGAGTTGTTATTTGTTGTTTGGTTCCTCGATGTCCTTGTCCTCCTTGTCTTGAATGATTGGAAGCAACGACACTTGGATGAGGGTGTGTTGGAACATCGGTTCCACTACGAAGGCATTTGGTGATTTGAATGAAATCCAGACGAGCAACCATAACCCCGATTCCACAAACGATACTCGAATCCTTTAACTTGCATGTCCTCTTAATCATTGTTTCGATGTGTGCATCTGATAGAATAATGAGTTAGTATATTGTAATAAATATCAAAGTGTAATGAGGTATACTTACCGTAAGGGATCATGACAAGTAGTAGGATACTTTCTCATTGATAGTGTGGGAGCTATGGTTGCTCGATTTGCTCAAGCACAATGTGTACGCGATATACAATAAGATAGTGTAAGTAGAGTATGATAGGGACGATTGAACTGGAAGATGAAGATAAGTTTATTCAATTCGTACAAAATAGGACCCGTATTTATAGTGGATAATGTATATAGGTGTGAAGATATTTACATAGCGGCTGATAGCAACTCACTCAGACCGGTAGTCTGAGCTGTCCTCGGTTCACATTTCATTAACATCGCTGTATGTACTTATCAGCATGTTCCCGCGACCCGGATAGCGGTTTATTTCAACGAGCCGAAAAGCTCTCATGTAAAATGAGAAGACAACAAGATTCACGCTCCTGCTTTCACATCAAATAAATCCCTATTTCTCTCAATCCTAGTGTATAATCTTTTTATTGTAATCATTATAATAATTGTAACATTGCTATGGATTACGTTTTAGATTTCTTTTAATTCCATTTCACAATTATTATACTTATTATTATTGTGCTGTGTCAATTGGCATTTCTACGGTGATAATGGTGTTAACAATTGTGTGAATCTATTTATTAATAAACTGCAAATGTTAAAGGATAAATGCGCTAATTGGATGGAAAAACACTGTATTTTGCGAATCACCTACCACATTAATGACGAATAAATGAAAGAGACTTATACAAATGCTAATATTCATTGCCATATATTCATTGTACGTATAACACTCATGCCGTGATATGTTAGATGTTGATGCAAATCCGCTCTAGATTGGCGTATATTGCAAACGATATCTATTTTTGGATCAATCTCAAACAAACATTACGAGTCGACATAGGATGGATTAGACTGCGGACACTTGATCCTAGAATACATATGGATAGAAATAAACTAGGTAAAGTGAGCAGATGGCCTGAACCAATTATGGAAATGCCAAACAAATTTATACCGAAATATCGTGCAATGGAGAAAGTGTATTCCACGTAGTTTTAATGGATGTTGCATCGTGGACATATTGCCAGAGTTAGCGTTCGAACGATGATGATTTACTAATTGGCGTATATTGAACTCACTGGATATATCCATTTAGTTTGAAGGGCATGTGCAGTATCTTAACACTACCTCCTAGGTACGTATGGAAGAAAAAGAAAATTGCAAACTATAAATATACAATATCCCTTCTCTATAAAGCAGACACGCTATTGTAGGCCATTTTCTTCTTTCCACGTTAGATACTTCCGTTCCCCTCTCTCTCTCTCTCTCGCATCCTCTTACTCGTACGACTTCAAGCATAGACGAATTAACGCTTTGATATTGCACAATGCGGTTCAATACAAGATTAAGCATATGGCCATTATGGCCATGCTATTTATGGTGTCAACCGTATCAGCTGGAATAATGAATTTCCTTGGTATGAAAAAGAAGGACCGGAGCGTCGTTATTACGGACAATTACTCGATGTACGAGGCGCGTTTGGCATTAAGGATCTTAAAATTACCAAGTCCTGAAAATTGGGTATGTCGACTACCTGGAAGGGAAATTAGGCAATTCCGATGTCACTATTACTTGCATGGAACCTGGTACAAAAGAAGAGAAAACGATTCGAGAGGCCTATCAGGTACTATAGATTAGTAACATCTACGCTTTACATACATGCATACTAATAAATGATTATCAGCATGTTGAAATGATAATATAGTAAGAGAACAGCAAATCGCCATTCTACTTTGCTAGTACCGAATTTGAAGTCAAGGCATTCAGGAAGCAGTGTATCGTCAGTAGAGGTGTATGCAGATGGTATTACTCCAGTAAGAAATCAACACAGCTGAGTAACACGTATATGTGGAAATACTTACTGTGGAGAGTAAAGCAGCTGTACTTCCATCGAACAAGGTAAATATACATTGCTCGTAATGGTATTATGCTAACATTTTCACCTAGCGTTAAAGCAGATATGGGGAATAGGCTATACTTACAATTTCAAAGTTGATGGTAAGCTAGTAACACACGATAATATGATCATTCATCTAACACACATCCATTTATCCATTTATTAGATATTTGCTACGACAGTCATAACAGGATGCTGCTTAATCGATATGAGAATGCAATTTTTAAAAGAATAATGACAACTCACTTGCAACTATGATGAAATCTTTATCGTATATTAACGCCGTATGCTTACGTAAATCTATTAAGGATACTACAATTGTGGTGCTGTGCAGTAGATGGCTGAGATCATTCCAATTTCAAAGCATATAAAAGCGGAATCTATGTCCTTCCTTCCTTGTATGAACTGCAATTAGTACACCTCTATTGAGACCACCGCCATATGTGAGACGTACTAACCGTCCCTCCAACTAACTAGTCGTCTAGCATTTGTTGACAATTTACAGGTCTAATAAATGCATTGACTTGTTCCGTTAATTGAACCAGACTAATTTGATGGAAGCATTGATTATTTAGCATGCCACACGTATAATAAGCACTAATATAAAAGAAAGAAGTAGAAATTTATTAAACTAAGAAAAAAGCAGTACAACAAATAAAAAGCAAGAAAGAAATAAGCTTATCTAATGATGGAAGTGCCTGGTAATAATGGTCGTTTTATGCCACGATAGTTATTCGATTGATTCGAATCATTTGATGCTAATGGCAATGAAGAGGAAGAAGAAGGAGATTTATGACGAGCCATTGAAGTAGAGCTGGATGAATTGAAATAAGCCATATTACTACTACTAGTAGTAGTAATCTTCTCATCATTCATAGTGGATGATATAACACGACAAATCAATTGTTCATCATCTTGATAAATGTGAATATCATTAGATTGCGCGGTTAACTGGTAGATAACGTCATCCGCGCGTACCAAATACAACGGTGCTGATAGATAACGCCATTGCGCTGCATTAATACTACATCTATTGACATGGTGAATAGAAGTGACAGTAGTTGCTATATTGGATGATGCATGACCTCCTCCTTCTTTTTTCTTTTCCATCAACAATAACGACGGATCAGGAAGGATAATCTCGACGAGGGTAATATCAGTGGACGTCTCCTGTCGATGAGTAAACGAATAATGACTGGGATGAACTACACGAGCAGGCAATGGTCCTAGATTACCTAGCCATACTTCACGTGCCGGTTGTAGTTGATGACGTACATGAGCGTACCAATGTCGAATGGGTATGTAAAGACGAGGTTGTGACAATTCTAGATTAATGGTGAGTTCACCGGCAATCTCCGGGCAAGGTGATACGGGTTGTTCGGTTAGACCAGTTTGCTCACAGAAAGTATACTGGAACTTGGCTAAATTGATTTATATTAACATTCTATTAGTTAGACAGTGAATAGATAAATAGTTAATCAATGGGCTTACCTAGTCCAACAATGGTCCAGCACAAATGGTCATCGATACACTCGGTGGATGTCTCAGTAATGATTCGTGGTCGATTGAATGTCAAAAATGGACTTGATTTAATCTCGGTTTTAGGAGGTTGACTATCGGTGGTGGCGGTAGTGGTGTCAGTAAGATCGGTAGTAGTAGCCACAACATTCGCATCATAGCCAGCACATAAATACGTAGGTTGTATTGTTGTTGCCGATCCCGATCCATTCGTAACATTCTCTAGTGCCACCTTTTGCATTTGACTAACTGGTCCATGAGCCTCGGCGACAATCTGACCACGCTCCACCTTACGAATAATAAGTGGACCTGTACTAGTACCCGTGGCCTTATCCGTTAATACGATACGCGAACCATACGTGATGGGAATGACACCTAGACGAGCGGCAGCGGCAGAAGCAGCGGAAGCCATACCCGCATAGGATGGGATAATGGGTGTAATGCCGTCGCGTACTATTTCAATGGTGAAGGCCGACCAGCTTGAATTCTTTGCACATAATCGTCCATCTTCCGTGTCCAAGTAACGTGTACGTACAGTTTGCGAATTAATACGACTAAATAAAGAGACACTACTACCATCGAATATACAAGCTAATAATAAAAATAAGAATAGTGGTTAGAATACAGCTAATGCATCAATAATGCTTGCTAACTAACAAGCCAATCAATGAACTTACTTGAAATGTTACGCGCTTTAACCGTTTTCTTGGATGGTTTAGAAATGATGGCAATTGGTGACGAGTCAAAAGTAGCAAATGGAATTGAATTATGTCCATGCAACTATTTACATACATCAGTATAATAAATCTATCTATTTATCTAAATATCTAAATATCGTTACCTTCAGTTTAAGATAGAATTGCTTGGCTTTCTCCGTGCCAGTAACGTGTAATATTTGAAACTGCCCATATGATTCTCATCTAATAGCGATTTCTGCACTAGAGCGCGTGTTGCATTCTCGCACATTACCGTCATGCTCAATTGTGGCTTATCGATGGCAGTAGCATAATTATTACTACTACTATAGTTATCAGTATCAGCACATCATTACTCGGGTAGTTATCGTTGCTATGATGATTTGTAGATGATGCCGTGTCCGATTGTTGACTTTTATGTACAGGATGACGTAGAACACGTACCACCGGTGGTGGACATAGGAATCGTTTCTCATTACCGTATGATTTCTGAGCCACTGCAGCATGCCAACAAGTAACTGTAGTCATGGTAGTGGTGATGGCAGCAGTATCGGATGGAGGTGCCACAGGTGCTGACATACCCATATGAGCTGGTATTGTAGCCTTGAATCCCGGTGAAACCGATCTACTTACCATTAACATATGTTCGATAAGATCACGAGTTGTCACTGTAGCTGACATATTGTTCGATGACATTGGGTGATGACTATTCACGGAGGATGTAGGATTGATTGTATCATAGGAATACTGCGATGATGCTGATGCTGATGCTGATGCTGATGATGAGGAAGGCTGGCGCGTCATGGTCGTAGCATAGGTTGGCGGATCTACTTCACACAATGGTTTACTGCATGTCCATCCATGAGGTAATTGGGGTGGCTCATTCTGTTCATCCAACTGACTAGACTCGCTATCAGAACAGGCATTAATAGAGTCGAGTATATTGTCCACCCGTTCATTCTCTTCACGATTAATTAGCGAAGCAATCGACATACTCGTATGATGATGATGATGACGATGATGATGATGGTGATGATGATCATGCTGGCATTGTGACTGTACAGGGGAAGGTAGTGTTGGCCAATCACTCTCTACATTACTCGCACCACAACTGTCCTCGACTGATCGTGGAGAGGCGGACGATAAACGTTGATGTTCCAATTCAACGGCATCTAAAAGCGAACGTAGACTACCAGAACTGGCATGACTTTCACAATCAGATACGCGAAACCAGGTGACAATTCACGAGATGGCGAGATACGTGCTCGTTTAATACGGTAGGAGGCAGGTTCATGTGGCTGATGTTGTTGATTGGCAGTAGTGCTACTAGTTGAGTTGAGTTGCACTATTTGATTCCGATTGCCACACTGTTCTGCCAGTCTGACGTAGGAGGTCTCCTATCGAATGACATCGATGATACTGATGAAGTAGCAGCAGGTGTAGTAGCGATCGTTGTAGTATCCATTGTATATTATGAATGAATACGGTGGTTCGTTTGTTAGTAAATTCAATAGGTTTGTAATAAGCGTGGAAAAAAAGAAAAAAGTAGCAGCTGATAAAAGTGAAAGGACTACTGTTACTGCTACTTGAAAGAAAAATAGCCGCAAGAGTAACAACAAAATATAGATGTAGATGTAATACTGATAAGAGGTGCAAGTACACGTGATAAAAGTGGCAACTATTTACTAGAACAATGAGGATAACAGAAATAGCAATAGTGTAGACAAGTGACTGCGAGTGACAACAGTCGGGAACTATAAGTGTGTGTGTGGTGTATGCCGGAATAGTAGAAACAAATAGGCTAGATAGTAGATGTAGATGTAGCAGTAATGGTAGATATTTGCCTAGAGTAAATAGAATCAATTCTGTAGAAAATATGTATATGTAATGGGTAATGTGTGATGTGTGATGCGCGTTCAACTAGATAGACACTTGTTGCTTTTAACATAATATATATTACACTAGTTGTCACCCTCACTCCTTATCTGAAATGGTTTACAAATTACGGATGATGCATGTGGACATGCCGAAAGGAGTATGATCCTATCAGTTATTCTATCATGCCATTAACCAACCAGCAATTACGAAAAGAATAGACACCCGTGATCCTACATCTACTTACTTTGTGTGTGGGTGTGTGTGTGTCTGTTGAGGCGTGGGAAGTGAGCGTGGGACGAATGTAGCCTCACACACGCCCATTCACTTGCAGTGTTTGGCTTATCGTGCGAACTCAGCTTTCAAAACAAGTATACCGTTGATGCAAGCATGAGCAATATTGCAATAGAGGAATCGTTTGACGGATAAGAACGTAATTTCAACTGAAATGAGATCATTGCAAATGGATTAACTTGTCAAATACACGAAAAAGTGAATGTGCCGTTCTATCTATCTATCTATCTATCAAAGGCCCTAGTTAAACCATTGTGGATTATTCTATTTTATTGCACTGCGTGATGATCATTGGTAAATGACGTTAGCTGATGATGAATAATTTAGTATCATTGATTGGTTAGTAAATAAATCAACTACCAAATGGGCTGTTAAAGGATATCGTGATGATGATGATGAACGAGTGTTGTAGCTACACCATAACAGATATCTAAAACGAGAGAGAGAGAGAGAGAGAGAGAGAGAGGGGCATGTACAATACTGCTAATAATAATACTAATGAAATGACGTAAATTGTACGATTAAAGACGTGCTCACGAGTAAGTTTATGAGTTGATTTGTATAGAAAATGATGTTTGTTAAATACACGTACTAGAGTAGTAGCAGTAGTAGTAGTAGTAGTAATACAACAAACAGTGTTTCACTTTTATTATCTAACAGCTCTTAGTATATCAATGGTGTCGTTATTCGCACATCATTTGTACTAATGATGGTGTAATAGCTGTTGTGATACTGTAGTTATTCTCACATTGTGTTGTCCTCTTGCAGGGTTGTCATGTGGTTTTGTGTGGGTAGAACCATTTAGCATAGTCGTGTAAACATACACAATTGTAACCATGACTGTGGTCATGTTATGGTGTGTCTATTCGTGCAAGGGAAATGAAAGTAGTAGTCACTGTTGATTTTCACGTGTTAAAGCATATGAGAATAAAGGAGAGAGGAGGGATGATCGCGATAAGCATTCCTACTAATGAGGCAAGTAGAATGCGGGATACACACACACATACATACATACATACACGCTGTTCCATCTAAAAGTAGAAGGTCGGAAATGGCAAAAGAAAAAGAAAACAGCCATCTATGGTGTGTATGATATTTTCCTATGCCGTAGAATGAATAGCAGTCAACATTGTCGTCATTGCGTATCAATATCACGTAAATACAAAAAATGGATATACTTTTGTATAAAAGGTAAAGTGAGAGGATAGAGACAATGTAAGGGGAATGACTACGTGTCAACATAATCAACAATGATATGAAGTAAACGAATAGAACAATGCGATAGCGACAAACAATGCGTGAAGGAGAGGATAGGGTGACACGAGAGTCACGCGCCATAATGTTTATTAATGATGAGTGATGCTGTACGAACCACATTGTGTACTCGCGACTTGGTTATGCCTATGCTTGCCTATGAAGAAAGGCGAGTGGATTGATGAGGCAGGTCATTTGGTAAAGATGTATATTTTATACGAAATAATGTAGTAAGAATCTATATGGTCTATCAATGTGCAATGAAATATATATATGTGTGTACGTATGGTGGTTGCTGTAATGTAGGATTACGATAAAAGAGAGGAGAAAAGAAATGGTAACTTAGAGAATAGGTATTATCGGATAGATGAAAGGTGATGGAGGAAGGGATGGTTTGTTCATACGTTCTAGGAATTGATCTGGTGTGAGACGTTGCTCGGGATCATCAGGTAATAGTCGAAAGACATCACGTAGAAATGGTTTTATCTTTTGTCGAGCGAGTGCATTCTTACTCTCGGGGTAGCGTGTTTGCCAACTTTTGATGAGTGCTGATACTGGCTTACGCAATGGTGGTTTCACCGGTCGATTACATAGAATCGATTTGACTTGTGCTAAACAGGCTTCAACTGTGGTACGTTTAAGATTTGGATTGTCTTCAATGGGTGTATGATCGAGTGCGATATAAATGGCACTGGCCGCATCGTAGGCCATTTGTGTTTGTATTTTTGATGCTATGCCCGAACCATATACTTGTGTCTTTTCGTAATTATCGATAACCACGGTGGGTGTACGTGCTTGTCCAGAGGTAAACACCATAATATCTGGAGGAATGATGATAGAATAAACCGGTTATTAGGTATTATATCGAGATATGTATAATTGCTTACCCTTGGCTGATATTCCTTCATAGCCAATACCCGCTTTCAACAAATAGGATAGACCTAGGTGATGGTATTAATTGATTGAATAAGCTGTACAACTCTATGAAAGAAGAGGAGAGGTGACACGTACCTTTCATTGTTTGATAAAGTACACTAGGACCATGGCTACCATTTCATTCCAGCTTAATGCGTTGAAATAGTCCCATAGGGTGATCGTATTGCTAGGAAGAAGCGAGTAGATAACACACCAGGCATCTTCTATTTTATCTGTGCGGTAGGGTATACGTATATTGCTTCTACCGATCACCGTCTTGCCCTTCCATACCTTTTCCATATGTATGATTCTCTATGTAGTTACCATGAGTATTAGCACGTTGCAATATAACGTATCAACCCGTAAGTATTAAACCTACATTAGCAGCATCTCTTTCGCGTATGCCATCGTCTCTATTCTTGGTACACTTGAAGTACGATTTCTTTCCATTGTAGCAACGTTCACCTTGACATATTGTATCGGTGATTACTAGATTGGATATCGACGAGAAGCTATCGACACTTGTCGATGATGCGCCTGTTCATCATGTCAAATGATTAATGTACGTGTATATTATGATGATGACTAAAATCTACCTGAACTGGAACTAGGCACCGTTGGACTTGCCAGACTATTGGAGATGATGAGCAGGATAGTCAATACAACAGAGGATAATCGATGAGTTGCGAGCATAATGAATAATCGTTACAATTAATGGAGAGAAGAAAGGAATCTAATTTATTGGCAGCGAAGACGACTAATGACAGCGACAATGTTTGAAATGCTCCGTCTAAAATGACAACTAGCTATGTACCTGTAGTATTTATACTGAATAATGGCGTAAATCATAATTCGTAAATAGCCATATTTAGCTTTTAGCATTGTACAGGTTCAATGATTACTATTCTATTGAACGCATGCTTACTACCTAAATGGAATGATGCTCGCTACTATGCCAAATCAATCATAAGGAAAGAACACCGAAGGCTGATCTTTATTACTCGTAGTAGTAGTAGGAGTAGCGGAGCAGTAATGGTATTCGGAATAATATAGCCATTACCCAATTGATACAATCTCCATAAACGTTATGAAACGCAGGATGGAAGCATTGTATCAAGTGAGCGTGGTCTCTCCCTAATGATTATCGTTCGTTGATTTATATGTAACTAGGAACATTCTATACGTGTTATTCAATAGCAATGACAAGTAGAGTATATCGTCAATGTACTAGTTGTTCCTGTATTAACTCGATAATAACTCAATACTACATCTAGTGTATTGCTTCAGTTGTGGATAGATAGCAACGTCACAACCATTCTATAGGAACGCATAATAAATACACAGTATCCATCAACAAATCATCACTGTCCTCTATACGCAATGACCATAGAAATCGATAGGTACACTTGGTAACATGAATAAATAAATAGAAAAGTGGATGAATGAATGAGAGTAAACATGGTAGTGGTGGTGGTGGTGGTGTTCCCCAATCCAACATTCTATTGGCTTACTGACCGTCTCCATTTTGTTTAACGAACGATGACGTGAATTTAAAACTGGCCTATCCACACTCATCCATTCATCCAATCATCCACTCATCTGTCCACACACACACATCATCATCATCATCATCATCATCATCATCAGTCAATCACCCGAACCCTTCCGCTTTTCTTTCTCACTTTCGTTTTCTTTTCTAGTAGCCTTTTACCACTTTGATCTATAGCCTTGCTGCTATCATTTACTTATCGCTTCCACTTCAACGTATATATATCAACATGTTGACCGCCGCCGGAGAGTTCCGCCAAGAGTTGATTGAGACTGCCAACGCCATTGTTGCCTCGGGCAAGGGTATTCTTGCCGCTGACGAATCTACCGGCACCATTGGCAAGCGTTTCGATGCCATCAACCTCGAGAACGCCGAGGAGCATCGTCGTGCCTATCGCGAGTTGCTCTTCACCGCTGGTAGCGAGCTTAAGAACTACCTCGGTGGCGTGATCCTTTTCGAGGAGACCCTCTTCCAGAAGACTGCCGATGGCAAGCCTTTCGCTGATTTGTTGCGCGAGCAAGGTATCGTCGTTGGTATCAAGGTCGACAAGGGTGTCGTGCCATTGGCCGGTACCGATAAGGAGACCACCACCCAGGGATTGGACGGTCTCGCCGAGCGTTGCCAGAAGTACTACCAGGCCGGTGCACGCTTCGCCAAATGGCGCTCTGTCCTACGTATTGGCACTCATCAGCCATCCGCTTTGGCCATCGACGAGAATGCCAATGTCCTCGCTCGTTACGCCTCGATCTGCCAGGCCAACGGTCTTGTACCCATTGTCGAGCCGGAAATCCTTATGGATGGCGATCATGATTTGGAACGATCCGTGGAAGTGACGCAACAAGTGTTGGCGGCCGTCTACAAGAAGTTGCACGATCATCACATCTTCCTCGAAGGCACGCTACTCAAGCCAAACATGGTGTGCCCAGGTCAAGACTGCCCACGTAAATACTCGCCGGCCGAGATCGGCTATGCCACATTGACCGTGTTGCAGCGTACAGTGCCAGCTGCCGTTCCCGGTATCACCTTCCTTTCCGGCGGTCAGTCCGAGGAGCAAGCCACGCTTCACTTGGATGCCATGAACCGCGTTGAAGGCAAGCGCCCATGGAAGCTCACCTTCTCGTATGGTCGTGCATTGCAAGCCACCGTCATCAAGACATGGCAAGGCAAGACCGAGAACGTCAAGGCTGCCCAAGAAGCACTCTTGGTGCGTGCTAAGGCTAACTCGGAAGCTTCGGTTGGCAAATACGCCGGCGGTAGCGGTGGTGAGACTGAAAGCTTATACGTACGCGACTATGTTTATTAAATGAAACATATTACTACCACTTCCATCATCACCGTTGATTGTGTTGCATCAAAGTAAATTTGTAGACGACTAGATACGATGAATCGAATCTGGTTTAATTTTATACAAATTTCTCAACCACAATGATATATGAATAAATGCGATTGTTGTTATTGTTACTTTTTATTGTGAACATTGTCAATAATATTACTAATACATGCCATGCTTACGTAGATCGATAGCATTACGATAGATGTCTTGTAGTTGTAGCAATGCTTGCTCAAGTGGATCGGCCACCTCTTCATTTAGAATAATTGGAATACGTTGACGTTGCACGCCCACCCACTCTAATGGCGGTGTAGCATCACCCATAATACGTAGTTTTGGATCAAATTTCACTGGTTCAACGACCGTATAAGTTGGTTTTTTACCTGATGATTCACTAGATTTACTGATATCAGTATTATTATTATTATCCATATGATCTACAGATGATGGTGGTGCATTAGGCGTAGCACTAGTCGTATTCGTTGTCGTGTTATCCAATACTTCACGAGTTGATGTAGTAGTGGCAGCAGCAGCAGATCCATCACGTTGATCCATTTGTCGTTTGTAAAGAGCACCCAATTCTTGTAGATATTTGATAAGACCGAAATTCAACGCAATATCTACGTGACCAATAAATTCCGTACTAAATGTTAAATTACTATGTAAACTATCCTGTTGACGCTGAGCACTAGTGGCAAGAATGGCCGTGGGCAGTGCAAGGATATTACGACTAGTGCCCTCGTCGACGCGTTGAATCCAGCGGAAGTAGGCAAGTCGTGCTCCTTTCGTCCGTCCATTTTACGGCATTGCGACTTAACGAGGGATAACGTATCAAGTGCTAATTGCAAATCGCGTTTTATCATCGGGCTGTCCGACGAGTCTATCGTCTCTCGTATTAATGACAGATTAAGCTTGGACAATACCGCTCTAGCACAATCAGTATCGCTTAGATAGTAGGGATAAATGGCTGCTTTGACCGCACCACGTTAATCGTCAATGTTAACTTGGGTGATGTCGTATCGAGTACAGATGCCGCCGTAGTCATGACAGTTGTTGCAGATGTCGTCTTGGTAGTTAACAATTTAGACGTGCCACTATCTAAGGTAGCGGTGGAGGTCACAGGTGTCAATGTGTCATTGCTAGCATTATTGTCACGATCCATAAAAAGCGATTTAACAATGGTTCGCTTCTCTTGTACTAGACTCGTAATCTTATCGGCCGTACGAATAAGCAATGGAATTGTCTTCGTGGCTGCAATACCCTCGACGTGTTCGATATCAATCTGGCAGCATAGTTCGAATTGCACATCTGGTCGACCGACATTCTGCCAACGATCACTGGCTCGTGCTTTAATGGTGCCGAGTTCCGCGAGTAGAATGCGTTGATACTCATAATCGACAATGGCCGACAAGCCACCGAAATCCAGTTGCAACGATAGAACACGAGAGGAAGACGCACCAATGGGCAATGTTTGCAATAATGATGCCAAATGAATGTCAATCTCCTTGACCGCCAATTCACTATGAATACGACCATCCGAGCGGAGACCGGCCGATCCCAAGTGTAATGATGCTACGGAAACATCACCCGGAATGGTACGCGAGGTAAGGGTGACACTGGTCAGTTCTGCCGTGGCAATACCGATTGCTTGGCTAAGGTCGGCGTTTAATGACAAGCTACGTAGATTGAATATAATAAATACACTCCATGGCATATTAGTCGTGTTTAACAATGTTGTATCCAGTTGACTCGATGACGACGATAATGATAATGGCTGCGATGTTGTATTCGTTGTATCAACAGCTAATGACGCGGATATCGATGATTTCGATGTAGATTTCGTCATAGCCATTGGTACAGCCGAGGCGGAGGCGGAAGAAGCAGTGGTAGTAGACCGACGTGTCAACCAGCAACGTTCAAATGCAAGCCAATCCTGTAAATGTCGAATATTTAGATCACTCGTTATGCCAGGCATATCCAGAATAACAGAAATGGTATTGCTGCTGTTGCTGCTTCTAGTATTAGCACTAAGAGATGCTACTAATTCGCGTACTTGTTCCTTTAGCGTTGCCTGTGTCATCATCGAGGCACTGCAAACAATGGCACCGGTAGCCGCCGATAGACAATGTTCCGGTGAAAAGGCATGCTGTATTCGTACGGATAGATCAAGAATACGCCCACTAAGCGTTAGCTGTCGCTGCTCTCCCTCACCCGGTGTAAGCATAATGAGTAAACGGCCATCGGCCCAATCGAGTAGACCGGAAACTTGAGCGGTAGGCTCGCAACTCAACTTCACCTGAGTACGCGAGAGACGTAGATAGATAGATATTGGCATATTAGGAATGGACAGCGCAGTGTTGGAAGGCACGATACTACTATTGCTATTGCTACCGAGATTGCTACTATCGTCATTGTCACGGGATACTTGTTCGGATACCGGTGATGTTGTTGTTGATGATGGTGATGTCGGTCGAGCTAGACTTGATTGTAAACCCGAGAGCAACTCGTCAATAAAGGGGACTAGCGTGGGATAGAGTACGTTCTCGCTAGGGTGTATGTTCATTTCGATATGTGCTCGTTGAGAGGCGGCAGCTTCTCGATTCTTCAACGATGAACCGAGTGGCAATTGGACACTAGATCGAAGACTAAGTCCTGGCACCACTAGAATATTGTCATAATTATTACGTCGAGCAGTTGTATCAGTTGACGACGTGGTAGACGGTGTTGGATTATTCTGCGATAGTTGAGCTAATCGTGTGGCATAATTATTGCCATTACTGAATCGAGTGGATAGTCGTTTTGAGGCTGCATTAGTAGAAGATGAATAATGACCATGATTGTTACTGCCACTATTATTATGCTTGCCGTATTGCGCATGCTGATTAGTTTCAGAGTGTGGTGTATGTCGTAGTAAACGAGGTAAACGCGGATGGAATCGACAAATACCGCTGTCAACCATCAGTCGAGCTTCAATGGCTAGTTGAATAGATTCACCACTCCTATTATTATTATTACTATTATCGGTACTACTACTAGTAGAAGCTTCTGTGGTAGGTAAACCATCATCAGTATCATTGCTGGCCAATGCTTCCGCGGTCAATACTTCAAACCGTTCTCGACTATACGCCCAGATAGCACTTAGCGTGCCAATATGATGAACAACATGCGAGTCAATATCAACTTCTAGACCTGATGCCCATGCATCGAACCATACTTGCTTCATTTGACGTGTACCTACTGCATGCGCTTCACATTGCAGAGCAGGTAATAGTATACGATTGACACGCGGATGCCAAGCAGGATCGAAATGATCCTCGATAGCCTGGTTGAATCGTGGCACAAATTGAATATAGAACTGATTCAATAGACCGCAACTCGCCTCCCATCGACGTGTTAATATGTCAATGGCCGTGGCAGATATAAGGAAAGCAGGCACACTTGATGACGCAGTATTGCTACTGCTGGATGATGCATGATCCGTTGCGGGCAAGACACCACCTTCCCAATCCCGTACTAGAGGCATTGCAACGGTAAGACGGCTCACTTGAATCGATATCGACTTGTCCTCCAGGAGTGATCGACCTGTCTCCTTATACTTTGGTAGTTCGACATCGAGTGACCGTAGTACACGTCGCGTATTATCAGTGAGTCGTTTGATCTCGGCTGCCTTTGCCTCGCGTCGACGAGATAGCTCGCGATTATAATAGATGACAAAATCCACGAGTTTACCTAGGGCTACCGGTTGCATTACCGCATGCGCGCGATCCAATTGGATATAGATGCGATTCACGTTGTTGTCATCGAGTAATGCCGCGGTATGATTACGATAATGATCGGGAGATCGTTCGCGGAAGTTTTGTAACTTGAAATCAAGCAGGATAAAGGCTAATCGACGATGACGCCATTGAGTGTCGCGCGATCCATTGCCCGCTACAACGACCGATCCATGACATAAGGAAAGGGTTAATCCTTTCGCTACCACTCGCCAGTATATCTCGGTATTCACCACGGATGACAATGGCCTATCGGATATGTGATTGGATAGGTAGCCTCGTAACACGTCTGATTCAAATACCATGGCGGCAGCTGGACTCATGGCGGTAACGCGTGCACTGAGTAGTGCAACACTAACTGAATAATGTAAACTACTACTGCTATTGCTACTAGTAGTATTAGTAGCAATATTCCGTTGATTTTCCTTTGAATCATGTCCTGCTAGTTTACTCGTACTAGCAGACGACGGCGATGGCTTCTGATAACGTTTCTTCGCAGCCATAAACACCTCTAATGCATCATTGATCTCATTACCGAGTAATCCTTGAATGGTAATTACTTTATCCATAAGATCGGCATCAAGTACTAGATCAACAAAATCAACTGTAACTACCACGTCCAATACATCAGATGATACGGGAAGCATTGTTGTATTAGGCAGGGTTGGCGAGGAAGGTGCTGTAACAGGTGGCGATCTAGTACGAATCTTGCCAATTGTTATTGTGCCATCACGTCGAATATTTGCATTTGTACTAGTAGTAGTCGCAGCAGCAGCAGCAGAAGTCATCATACTACTAGAACGATATCGACTACCAAATCGAATGGCAGGTATGGGGAATACACCTTGACCACTTTTATCGCCCATTGATTTGGATGCTGATGATGTTGAGGATGTTGATGTTGATGTTGACGATACAGGTCTTGGTGATGTCATGCTATTAGATGATGATGATGATGATGATGATGGACGAGTGGAGAAACGCACTTGTTGATCATGTATTTGTCCTTGTATATCAATGGTACGATGATGACCCGGTTGCATGGCTAGCATGAGTTGCTGTGCCGTATAACATCCACTCAATGATGGCAATGTATCCGCTTGTAGCCTCAACGTATTCACAAGCAAGTGGATTCGTAAATGAGCAACTAGTGATGTCCAACGATCATCATTGACATGAGGCGTATTCAATTCAGGTAGCGACGACGGTGTAGCTGATCGTCTTGTCTGTTTCCATTCATTATGTATACGATGTAGTAGAAAATCATAGGTAGGCAAGTTGTCAGTCTTCCATTCTTCAACGAAATAGTAGAGCTTCAACAAGCTTTGAGGTATACGAATGGATATCCCACCGATACTACCAAGAATACTCAATAGATCAGGTAGTGCATCGATGGGTTGTGATGGATCGAATAAGATGGTGGAACCATTGATACGTTGTCGTGTTAGTTCAATCTCCAGTAGAACAATCGGTGATGTAGCAGTAGCGGTTGATGCTGATGCTGATGCTGATAGTTTACCATTATTATTACGTAATAACTGAGAGGATGGTCGAGCCAATTCTTGGATGGTAACAGTGAATCGACGTAACATTAATGAGATCGACATCATTACGGCCATTGCTCCATTGCTAGATGTGTCTGATAGAGCGGGATACGATGTCATTGTCATGGAGTGTGGACAAGATAATAATGAGAGATGAAGTGCCGATAATTGACTACGTAAAAGTAGATTATGAGCTGATGCTGTAATAGTCAGCGATTGTAGTGAAACAAACATTTGTATAGTAATTTGTTGTCGTAGATAATCAATCCATTTCAGTATATCTGGATTATTCGTCATACTACTTTTAACGGTAGCCGATCGTGATAGTCGATGCCTGTGTGATGCACTCTTGTTGCCTGGTGTTTGTGCTGCACTGTCTCGTTCGTTAATAAAGTGATTTAACGGTTGATAGGACGAGAAACTGCGTTGTACTTCTAGTACGTGTTTAACAAGCGATAACATACTAGGTGATATGTCGATATCTATTTGTGATATGAAGAAACGGCCCATAATTGATACGCGTGCATCAGGGGTCCATTTCGTATAGTGGTTGCCGTTGCCGCTAGGTTTATCACGTCGTTTTGTTTCTATATTCATTTTAACTGGGCCCAAGGTAATGTTGTTTTCACTTTTAGGCTCGTAGATACATAGATGAATACGAGTTAGACCGAATACTGCACCGGCTTGTTCGCGAGCCAACCGATTTAACAGTGTATTAAGACCGAATCCATCTTGACTGACCGATGAATGTTGTTTTACATTGGCAGCTGTTAAGCCAAATACTTGATCAAGTAAACGGCATTGTCGATCACGTTCTTGATCCCAGTAGATCCAACTGCTTAAATAGCGTCGTGTAGCCTCGTACAAATCCTCCACGCGTGTTTTGTCATGTAAATCGAGTAGACGTACTCGTTGCTTCACTCGATTAATCTGTATCGATGATAGACTATGTGCGCAATGACGTAATCGAGTAAGTAGCCACCAGCCGGAATCACCCTGGAATGGCGGTGGACTTAATCGCCAAGCAATAGAGGGGCGTGTCAGGAATGCTGCATCACCACCGGGCATCACTTCTTTGTCAGAGGATTCGGCCAATGCAGCAATAAGTAGACGATCACGCGCCGACCATCGAGCAGTAAATGGATTAAGAATACGCTCGAGTTGATCAACAAAGGATAGCCATGCCACAGCGGCACCGGCTACAATCTCGATGGCTTGATGCACGCATGTAGCCGATACACTGTGCAGATTGAATGATAATCGATCCTCCAAAATGCCACCTCCCGTCAACTGGATGGTAATGTCATCGGCAGAGCAACTAACCACTACGGGTTCATTACGATCTCCTTGTTTAGGAGATGGCTCGATGGAACACATAACACCGGGAATACCCGTGATACCTGTAAAGTCGGAACTACTAACAAAACGTAGATTTGTTCTTAAACTATCGATTGTCAAGTTCACCTTAAGTTGAGGTAGCTCATCGGTGACCGAGTGTGTTTGTTGCGATATACGAAGACATAGAGCATCAACTATGATCTCCCCGGCACATAATAGCGTGCCTGATAGATCGTATAATGTTCGATGATTGGAGTAGCCATCATACGAAGTGAGATCAGCGGGTAATGCTACATCTTGAATGGCGTGGATATGAATACAAGGTATGGCAACGGCACACATCATGGATGATATAGTCGCAGTATTCTGAGCCGTAAAGAAACGCGACATATAGCTCATATGCAACGAGTCCAATAGTTTCTCGGGTGATCGATCCTATCACAACCATTAGTGTGACTTATATATATATATATATATCTTTAATCCTTACCTCATTATCTAACGATTCGAGTAGATCAGCGACAATACGTAGAAATACCGGTGTTACGAGTAGATCCACTGATCGTTCAATATCAATGACAAATGCCGATCTTCGTTCTCCATCCTCATAGTAAATAATTGTATTATCATCATAATGATCTGCGATAAATGTTCGCCACATATCGTAGAAAGGTGGTCGCCAAGATTCATTTGTGATAGTCTCCTCTTGATTTGTCTATTGATATTAATGAATAAATGGTATTCAATAGGTACAACACTACTAATAACTTACCTCTGGCACAAATGTAGTCAACATAGGAGCAATGTAGAGATGTCCATTACCACTAGGTTGCCATTGTCGTTCCATTTGAAAACGACGTAAATACTTGTGATACGGAATGGATAATGGCTTAGATGGTGTGCCCATTACCATATCCTCATCTAATAAAGATAAGCATCTAATCATTATATAACATAGTAATTACTACTTACCCGGTGAGTATAATACTTCTCCATCTTCATCACCATCTGCATCATCTGCATCAATGGCAGCATTGATATCTATCATGATACTAGGACTGTTGTCTCTACCCTCGTAGGTTGAACGTGAATGATGACTATCCCATGCAGTACGGAATGATTCTACTGCAGAACTACGTCTACTCAATCTAGATCGATTGGATATTGAATACCTAGTAAGTGTATTCATGATTAGTCTAGTATTTAATAATGAGTAATCTCATCTAGGCTACTTACCGACTTTGTGATAGATTTCGATGTAATGATCGACCATACTCGTGATTATTAGTATTATACTCATGCTCTGATTCTATTAAATCTACATTATCATGGTCATCATCATTGTCGCTATCATCGATCTCTTCTACCGGGAAACTCTTAGATCCAGTAGAATGTTGTCCTGTACTATAACTTTGTAGTGAGTGACGATGTAGTGCCATCATCATAGATTCCTCATCTAGTACAAATGTATTAGCAAATCATACATTAACTCGTAATCAGCTGATCATCTTACCAGCAAATGAAGGTTGGAATGGTGGAATGTACAGAGCACCACGATGTGATGGTCGACCACGATCTTCATCAAATTCTATATTATTAGTATTTTACATATATGTATGTATGTATGTATTAGTTGAGCTGTTCTTATTTGTCATTAGTAAATATCGATGGATTACCTTCTCTTATTGTGTCTGTATCTGAACTATACAAAAAGGTACAGCGTCGTGTATTGCGATCCTGATCATGTAGGAAATTACGTTGTAACTCTCGTTTCTCATACCAATCAGATGTGTGCGAGTAGGCGGTAAAGTCAAGTGACGTCTCGATGAACGCCACCTCTGTCCAAACGAGTAGATCACTCGATGACTATTCGTGTATTCACAGACAAGGTAAAGGATCAGTCATGCTAAATAAACGACATAGACTACTTACAATAATTGGATCATCTGTATCGGATTTAGTGGCTGCCAAACTACGTATAACAATTTGTGGCACCGTTAACCTAGTCTTTTTACTGTACTTTTCACCAATAAGATTCTGAAACTCTAGTCGTATACCATCAGGCAATAATAGACGAGTGGCCGTTTCTTGACTACCCCATATAGTTAGATCGAGTTGTTTCAATCCTACACGAAGGAATGTCACATCTGGATAAGCGGGTGGTGAGAGATGACGAGGTAGTGCATTCTCGAAATCATCCATTTGATAGTCAAGTCGTTGAATAGCCGATATTACTGATTCCAAGAATGCTGGACGTACTCGACCCGATAGTCTACCCGCATCAATTTCCCAGTGACACACGTAGGTGAGCGTGTTCGGCATAGGTCCAAATAGACGATGAGCATGAATATTCAAGTCTATATATCAATCATTTAGTCATGCAATGTCGAATCAATGAATGAATACGCCACTTACCATCAAGATAGATACTCTCCGTACGCTCCCACATAGAACGAGCGGCTGACGTCTGTGTACGTCGTCCACTTAATGCGGGTGATCCACGTGATAATTTGATAGGACTAGATGACACGAGTAAATCTAGTATGACACGATAACGGTTAGTGAGTGTATACCTAATTAATAGACAAGCAATACAACATACCTTGGTAAAAGTCAACATTTCTATTCTCAACTTGTAGTTCATCGAACTCAAGTAGCAATGGTCGTTCTCCAATATCGTAGAGTGTTTCGGGAAGGAATAGGAAACCACGAGTAACAATGGCAATGACGTGGACCTCAAATGGATTAGATATTGGCTATACCATATTATATCATATTATATTATATTATTATTTAGCAAGCTAATCTACTAATAACTACACGTTATAATAATTCATTACCTTGGCTGCTTGACGACGTCGAACATGTGTACGACGTGCCATAGTATCATTGTCACCATTACGATAATCGTCAGTTGTGGTGAAATCCACATAGTCACCAAAGTAGTTATCGGTAAGTATAATAATATATCGAATAATAAAGCCAAATAGACGACCCGTTACATCATCCGCCTATAACATATATATATATATATATACATGATTAGATCGAGTATACACATGTAGACAATAACAGCATGTACCGCTTGCTAATTAATTACCTTTAAGCGTAATGTTAAACAGTCAACATGATTCATATCAAGTTGCGGATAATAATCATATGAACCACCTATTTCTAGAATGCCTACTGATAGAAAGTGTCGAGCCTCCTCAGTTAGGAATGCACCATTCGTGTCGAGTGCCGGTAGATTCATCGACAATCCTGCCTCTGCCACCTATAATTAATGAGCAAGTCATATGTTTTACTATAAGTTAACCGGTCATCATACAATTCATTCCTATTAATGTCACCTTAATTTGAAATGGTAGAGATACTTCACGTGGCATATACTCGTAGAATTGACTCTTGAACTCTACCGCAAGAATGGGAGTAGATAATGTAATAAAGGCTATGTAGAACGCGTGTTAGTATTTCTCAATTACACTTTACTAACATCTATTTGTAGTAATTGTAATAATCGTCAACCTACCATTCTCGTCGAAATCGTTCGTTTGATTAATGACATTATGCTCGTTGACACACATACGAAGTTTCAAATCCGTTAAACTAACATGATATTCATAAGCCATTGGAATGAAATGTGCCATGTCGGGAGCAGGTCCTGCCGTCCAATCGTTGATTAGATCTTGTATCAATGTGATATGATCACGTAGTAAGAATATTTCAGGTTCCGTAATGGCAATCGAGTATGTCCATAGTCGTTTGGCATTCCAGATACGCGGTGAGTCCATGTAGCCAACAAACTAAAGCGATAGAATATTAGGTATACCATTGTAGTAGATGATTCTATCTGTTACCTACCCGACATTCTGGGGCTAGTAACAATGACGCATAATCTACACTCGTGGTCAAGTCTACGTTATGCATGAAAAGTTCCACTTTTGTAGTGTAGCCAATATCGTCAATGATGGATGGCACCACCACTAGTAGGGTTGAATTGGCCCCTACTTGTATATCTAACCAGCCATATGGTCGTGTAGTAGTACAACGTGTATGATTGCCCGATAATTGATGTGGATCTGGTACATGTAGCCAATCCTAAATATTTATTCATTTATTCATTAGTAATGAAATAATTAGAGTATTCTCTTTATTACCTTTGATGGTTCTCTAGTAGGAATTCTAAAATTAGTATTACCAAGGAATTGAATATTCAAATTGAATGCCGTGTGTATACGTGCATCACCATGTTGAAGGAACGTTGTTGCTGGTTGATTACGATAAGTAGCCGGATAGAAGAAATCTTGTAATTGACCACTGATATACATGAATGAATATAAGAGATTGTATACTTGACTAATAATAACATCACTTACCGCTGATTATCTGCCCATGGTCCATATTGTATGAGATTGTCACGCATCTTTAGTTGTAATCCCCATTCAGGTGCTATGTCTCCATTGCCAATCTTGTCATTCTCTATTGATAAGTGTTGATCAATTGGTGGTACCGTACCTATAATACAGCAATGCAATTAATATGCTTAGATATATATATATATATATATTAGCTTACCAACTACATCGGAATAATAGACCATGTCCAATTGATTACATTCAAGAATATCAGCTACAGCTGCATATTGTGATTCTCTGTTAATCGGTAATTTATCATCTGTATCATTATTATTCTCTAGTTAAGGAAGCTTTGTTGACATATTATCAGTAGTATGTATTGTATTAAAAGGATATAATTTGACAGTGTGTTCCACTTCATATTCAGATGTACTGCCATCAGATGCATTAGATGAATGACATAGGAACCAACGTTTAAACCATCCACATCTAGTATAGAATACACGTAATAATTCGTATTCATTAGTATCATCATCATCATTGTTGTTGTTACCATTCAATATCATTCACCTTTGCTGCGATAGATTCGTATAATTATGCCATGCCTTATCGATATGGCCGTAATCAGCATGTTCTCTTAGAGATACGCGAACACGCGCCAGTTGAATAATAAGTTGACTTTGGTAATAATCAAGTAATGACTTGGCCTATCGTACAATGTGTAAGTCCCTCTCTATCGTATACTACTCACTAGGATTAACTCACCTTTGCCGCTGTATAAACACCATTGCCTGACATGAATTCTATGGTTAATAGACTTTCAAGTCGTGTATTCCCAATGATTACTGCACCAACACGACAGTCAAACTGAATTGGTAATAATTTTAAGAAAATGGACGAGTCAAGATATTTCTTGATCTTTTCTATATCCATCGCACCTATTAACAGCAATCATAATGTATTAATAATTAATAACTCATTAGTGAATTAATAATTATACATACGCGATGAATTGGTGGCCGTACGCTCAAATTGCGATTCATTTTGACCATCATCCTCCGGGTTTAGTTGACGTTTCGCTTGTTTATACGCTTTCGTATTATTATAAAGGAATACTTCTAGACCTTCAATCGTGCACATGATACGGCAAGGTAGATTATCGTCTATAACAATAATAATCATATCGTGAATGAATACACTGTTAATAGCTTGATTGTAAGGTGAGTATACACATACCATGCTGATTGATGGCTGGGTCAATATCGGTGGTTGCCGTGTGACCGCGTACCGTTCTTAACCAGTATCTGAAAGTGATATGACCCTGCAGTATAGAGAGTGACATGTTCTCGCCGACATATTGAAAATTCTTGAATAGAATACGTCCCGCTAATATACCAAATTGGATTGATTCTATCGTGGCATAGTTTATATTTAGCTATCTATCAACGTAGAGCGTCTCATCACTTACCAATACGAACGTAAGCCTTATGCTTACGCCAGGTATAGAGGCGTAGAAAGTAGGAGAGCAGGAATGCAACGAGTCGGTTAAAGAAGAACAGGTAGAGCACAACAATTACAACGGTAATAATGCAAAATATAAGAAATGTAGAGAAACGAGTCAGGTCGTTGATGGCCGACCCAGGCACTTCAGCCATGGCTGCTAGCTAATATTATTATTATTATTATGATAACAACAACAATAATAATAATAGACTAGATTGCACGAAATATACGAGAAGGAAGTGGTTATGAATAAAAGGAAAACGCTAATATGGTCTACACAAACAAACAAAGAAATGGTATGTGTGCTATAAAAAGGGGATTATTTGTATGAGGAATGACACGGTGAGTAGACTAAGCGCTGTATTATTGTTTCATAATCCATCTAGTCTATTTTAATGATTACTCGTGCCATTTCCATGGTTGTACCAAGTTGCTTTGTAATAAAATCTACTAGTATTGTTATCATTAGATAGGCCAATTTATTATTGCAATCAGTTCTGGCCTTCACGTTGTTTCCATGCCGTACGAATTGCTGGTACTGCCTCGAGTAACTGTTGAGTAATGAAATGCTTGTTAGAACGAGCTTACTCAACAAACTGGCCTCGAATTCTGCACTAACCTTATCCTCCTCCACGCCATCCTGTATACTTTTCATAATCTTCTCCGTAACACTAATGTGGTTGGCTGTCGTCTTGTCATCCCTGAAACGAAGTAGCTTCCACTTGTGTGGTGGCACATGCTGTGGATCGTAGACCACTTCAACGATTCGTCCTTCATTAAGTTGACCGCGATACTTGTGCCATTCCTCGTCCGTCAAGCCTAGTGTGGCGTAGAATGTATGTGTGGTGCCCGTTTGCCATACCCAAAGCTCGATGTTGGGTCGTTGCTCGCGATTACTCGGATCATTGGATGGAACCAGGTGGATTTGTAGATCCATAGAGTTCTCGTGCGGTGGTTTCCATTTTAATCTATAATATCGGTTAGGTAATAGTAATATACATATGATATAGCGTGGCTTGCATTTTGCTGCAAGTACCTGGCATGTAGCCAGCCACCGATGACGTAAAAATAAGTCCATCGGATTTATGGGGAAGTCGCGGTATTTCTTCACGTAACACCTTCTCCAATCCATAGGAGAGCTGTATACTTTTTGCCTTAACTCTATCGTATGATACACGTTATACCGTTGTTACTATCTACATGATTTACTTGTATATATGTATACACGCTGGTGCACTTACTCGAAAGGTGCGGCAGCTGCCAGATGCGGACGTGCACGTAACATGGCGTGGTATGGTTTCAAGATGTGTTCGCGCAAATACTAAGATTTACCGCATATTTTTATTACATATAGCTACTACTATATTACTTTGCACTTGTTTACTTACACCTAGTCTACTTGTAAATGGTTTCTCCATTACATCGTTTTTACCACCAATGGCCAATAGATCGAAAGCCATAAAACGAAGCGTTACCTGCATTATAATTCATTCAATATTATCGTGTGCTTCATATTCTAGTGTTATAATTACCCGTCCATTGGATTCAACGTCAAGTACCAATTCGCCATCAATAAGCGTATCATGATGCATCGTGGCAAATGATGGATCCTCAAGAATAGGGAATTGTATATTATTCACATAACGATAAGTATTTTTACGATCTACCTATAGTCATCGTGTTAGTCGAAACTATTGTTAGTATGATGATGATGACGATGATATCCACGCGACTCACCAAATACGTGTAGCCTTTATTAGGTCCATTCGATAGCAGTAGCATAAGACAGCGTTGTCCATCGGTTTTCTCGCATACAAAATAGCTTTACCGAATATAAATTAGTAAGTAGACTACCAGCTTATGATGGGTTGCGTACTTTTCATTCTTCAGCTCCTCCAAACTCTCCAGAACAAAACTGACCGGTTGCGAGCCTAGTATATTCGTGTTATGAGCGTGCATTCACACGACAGGAATCCCTTACCCGGAAAGCTAATAGTAGTAGTATAAAGTATGGCGATATAGCGTTAGATTACTCTAGATGAGCGGAATACGACGCATCTTACCGGTCATGCGGTAATTTTAGCAGTGTAGCTACTCTGGAACGCAATTCACGTTCGTTCACGGAATCTAAGCGTATACCTGGCACATCAGGTATATCGCCATATCGAACGGTTCCCGTTTGGCCAGTATTCATGCTGGAGGTTAAAACGATGCAATCAAGGAAAAAGCAATAAAGGGAAAGTAGAACAAAACACAAAGGCGGTAAAATGACGATACAGATCTATGTGATATCATCAACCGAGTATTCCAACAATAGTTATTGCAAATGTCGATGAAATGAAAGCAAATATAAGCAACATGTGCGAATGTACACATAGAGGTAAGCAAACATTCACCATTAATAATTATCGGTTAGCATTAGTCATTCTGTATAGTCATTGTATATCTAGTTGTATACACGTAGTCAAGTCCATTGCTGGCTATACTCCTAATGACGAGCACATCATATTGCAGCAGTACATTTAAAAGCTATAATAATATTGTATCGAGACAGTGAATATGTTTTATTGATGATGAAATCATTAGATCATACAGCGATAGCAGTAGCTGTATGGTCATGCTGTGCGAGTGCCATCACATTCTCATTGTCTATATGATTGCTAATCAATTCAATGACATATTAGTATTTTAGTAGAATGAATCAGCTACTGCTCGGTACTTACCGTATACTAATAGTGTATCGATTATAACTAGAAAGTGTCTAAGCTAATAGATGTACATACCATTGATTAATAAAGACAATTACACGATCCAACTATGATGGCAATGACCATTAAACCATTGTTTCTACTTGTAAGCCATGCTGTCATTCAGTTATAGTTCATGATTCAAGTACTAGGTAGTAGCAGTGTATTCATGTCAATGCACGTACGATCACGTCAGATGATCAGTATCTATTGTGTTGTTCGATGATTTGCTATACAATTCATTACAATGACCACAGGTAAATATACATCCATCGATATTAATGCATAATCAGTGAGTGGATGAGTGATATATTCTAGTTGACTGTATACTGCTGATAACTGAATATGAATGATAGGAATAGTAGTAGTAGTAGTAGTAGTAGTAGTAGCTAGTTGTATTGGTTGGAAGCAGAGTATGTTCAATAGAGTGTAGAGAATACAATGATATGTATGAAGTTGATACGGTGTTTATTGGCTGAATGAGAATAGAAGCAGAGGAACAAGTAGTATGGATAGCAGTAAGAGTGAGTAGAGCGAATGAGCATATATGTTTATAGAATACAAACAAACAAATAAACAGAGTTGACAGGACAAGAAAGAGGAGCAGTAGCAGCAGCTAGTGAATAGAATGAATACCGCGTATACACCACTTACCGAGTAGATTACAAATAAACAATAGAGATACGGGTGTATGAATAGAGTAGTAGATGAGTGGACAAATAGATAAGAGAATAGATAGTAGGAGAGGAGTGTATGTGCGTGTCTCGATTCAATAAGTTCTTCTGTGTTTGCAGGATTCCATTCACAAGCCCTTGCAGCAGCAGGATGCATGTTCTTTATAAGAACTATCAAATCAATTCACAGAGGTCCTTACCCCATGATCTCCAATAGAACGATCGAATTGGCAAGAACACGAGGCGTTTGCAATCACAACAAATAGCGTCATCCAATATAGACCAGCCAACACCAATTGCGTCATTATTGAGGACACGTCACAATAACACAAAGAGCATAACTTCCGAATGCACAATGATGAGGAAATTGGCATGATCGATATCAGAATCCTCGTACAACATAGCATTGGGAAGTTCCAAGATGATCAAACACTCTTCCGGCAAGCTTAGCAAAGCAATTACATAATAAATAGTCGCGTCATCGCTAAACGATTCACCGCTTGTTCTTTACTTCTTTCCCTTTCTACACTCCTCTTCATTCTCACTCTTCACCAACTCACATCGTCTTTACCATCACTATATGCACTCTCTCTTTTCCTTTAACCTCATACCTTCTTTCATTCCTTGTCTTCTGTTACGTCTCTCACTCTTTATTCATCTTTCTTTTCATTTGATGCTTCACAACAATGATTGACGTTCTTAAAATTTTCTGTGTTGTTGACGGAGAGAACCCGTCCAATGCATTTTCCGTCGAGATTGCCTCAACGAAGACGGTTGATGTTCTCAAAGACCTCATCAAGGCCAAGAAGTCACGCAGATTTAATGACATTGATGCAGATGAGCTCACCTTATGGCGTGTCTCGATTCCTGTCAATAAAGACAACAAGCGCAACCAGATTGTCCTGAAGAACGAGTCAGCAGCAGAGCTCTTTCCGACCGAGAAGCTATTCAAAGTATTTGGCTCCGAGTTGCCCGACGACACAATTCGCATCATCGTCCAGAGACCTCCTGCAGGTAATGCAAAGGCGCCCTACTCTTATCCTTACCTTATGCATGCGCTCGACTGTCCTGACATAATCTACACGTCTACTCTTGCCCGTGCCTCAGTTGAACCTCGTTCTAGTTCTTCTCGTTCTGGTAAGCTCAGTCAACCTCACTTCTTGCCCTCTTCCCTGTTTGCTATGATTGCTTCATTATCTAACTAGTTCGTTTCTCAATAGATGACCTCAGCAGCCGCATCGAATACGTAGAGAGCAAGTTTTTTGCGGATAACTCGTCCGGCTCGTCCGTCTCTAGCTTTCTGAAAGATTATGTAGAAGGAAAAAAGGAATTGCCTTTTACTAAAGATGGCATTAAGGGACTACCCCTAGTCAAACGGCGAGGTGCCGGCAAAGAAGCAAAACCAGAGTTAAGTCTACTTTTCCTGGATTTACCTAAACCTCCGTCCAACCCCGGCGATGCTATCGACGAAAGATTTCAATCGAACCCGGTATTGAAAGAGCTAGATGAACTGGAAACACAAGATCTTCCGGTATTTGGCGTCAGGTTAGTTCCTCACTGCTTTTGTTTGATTGATGTAGCGATCTTTGTGTTGCAATATACGTTCTCTATCTTACATGTTTTCCCACTCTATCGTATAGTGGATGCGGCAAGACTCGCTCGGTGATAGAGGTGCTTTGTCTTCAATGGGGATTCTACTTCAACGCGTCAGAAAATGATTTTGGATCGCGTGATCTCAGTCGACTTGCCAGTTATATTGACCGCAACGTATCAAAGGACAATATAAGTACCAATACTATTGTTGCAACAAATATAGCTCAACTGCTATTTCTCTCTCGCCTTATGGTACTCAAGCATTGCTTGAGTGTACCAGGCTGCCGTGAGACGTTTTCAAGTGCAAGCTGGGCCTTACTCCAAGTCTGTCCCAACACGTTCAGGGATGTGTTCAGGGAATTGTTCTGGAAATTCTACATTAACACAAATGGGCGTATATCCTCCGACTCAAGCCTGGAATTGATTGTCAAACAAGAGTTTGAATCAGTGCGAGATATGCTTATTAAACTCAAATATCCCAATTTCTCGAGCGAATCCAAGTTTCGGTTGGTGATCGATGAGGCCCAGCTCCTGGCTGACATGAAATCTAACTCATTCGAGTCATCATCCAACTCAGGCATTCGACGACCAATGTATGTTGAATGCTAGTATTACAGTAATGTGGCAACAATTTTGTGATATACAGAGATGAGCTGGTAGAATACATGACTAACATACATTATTTATTATATTTGAACTTTCAGGTTGTCTCCCGTGCTGCATGGATTTCGAACACCTGGAAATAAAGATAAACTTACCGTTATCTACTGTGGTACAGGACTGAGCGTCAAACCTCTTGATTTGGTGAGAGGCAGTGGCGACGATGTCAAGGGTGGTGTTCCCACCAAGGATTTTAAGTATATCGAGTTTCCAGGATGGGACGATGTCAATTCAGTACAAGCGTATGTCAATCGTATCAAGAATGCACTATCAAATAAGAAGTTGAAAAGAAAGGTGGATGGACTTATCCCTCAAGAGGCAGTGGAAGAGTTGCACGAGCGATTGACCGGCAGATTCAGACCCATCGTTACGGCTATTGAGATAATCTTAAAGGAAGACGAGGAGTGGGATAGTGCCATTGACGAGGTGGAAGGTATACTTACATCTTGGTGGGAGCGAGAGAAGGAAGGAAACCTGTGTGGAGAACTTGACCGGTAAGTTGTTCTCCTCATTTCATTTGAGTTGTCCAATGTATCATGCCATTACTTACTGCTATCTTACCTTCTATTAATGTACTACTACTACTACCACTTTTTAATATTTCCTCTAGTTTGGAGGCCAAGATTGCCGAATATCTCAACTATTTCACCGGGCGTCTAACTATCAAGGAAGCGTTTGGACTATTCCTTTCTCATTATTATCGGTTGGGCGATCCTTCGCTTGTGCTTGAGAATGATACTGTATGGCTGGTGGAGATTGGATTCGGTCACATCAAGTTCTTTAATGGTGTTGCAAGAACCGTCCTCGATGAACCATTCGTTTTGAAAGCGACTGAAAACTATTTCCAGGTGAAGGATCCATTACTGATATCACAGGCAAAACAAGGGATGCTACAGTCAAATAATCCTACTGTCCACGGAATCATGTGGGAGACTATGATGCCATCAATCTTCGTCAAAACGTTCAAGGTTCGCAAGACTCGGAAATTGTCCTCTTGGCCTTTGCCGACTAAGGTTCCTTTTCCGCGCGAGCTCAACGGAAATGTGACGATTGTTGGATATGAACAAGGGCGAACACTAACCGTATCGCATAAACACCTCACCATACAACAATTTATGAAGGCGCACGTCGAGAACGGATCCAAGCAAGATGATCCGTATATCCCACCATTCTATTTCCCGGCACCTCACGTCACTGGGCCCGATATCATATTCTTTGTCAAGATCAAGAATAAGATTTACCCTTGCTTTGTCCAATTGAAATTGCGACAAAAGTTTGAGAAAGATGATGCCATGACTGCACTTGAAACTGTCAGCAGTGTAACCGTACAGAAGAAGATGAAGACGGAGCATGATAAGCAACAGAAGTCGACAACAAGCGCCTCATCCGATCAACAGCAACCACAACTAAAGGACTACTGCCCCGATGAGAAATATATAAGCATGGTTATCGTTTACCCTGCCAAAGCCAGAGATGACAATTTCTGTGGTGTTCAGATTGACTCTGATCCTGGACATGATGGTCTCAAGTGTGTGTCCATCAAGATCGATGGCAGCAACTTTTCAGACATATTTCCAGAAGATCATGCTAAATTTTTGGACATACTCAAAAAATGTTCTGAAAATCAGCTACCGCAACAATCCCAATTGAACAAGATTCTTCATTGGGCCTTTGGAACGAAAGGAGCGAAAGCCTCTAATAAGCAAGACACAAATAAACCACACATTCGTACCACGGATCTGTTGTCTCGCTTCACTGGGAGAGGCCTTTCCTCTGACGGATGAGATATAATGTAGAAGATAAATTGTAGCTTGCTAAACCTTGCTGCCGAACACTCAGTCAGTGATCTCACTTTCACTTTCTTTGCTTAAACACATGTAACATTGCTACAATAAATATTGCCTTTTTCGCTGGATTATTCTTTATTAGTATGAATTGTCCGTGTATTAAAATAGTTTATTTGTGTACCGAAAGTTTAGGTACATTGTAGCCTTCCATGTTTGCTAATAATAAACAATGCGTAATGTCCTGACAACTTCATCTAAGATTACTGGAATTCTCCATCGTAATAATGCCATGCTAATAGTCGATTAATAAATGTATGAGTGTGCATATCAGCTTAATATGAGTGTCACGGCAATAGTGACGTGATTATTGAATGAATGGATGGATGATGAGTGAATGAGTAAACAAGTAAACAAACGAGTGTGATAGTGAGCAGTGCATCTGTTCATTGATTAGTTACGTAATAGTTAGTGCGCTATTGATTTATGGTGGAAATGCTAGTAACAATTTATTAGCGCTATATAAACAATCAATAATGAGCATGTTAATAGTATTGCTACTCTTTATCAGTAATGGTGAATGATCCAATAATGGAGTAGAATAAGTTAACCAGCGCATTGGTGATACTGCCGTAGTACGTTGACAATAGTGAATGGTCAGGTAATGGGATGGAGCGAAATGGATTAGCGAATACACTGGTGATACTGCTGTAGAATGTTGACAATGATGAACGGTCAGGTAATGGGATGGAATGGAATGAATTCACGATTGCACTGGTGATATTACCGCAGTATGTTGATAATTGTGGATAATCGGGTAATGGAATGGAACGAAGTGAGCTAGCGAGTGCACTGGTGATATTGCTGTAATACGCTGGTAATGATGAATGATCGGGTAATGGAATGGAACGAAGTGAGCTAGCGAGTGCACTAGTGATATTGTCAGAATGTGTTGTTAATGATGAATAAACGAATGGTCCAATATACTGTAATGGATTGGCGAGTACATTAATGACATTGCCGTAGTATGTTGATAATAGTGAATAATCAAATAATAGAATGTAATGTATTGGATTAACGAGTAGATTAGTGATATTGTCGAAGTATGTTGATAGTAGTGAATCAACGAGTTGTCGAATGGGAGGGATTAACGAGTCCAATAATAACATTGCCGCAGTATGTTGATAATGATGAATAAACAAGTAGCCGAATGGAATGTAATGGATTAACGGGTACACTGATAACATTGCCGTAACCTAGTAATAAACTATTAGTATGAGAGTAATAATTATGATAAAGTTAATGAGCAAAACTTATTTGGTGCATTCAAAATATGTGAAGCAGTATACAAGATGTTCCTAGATACACTTACTTACACAGCTGCCGTAATGTTGTTCCACTTTTACAATTATTAGCGCAATCTGGATCATCTATAGAACCCGCATAGCAACCATTTTCAAAGACAAATCTGGAGATGATACTCTTATTTTTAAAAGCTGGCACTCTATCCTACAAAAACGCATACGTGCTAAGCATAGAACGGTTGTCGCTAGGTCATCTATTTCGGTTATTCATCGTAAATGGCAATGACTGCGTTCAACACTACTAATCAATTCTTTGACTCTTGCCTTATTGATTGTGAGGGATAAACGATTGTTTACACTTTCTTCAATAAAGACTTTACTCTATCTACCACTCTTATTCACCAATTTATTTCTTTTTTATAATCTAATCTTTATTTACTTTGCGATAGTTGGCGTTTTTTATTCTTACTTGGTGATTGTCTTTTTTATTACCTTTTTCCGTTATTATATTTTACTTGCAATGGATGAGCGATCATCTTTGGAGGCCACTAAGCGAGATGGCTTATCATTAGTTGATATTTTAGATAAAGAAGAGGAAGTGCTACTAGCACAAGTGGATCGTTCCTCTACGATCGCAACTACAGCAATGCATACCGACCGAACAGATTGTGAAGATGACGAATCGGACGCGTTAGATGCGATTAATGGTCGTATGAACACACCAGCCAACATGGATGTGCCAGAAGGCTATTGCGTTGAATGTCGTGACCAAGCAGTAAGTTGTTTTCTTTAGAATCTAACCTAATTGAGGATACTGCTGCTTTAGTAGACAACAGCAATAGTGGCAACAGTATTGATTAACCAATGCATACATACTAGGCATACATCTATTGTGAGTTATGTCACGAAGATTTCTGCGAGGTATGCTTTGCAATGCTACATCGAACGGGTAATCGTAAGAAGCATCCAACTCGATTATTACATGCCGCGGATGGCGCACAAAACGAGAGCGCAGCATTAGATCAGCTACTTAACGACAGCAACAACAATAGTAATCCTAATGCATCTACTACTGAGCCTACTCTATCTGAACAACAACAACAGCAAGCTTTATCTTCGTCATCTTCGTCAGTCCAGCAGCAAAATAATGTAAGTGTATTATAATTACAAATCTATTATGGATACACATACCCATTAATAGCTAGTTAACACTCATGCTTATTAGACAAGTATTAATGATCTTGATTCGAATCATTTAATAGGAGGGAAAATAGTGTCATCAGATGGTGGTACATTCGGTGAATGGCTACTAGAACGGTAACAATTAGTACAACTACAAGTGATCAGTTAGTAATTATTATTATTGTATTAGAACCAAGTATATACCATTACGATTAAGCTTGGAGGAGCGTAAACTACTTCGACTGTAAGCAACTATTATTACTATCACTATTACAATTATACTCGTCATGAGTAATAATGATAATGCCGATCTAATATCTGCTTGTTTGCTGTTTAGATTGGAGGCAGCATTGAATGTAAGCGAGTACACCGATAAAATTGATATTCTCTATTACGGCAATAAGGTAAAGCGTATGGTACATCAAATTAAAGATATATGCGCGATTATATCGGGTCTACTGGTGAGTTTGTAATGATGGCGTAAACAAATGGTAGACTATTAATGCTCCTCTTACTATACCTTCAACTATCACGAAGGTGGCAAGTGATTATCGTGCGGTCAGATATTATTTGCCGAACGTACGTTTCAGGAAAACGCGCAGTTCTTTAGTAGAATGTTCGAGATTGGTCGTCGATATAAGATCATGAATCCGGAAAAGATGCGATCAGCCTATGGTAAATTAATGTACATGCTACAGGTAATTATTGCAGACTACATCAGTATTATTGTTAATGCTAATAATGATTTATAATAGGATTCGGCTATTCCAGAAGTACAAGATACATTGGAATTCTCGTGTAGAGATGAAATCAAAACGGTTTATCGATTCTTAGAGGAACGCAAAGCATTAGCGTTAATAGCGGATGATTACATCATTACGGCAACTAAGGAAATATACCTGAGGGCAAGACGCGCGTTGCCATTCAACGGGAGATCAAACAAAAGGAATACGCGGTAGCCATGCTAAGTCGAAAATACGCGTCCTCCCTAATTACACCGGAGGAAATACAAAACTGCCTGCATAGTATCGGTGATAATCATAGTTATCTACGTTCAAATCGGTAAGCTAACATTTATATACATCGTGATAATGGCAATGACAAGTGACGAACAAACGACTAACATTGAATTAGCGATCCTTGCGATAAAATGCTACACTATTTAACGGCTAATTTTCGACCGGAATCCGCGGAATCCAACGAGTATTCCCTTGCCATTCTTTGTGGACGTAGCGGGGCACGTTTAACACATTCGCACGAGCAACATATCGCTACGTGCATCAAACGCTATCGCTATGGCGTGAGATACTACACGACATGTTCATGCTGTGGTGGATGGCCGATCAAGACTTGCTATCGGAGCGTGTCGGTTACCGATTAAAGGATACGGGACAAGGATTGAATCGAGTACAAGCGTGTCCGCTCGTATCTAAGGCGGTTCATCGCATTCTACACCGAGCACAACAACGGGCCGGCCACTGGATCGGTTCATCTGTCGTGCATCTAGGCGATAAGAACGTGCCAAATGCGCTCATGTTTATCGACAAGTATAATCAAGTGTCGCGTATACTGGGTCCATTGGTGACATGTCTCGGTCAACTCGATAGATTAAGCGAACATGCCGGTCTGGAGAAATACGTGAAGGCCTATTATGGCGATGCTCACCAGTGTCGTAAGCAGATATTAACGGACTTTTTCCGATTTGCATTCGACGGATCAGGTGCCGATAACTTTTTCGACGCTGGTTCCTGTATCGACGGTCGTCTAACATCCGCTTGGAATTGTAAGTATTTATAGGGTAATCATAAGCGGTGACATATTGATTAATAATAATAATGCTACGTCTATGTACATGTATAGGGTGTTCGTTAATTGAAAAGAAAGAATACTATCCGGTATTTTTGTTAACAGGATTCACCGGATTTGATGGTGAACAATTTCAATAAACAACAGCAACAATTAATAATAATTAATAGTAGTATAATAAACACGTAGATCAGTATACATTTATCTAGTGAGTAAATGGTAATCCAATTAGTGCAATAATGATTGCTATTATTATAAACAACAGATTGTAGATTAGATCAATTATGGTTGAGAACGTGGTGCTGGTAAGTTGAATCGTTTCAGTAAAAGACGCTCAGGTATGAAAGGTTGTGTGGTACGTGTGAGTGCGCCAAACATGCCCATAGCAGCAGCTTCTTCTGCCGCATTCTTCTACTCATTCGATGATGATTAGTTAACATGTATATCTATATGTATATACACTTACCTTAGTGAGTAATGGTGGTGGATTTGGTTGTGCTGCCGTTGATGTCGATGACAAAAGTGCACGATCAGCGGCTGTTACTAATCCCGTCTTAACAGGTGGTAACACATCCATGGCTACCTGAGCACTTGTGAAGCGAGCAGCCATAGGTGCAGCTACCGGTTTGAAGATGCGTGCTGCTTGTATAAATTCTGAGAATTCACGTAACATTGCCGCGCGTTCACTTTGATCCTCTTGCGTCTATCGCATCCATCATACATGAAATGATTAATAATGCTGCTGCGATAATCACGCCATTCTCACCTTTGGCGTAGGCAAATACTCAGTGGCACGACCCGCTTTCACTTCTAAGAAACGACGATAACGCGTTTGCTTACTGGGTTGATCACCAAATGGCATAAATCCTTCTAGGGCAGCATGCGCCTCCTTAGGATCAAGTGCAGGTATATCACTATCTGATATTGTTTGTGCACCGATCGTGATAGCTTGATCATTTACTTGACGCTTTTGTAATCGTTCACGATCAGCTGGTGCCAAATAATCAAATACAGATGGTGTCGGTCCCTTCAACGGTGTCTCCCCCAATAGCTGTCCTCTCTATCAAGTAGTGCTTATTACTATTTGTACTACTAAGAACAATATGAAATAATACTTACGAGTCCAGCGGTCATTTTTGGTTTATGTCGATTCGGTGGTTGTCCATCAGGTCCTGGTTCATTAAACAAGTGAAATGCCTCAAAAGCGTCAGGTACTGTAGGTGGTGCAAACCTATAATGATAATATATACGTGTGATTAGTACTAGTAAACGATCAGTTATAATGAATGTCATATCCTACCATTTCTCAATGATATTCGATTGATCTGCTAGATGATAACCAGGCAATGACGGACGTCCATCATGACCTAGTCTTGTATGCAATTTCGTAGACATCGTTTTTGACTTGGTATTCTACGTTAGCAATAGAGTAAGCATAAAGTAATCCTACGTGTGTCACTTTATTACCGATTGAGATACTGGTTGTGATGGCTTTGTCTTGCTCTTTATCGTATAGCTATATCTGTCATCTTCACCTTCATCTTCATCATCTACAAGTGTCATATTGAATTGACTTCGTTTTGGTGCATCGTAAATGAAAGCATCATTATCGTCGTCATCATCTTTAATGGATAGACTATAGCCTCCAGTCATGGATTGACTAGGCTTTTTCGTATTATTGCTGCTATAAATGTCCGTTAATCGTTCTAATGATTGAGCTGCTTCTCCCGATAATGTGGTAAGCGTAAATCCTAATCCATTCAAGTCTTTCTTATCGGTAAATTCAACCATGCTTATATCCACAGGTGCCACTGTCATTCTAGACATGGTAGATGCTGTGGATGTCATTGATGTCGCATAACTTGGTCCTTCTTCATCTTCTTCATCGTCTACCACTAGTGAAATACATCTATTAGCATTTGCTATCGAGTATGCAAGTCTACACTTGCTAATCTACCTGTTAGTTGCATCGATTGACGTGGTCCTGCCCCTTGTCCCTCCTGCCATCCCATACGTCGTAATAATAGCGTACCTATCAATCAGCATATCAGTATAAACAATGATCTATTACTATCCATTTACTAGATTAGATTAGATGACAGTATTAAACCTACCAATGGTTTCCTTACTAGGTACAACTAGTAAATCCTCCATGATACGTGCTGTTAAATCACCTAATGCTCTGATAACAAAATACGTTACATCATTATAGATTGCACTGTATACCGATCAGCTAGTTACCCGCTATTCGCTGTCGCATCCTCAATGGCTTTACGCGTTGATTGCACACGTTCTATCGCGCCCTGTCCTGCAAACGTATCCTTGGCCACCAGTCGTCGATCTTCAGCTTGTAGCGCGATATCCTCTTCATCCATAAAATCTTCCGCTCGTTGATCACTTTGTTGTGCTCGTTGTTTTCGCGATGAAACGAAGCTTGATGGTGCCCAACCTAGGTGTAACAACATCACAAGCATGAATAGTCTATTTATCGATAAACAAATGGGAACACATAGCCTACCTTCTTTCGAGCCAACCGTGTTAAAGTAGCCAGCCGAGTAACCACCTGTAAAAGCACCATGAAAACGACGTCGTCCCTTTTCATCGCGAACCTACACGTTGAACCGTATAAATATTCCAGCATATCTATCCTGCCAGCAATTATTACCTCTTGTCGCCATTCAGGAACAAACTGGCCAGTATCTTTCTCGTCTAGTGCTGGCAATTCAGTACCAACTAAGACGTAAGAATTACGCTGTATTGCTGACATATTACTATTAGTATTATTATTGCTGGATCGACCGCGTGCTCGCTTATGCGACGACGCTGAACGATCAGACTCGTCTAATACACGTTTATCACTGTAATAACGATACTGGTTACTCATGACGTATAATAAAGAATAAAGGAAATAGTAACTAGTGTAGGATAATCCCTTATTTTTTTGATAACTAACAAATAGTCTCTTTTTAACTGGTTTCTACAGGCTTTTTCCTATGCTTTCCCTATACAGTGCAGCCACTCCTCTTTATTCTCTATCGTATTATTAGTTCTATTTATCTTATATCATTGCAAGCATTATTACTAATATTATTGACTAGTTACTCAACAGGATGACTGAGCCGCAGCCTACTTCAATGAACTCGTCATCCTGGGCAGTTATGGCTTATCCGTCATCAGTGTCCTCACCGAATATAGCGGATGAAGGGTTGGAGGATGCTGTACTCGCCAACGATATTAGTAACGCACTAGTGCTAAGGGATAAAGAGGAGAATGCTACGTCTGATAAACAGCAGGCTACCGCGACGGATGTGTCATCATTGATGGGTCCGCCCAGTGCAAGTGCAAGCAGTAGTACGGCTTGTGTTGGTAAAACGGACGTTGAACTATACGACCCGGAAGACTACGTGCTAGCCATGTTTATCGTTCGATTTGATACACATCGTGGCAATACTGTAGCATGGACCTATCCCGAAAGTAAGCAACTAGTTGATGTATATATATATATATATAAAAGATGGAACTAACATAGTAACTATGCTTCTACTATGTCATGTAGATATTGATCTGAGTGGTATCGAGTTCTCCGCCCTACCAAGTGGATTACATTTAGTGGAAGATGATACAATGTAGGGATTATTTGATAGAATGCATTACTTGATGCATAGTTATACAACTGCTATTACTATTATTACTGATATACTGATGATACTATTGTAATGACTAGTTATTTTTGTAAGAATACCTATTTTGGCGTTAGTGTCTTTGAGAATACACCGCTTGAAGGCGAGGAAGGTGTAAAGGAGCGAGGTGCTCGTATGGCCGCCGTAGGTCTACTTGGTGCCAAATACGCTAATCTACATCGACATGTTGACTTTCTACAAGAGGCAGCACGGTAAGTGTCCTATTGGGATAGTAAGCGTACACATTCATGTTATATTAATGTAATAGCGCGTAGATTCCACGCTGCCGATGAAGCTGTCTCGAAGCAACTACTTACGTGGTATTACGAGAATCAACGGAAACGTACCAATCGATCTGTAACAAATAATTCCAATGATCCTGTACCTACACTATCAGTACCAAGACATAATCGACTTAATGTAAGAAACGATTAATACTAATAGCAGTAATCTATTTACTATACTAATGATGCTTATACTAGGCACATCATCCAGCTAAATTGTTTGTAAAGTTCGTGGGACAATGTGGTCCATCTATTTTTGTTTTATGGAAACATGCACTACTCGCTAAAAGAATCCTATTCATGGCATCACCTCCATTGGCGGTAGCTTCTAACTATGGTAAGCAGCAATCACATATATGCATATATGTGTATATATGTGTGTATTGACTACGGTATCTTCTAGTATATTGCACATGTTTATTGGCATCCGTGGCTAGTGATTGTATTGATCGAGATGATCCACCGCAATTATTACAGCCGATGTTTTGTGTTGGTGTTAACGATCTACATAAACTGCAAGTAATGGATACTTACGTGGCATGTAAGTGGAATCTATTATTACAGATTTAATTGTAACCATTTAATATATGTAATATGTGACATTATAATGCTAGTTACATCGGAGCAGATTCTATGCGAGAAACGTAACACATATGATCTACTTGTGGAACCACGCGTGGTCAGAAAACGTGGACAAGCATCACGGGAAGTGTTGGACATTAGCGCGGGACACTTTAATGCCAACGAGACGATCATGCTAAATAGTTTACAACGATTGAACACGGCGGATCGACGACGATTCGGCGATTTAGCACGAACATTTGCGGGTATTCCGGCACAGGAAGGTCTTTGGCAAATGCTAGAACGGTGGTGGCAACAACGATTAGACGCTGCCACTACGGGCGAGGCATCGGGCAGTGTAGCAGCAGAAGAATACGAGGCGCAGCATGAACCACTAATAGCGAGTGAAGCGCAAGAAGCAGCAGCAGCGGAAATGGTATCTGCAACACCGTCATTATCTAGTACGACGGATATCTACGAGGAATTAGATGCCAATGTAGAACTAGTGGGGTAGGTGATGTAGCGAAATAGTGATATTCATTCATTTATATATCCATCTATATGTATAGTTATTTCCAATCGATCAATACCACGCTACTTCGACATATACGCTTTTTACTAAGCGAACAAGAGTCGAATGCCGAGGGATATACGGTGATACAGGCTAGACATTTGGAGGATATGGGATTACATCCGCGAGATGATGCGGAATTCGTGGAACAATTGGCCGCACTTTACTATCCTCGTTATGGACCTGTACGTGTTCAACAAGGTTAGTCATTATAATCCATTGACATAATAATAATACGTATAGCACTAAACATATATATATATATGTATATCAGATCCTGGATTCGCTGAACGTATAAGAAATACCATAACTACAGATACAAATGGTCAGCAGCATAATACGGGAGCATCATCATCTGCCATTACCAGCGTAACTCAGAATGAGACTAATATTACTAATACTCAGTCTATACTATCGCCAAAAAGACTAGATGAAGATGCAGAGCCACTATTTAATGAAAGCGATTCTGAATAATAATGCAATCATTTATTATCACGCCAATGAATGAATGAATATATATATATAATTAATAGTCTCTACCGGAATAAAAGCAATGTGTAAACACACAGTTCCCTATAGCATTCTAATAAAATGACACGCACACACGACACGGAACACAGAACATAGAACGAACAACTAGGCAAGTAAACGAGATGTTATAAGCAATTTAACAAAGACCATTATCGTCATCGTCGTCATCCTCTTCATATCGTTCCGATCTATTAGCGTGGTGTCCTGGATTGGTGATATGACTTGGTATATGATCGTCGACATCGACCAATGTACGTGGTGTTGAGAAATCGCTCGAATTGTAATTTGACGTAGTATTGTTTGTACGATATGGCACGGCATTGGATGGTGCTGATAATCCAGTATTACTATGATTGTTATGACGATTATCACTTTCCGTATCTGTGAATCGACTAGCTACACGACGTGCTAATCGGATAACCTCACTATTGAGATTATTAACAATATGACTATGCACCGCCTGTTGTATTCCTTCTGCATCGAACTTTTCTATACCCTCCAATAGTTGTATCGCGCACAAATACTCGTCGGATCCGATAAAGCCATGAACACTAGTGTGTGTTAACATACAGGAATCGCGTTACATCATATTAATAAAAGAAAAGGGTATAAACGTGTGTCTATGCGTGTATTACCTTGAAAAGCTATCCAATCGTTTACTCGCTTCAACTTCGTCGTCCATAGAAATGAATATGATAACAATACTGAGACAAATGCGATACTGAGTCGATTTATTACGCAGATCCTTTGTAATATCGATTAGTCGTTGGAGTACAGCTACAGCTTCCATTGGTCTAACAAAGAAGGTAAATCAAATAATTAACAGAGCACATTTAGTAACCACGGCAACGTCAGTATCGTAGAGAACTAGCGCTATTGCTTACCGTTTATGTTTCAATAGTACACTGGCCGTCTTTTGGAAGGTTTCAATGCCAAATCGACCTCTATCCTCGCTATCGTACAAATCGCAGGCATCCTTGTAGAATTGTATACCAGCATCAGGGTCAACCGGTTCAAGTATACTATAATGTATTAACAGGTATCAGCATATTGATATATTCGTACTGATATATGTATGCATGTATATCACTTACTTGCCCGCCTTTTCAAGAATCTCTGCCGCCCTATCCGACGAGCCATGCGCTTGATAAAGATTGCTCGCTTGACGGAAACAATGAGCACATCGACTCTCGTCGCCATTATGTCTCTGCTGCTGATACATACTACCCGCCGACTCCATTGCTTTAGCCGCTAGGAATAGCCTATCGCATACACACATATGTATAGAGAAGTAAATAGATATTCATACGCGATTACAACTCTCTCCTGTAGAATGTTAGTCAATATTGCTTACGAATTAGATTTGTTGTACGCATCTGAAGCATCAGTAAATGCTTTGGCAGCCGATTCATATTGCTGCGCCGTACGAAAAGAAGCACCTAGTTAATAGTAGAAGGTAAGGAAACAATCAAGTCTAGTCTAGTAGAACTTTTTTGTTAAACTGCTTACCGGCCTTCTCAAAGTACTGTGCTGCCATCTCCCAGTCTGGTTTTCTGAACCAACCCTTTGTGGCGCTATAACGTGCAATGAACAGCGTATTTATATTAGTTAGCCGGGTGATAATAAACAGTACTACAGATATGAGTACCAATCCTTTTTTTCCTCCTGTGGTCACTTACGCCTTTTCAGCCTCCTTCAAATGGTATAGTGCTTCATTAACACGGCTGTACTCACTCATGGTGTGATAGGTTAGTGTCTGTCAATAGACAAATGCAAGGGGTGTAGTCAGTAGAAAAAAGAAGAAAAAGGAACCAGTCGTTGTTGTGTCTCCTTCCTAGCAGTCTATCCAACTGTTTACGGGGGGAGTGTTTGCAATGTAAAGAAAGAAATAGAGAGATGTGCATTGGTGTTTGTGTTTCTGTTTGCGTATTAATGTGGTTTCGCACTACAGGATTTTTCCAGTCGATTAACACAGCTAGTCTTTGTGTTTATTAATAAATAATCTTGCACAATTGTCAACACCATTATCGCATTGTTATTACTATTGAGTAGTTGTCATGATCCTAGCAGCTGAGGGTTATCGCTTCCACATCTAAATACGTAAGGTTTATCATCATAGCTATTATTTATTCATACAAACAAATGGCTAACTGCGTTCATCAGAGGGAAAAGCCTTGTATTTCACGATCATCCTTTTACATCGATTGCTATTGACATCGATTTATGTTTGACATTTATACACAATCAATAAGCATTTGTTTGCTCGCTACTATATAAAATCATTCAAACAAATGGTTTATTTCATTTTGGTTGAATCTTAAGCGTAGTAAGTAGGCTATTCTCTAGTCGTACTTTCCACTTATTAGGTCATATTGGTAAGTAATTTTGAAGTTAATTACCATCAGAGGTGAGTTAGCTTCGCCCATTGAAATCATTAAAGCTTTCAAAGCTTCTCGTTTCTTGCTGTGTTTCATAAGCTCATCAGGTGTAATAGTGGGATTAGGTGTAAATTCTTTGGCTAGTTTTTCTCCATAGCTGGAGAATAGTAAGTCGATAAAATTGCTAGTACTTTGAACATCATCAATAAAAGAGTTATAGATTGCTGTTAACCTAGAGGTTGGAGATAAATCGGAATTGGCCTTCAATTCTTTGAAATCCTCGTGGATAGTTGAACGATCAAAGTGAAGTAGTCTAATGTCGTACACCTGCTCCATAGCATTTTCAGCAATCATAATATCTGTTATGATAGTGGTTAAATTCATTCATATAATAAAAGCAATGACTTACTTCTTGCTACAATGCTGCCGTACACGACTCCTACTTCATTAAGGGTTGAAATAGCTAAACAGTGTTATGATTAGCGCTATTATTCAAATCGTTGCTTCTACTGATATACGTACCATCCATGATTCGAGCAACTATGCTCGGTAATCGTTTAGTCGAAGCAAATGTAGACATTCGTTCAATGAAAGCCTGCATGTTACCATATTTGAAAGGTTGCATAAATATTAAGCATCCTATTTCCTTATCGGCCGTTTGGCCATTAGCTATACGCTTAAATAAAATAGCATCTAATTTCTGCTTATTATACGGAGCGTTTATTCTATCGACATACTAAATAATAATAATGATGATGGTGTAAGTCAATGATATCAAGTGTTATAGCTGTAACTTACATCATAGAATCTCTTTGCATTTGCATATCGATCGTTTCCCTTATAGCATGCTACAAGGGCATTTTTATTGCCCCACTTCATTTCCTTGTGATATCGGGCAGATCCGTAATTAAGTGGCCATTGGATCGGTTCAAGATTATACTTTTTGGGAAAATGTATGTATAAACGCTTAGTCCCTGGATCTATTGTCGTACCTAGAGTTATCTCCTCTGGTGGTTGAGGGTTACTTGGAAGTACCGGAAGCGTTGATCCAGCTACATTATTCCAGTTATTACTTCCAAATTGCATATTTGTATTTGGCTGTTGATTCCATTGTTGTCCTGCCATTGGCATTTGATTCGGATTGTTATTGATGAATGGAGATGGTGTACCCCACATATTCATGCCATTTGTGTGATGAGATAGCATCATGCACACACATAGTGTGATTGCAGATAATGAAGTCGTGTTGTATTTCATGGTTATCCTGGTCGAGTAACTTGTTGATATATCGTCAATAACCTTGATTCTTGTAGCCACACTTGTGCTGATCTATATCGACGACTAGTGCAGTGTATTGCGTATACTAAATGGAATGGCTCAAACACGTAGTTCTATGGGGAGACTTGACTACGGCAAAAAGAGGAGGAGAAAGCGTACACTGCTATCGATAGCTAACGGTTGACACTTTTGATAGCCTACTTATAGCTGTAGATGCAACGATAAAATTCTAAGCTTCTTACAGTGACACATGCAGTCCATAAGAGTACGCGTGTCATCCGCCATATTTGAACTGAACCATGGTTGTAAATATTTGTTTTTGGATGCCATGCTAAAATTTGCCGATAAAGTACTCATTAAGAATGCTCCATCGACCATTTGGAAAATGAAAATGGATACCATCTATAAATAAATGCAGCGTGCAACATAAGCAATCCATAACTAGCGGTCCAGTATCTGTTGTGAGCAGTACCCTATGCGCCCTATAAGAGTACTTTACGCCCTCGCCATGATCGCTAAGAAGTACCTCATATGCCCGGCATGAATATCAAATACCTTACGCGTCATGTACGAGCCAACCCACTCGCTATGCTCTATCCACTTCCCTCCTACATCGAGTAATGCCAACCATATGAACAATGATCTCATAGATTTGAGGTGTATTGTGACAATGAATAATCATTTGATATACCTACACTGACTTACACAACTGCCAAAATGTTTCCACTCTTTGCAATTTCACTTATTCCTTAATGTAGGGTTAATGATGATGACGATCTAGTTTAGCATCACTACTTCAGGAGATATTTGCTATTTGTTGATGCAACCCTGATTAATTAGTAAAATAACACAATGACATCATGCACATTTTTTAATTATGATAGGATTGGTCAATTCTTGGTTTTTATTTGATCGGTAGAACCTTCGAAATTACAAAGGCAACAGAGAGAGAGAGAGAGAGAGAAGACAAGTTCTTCAACAAGGTATTTCATAATTGCTTAACCGCAGTAGATGGTGGTACCGGCTGACTTGCAAGTGGTGCCAGAATTGCAGCTTCTCCACACAAATGTGCCATGGTTGCATTGACCGAACTGGTTGCCGTTACACTTGAACTCACCAGGTGTGCAGCTGCCACCACCAGGAGCAGCGGCAACAGCAGCACCACCATTAGGACTAGCAGATTCAGCAGCAGCAGCATTGGCGGCAACAGCAGCAGCACCATTAGAACTAGCAGATTCAGCACCACCAGCATTGGCGGTATCAGCTTCGACATCATCTGTAGTAACAAATTCAGCACCACCAGCATTGGCGGTATCAGCTTCGACATCATCATCCTCGGAGCTTTCATTGTCAGCGGGTGCTACCTCGTCATTACGGCGTTGTAGTCGTTTGGTAACCTCCTCATCGTCATTAATAGTGTAGCCACGACGATGATTGCGACGACGATGACCAGCACTACTACCCTCGATCTGGACATCAGCACATTGCTCGAAATGCTCGATTTGCGGACGCATATGATCAGCCTCCCAAGTCCAGCGCAACACCTTGCGTCCCTTAATGTCCGAAGGGATGATGATGCCCCATGATCCTGTCATATCGTGAGAGGCGCAGTTCATCTTTGAGGCAATCTTACGGGCATTGCCAAGATTAGGATCCATGATGTAGACGCTACACATACCAGTGTGTGGCTTGGTAATCGTAAATTGAAGTGTGACTGCGTGGTCAATTTTAGTGATTTGACCGACTGGCTCGCCACGGCAAACGCCACGTGTGTTCGGGCTCTTGAGATCGTCCACTTTGTAGGAGGCCTTCTCGATACCGCGTGGTGGTGGATAGCTCATATAACCATTAGCTGATACGCTGGAGACTGCCGAGAGTGCTACTAAAACAGCAGCGCAGATTGACATACCGAAGAAAGAAGTGCAGCGAGTCATTTTTAGAGATGGTTGTTGTAGTTGTTGATATCGTTCGTTTCAAAAAGTCAAAAACACTTTTGAAATGTCAAATGTATGTCGCCTAAAGATCCTGCTTTAGTTGTTTTATGAGTGGAGATTGTCGATCGTTCTGAAGGTGAATGAGTGAGTGAGTGTTGTTGTTGTTGTTGTTGAGTATAGTGAAGAAATTACTCTTGACTCGAATTGATAGACATGTATTTATAGAATCTCTCATCGTACTCGACTAGGAATGATCTCCAGCTAGACAATGGCGCATGTTTCATTCACAAAGAAGGTAACAAAAAGGTAACAACGAATACATTTGATTAAGCGACAAGTGTTAATCTAAAGCAACTAGACAATGATTTGTACTGCTAGTATGCTACTATATTGCTTGCTTTGTTCTACTAGTTGGCACGTAAACAATGTTATACGCATTGATTTATTGTAATACTCCTATATTCTTTATACAACAGTGTATCATTAACAAAGCAGTATACATGAGAGGTATGATCAAAAGTGCAAAACATAAATTGTGACAGCGTATTCTATCATTACAATAGAATGATGACATCTTCCTGATGTACACACCCTAACCATTATATGGCGTATAGTTTACCATCGTATGATTGCTCAGGTAAATGTGCTATGCATGTATAATATGCCTTACCACAATGAACGTCAATAGGAGTAGCGACACTTGTATTGAACAATGAACCATTCGAAACGCCATTACTAACCTGTCAAAATCATTATCATTGTTCTCTTTATTTCATATTATATAGTGTGCATACTAACAATATCATTCGATATTTCTTTGTATGAAAAAGTATGTCCTTATTAATTAGCGTAATTACTCGGATCAATTCAATAGGCGGAATAAGAGCAAGATGAAACTAGTTACAGATACAATGGCGCAACATTTAATACATGCAACAAGAGAGTTCATCTTTGTCGTGTGTCATCTTTCTCTATAATGCAAAGTAATATTGCCCATTAGATAATGGAAGATACTGTTTAATAGAAATGGTAGATAATATTATTAACTAATGAATATAATTCATGCAAGATCCGGATTATTACAAACGAATTTATTACGTAAATTAATCAACATTGGATCTTGGTAGAACTAAATAATTCATCTCCATCTCCATCATTAAGCTAATGGTCATTGCATAAATCGTGCTGCTTTACGGTATAATCAACTTGAATAAATCTACAATGGTATAGGCACTACTTGTCATAATACTGCCAGCTTGTTCATTTAATACGGTATAGATAATATATTGTGCAACATTCGTCATGAGGATTGATGTCATCGGTATAAATTTCGATCAATGCTAAAAAACAACAACAGCTATCAACCACACAATAATTCACGTTAGCTCTTTACACACTTTATAATATGTCTACACCGTCTTCTTCTTCTAATAATAATAATAGTAATCAGCTAGCACTGACCTTGGCAACGGTAAGTCAAAGGAATACCGCAAGTGTACTGTCGTTCTTCGTGTGTACTAATCTATGTCTACATAAGCGTAATGGTCAGGCTGGTCAACGATCACAACTTGCGGCAGCCCCATCGTTTTCTAGTGCACCGTCTTTAACCGCTTTACGAAACAAAGGTATACTCACCCTAACATAAAGCAATAAACGTATATCATGACTAATGCAAAGGTTGCTCACCAATAGCTAATGCAGCACACGCTACACCACCCGTGTCATTAGCAACTAAGGAAGCGTCGTCAGAAACGAGCAAGTCAAAGAAACGCAAACGAGAAAAGACGAAACGGCATCGTCGTCATCGTTCGCGTAGTAGATCGCGTTCATCAAGATCACGATCAAAAGAATCGACACATCATCGACATCGACATCGACATCATCGTAAACGTAGATATGATTCCTCTAGCGACACTAGTGACAATGCTAGTAGTGGTAGTGGTACGGATGATAGATCATCGGAAGATGAAGGAATACGTCGATCACGTACACGTCATAAATCTACATCAGCATCTACGGTGAGTGATATGCATATTCATTCACATATAGTATACTCATTGAATGTATTATAGAGCAAAAAGTAATGTTTATTGATGGCCTAACAAATAAGCAACAATACTAATAGAGGATTGTACAGAGTTAAAGAATCGGATAGCGATCATCATCGTTTATACTACTATGACTGTTACGGTGATAGGAATAATATGCAATACGAGAGCATGTATAAATATGACATACCGCGGTATAGAACGCGTGAAGGTATTCCATCGTTCATTTTCTTACTTGATAGATGACTATCACCTTTACCATGACTAATAGGATGACTCTAGTTAGAGCGGTATTGGGTGCACCATTATACGCGCGAGTAGTGAAAGGATCACACGGTGAAGTAGTGAATTTATCGATTACGCGTGAGGCACCATTACGATCATCCAAGGTAAGCAGTATGGATTAGTTATTATATAATTTCATTCAGTTAATGTCATTTCTCATTTGCATACTAGTCATTTCGATATGTTGATTATGCCGATCAATTTAGAACAGCTGCATTACCTGTGCTATCTAGTGTAAAGTAAGTACAATTACTGATGATGATATAAGAGAGAGATATCTAATTGACATCAATGTATATATATAGAGATAATGAATTGAATACTGGTGATAATGACTATATTGAATTACCACTGGATGATACATCTACCAATGATAAAGATCAATACTCTATGGATACTGAGACATCCACGCCTGTTGATCCAATCAAGGAGAAATTAGTGCAACTGGAACGACACGTACAACAGGCAAGTGCATTATAGCGTATACATGCATTGATCTAATCATTCGTAATACATTGATGTATTACTGAATATCTTCATACATATATATATAGTATCCGAATGATGTCGATGGATGGCTAAGGAGAATCGCCTTTCAGGATGAGCAGCTTACTTGGTCCTCCAATAGAAAGGCAACAGCACGACACGCCCTACTCGAGGTGAAATTGGCCATCTACGAGAAAGCACTCGAGTATTGTCCAGAAGATGAACGACTACTCATTGGTTATATGGAGAGTGGTGAAACAATATGGGAGTAAGTGAGCAATTCCTATAAACAGTGACGATGATGATGATCGCTATAGAAGAATGTATATATAATTAATGACTAACGAATAAACATGCAGTACGTCACATCTATTAAATCAATGGGATGACATATTGAAGAGGCATAGTGACCACTTGCCATTATGGATTAAATACTTGAATTCGTATCAGCATCGATCGCAAGTGTTCAAGGTGACATCATGTCTAGGTGCTTACGAACAATGCATTGTCACCTATTACGAGTATCTTTGGCAGCATCCAGAAGGTAATTACATGTCTATTCATTTCATCATCATTTACATTAATTAATAGAATGGATATCTAGGCAGAGAAGCCATAGAGCTATCTTATGTTCGTGTATTCCAGCGTGCATGTCAATTATTATATGATTCAGGTAGGATTGATGTATTATTGTATATCTACTTATATTAGCTAATATGTAAATGATAATAATAATAATAGGCTATACAGAGCGTGCCATTAGTTGTTATCAAGCCATGATTGAACTATCATATTTCAGTCCATCATCGAATGAATTAACCTTGAATACATGGGAGATACTACGTAAACAATTTGAATTCTACTGGGAACAAGGATTCCCGCGTATTGGTCAAAAGGTAATAATAATGATAATAATAATAATGACTATATCCATGTATATATCTCGTATAACGAAGTTGACCTGTATTCTACTAGAATGCGCGTGGATGGTGGAAATACATTGAAGGTATGTGAGGAATAGCAGATTTCATTCATTGTATAATGACATTAATACTAATTGATTATTTGTTTAGATGATGATGAGATAAACAGCGACAGTGATGATGAATCTAGTCAACGTAGACAGCAATCTACAAAAGGGACATCATCAAGTTGGATTTATAAAGAGAAACAAATGGAAGAAGATGGTATCCTACCTACATTAGATCTATCTGAAGATACAGGTAAATATAATACAATGATTCAACTAGCTTTCTTTTATTCTATTGCTTATACCATTTGATAGATGATCCGTATAGAACAGTAATGTTTGAAGATATACAGTCATTATTATTTCCACCACTCGTATCGAATACAGCTCAATCTCGTTTGATTACTGGATTGACATCATTATTAGGATTTACACATTGTCAACCGGGACAATCATCAGCTGATCTTTCTAGACTAGATTCGTATTTACACGAAGAAGCCATTAATAATAGACAACTACAACAATGGTTACAGTTATTAATAAGAACAGAATCAATAGATGATAATGATAATGATGAACAAACAGCATCGATATCATCTATCGGATTACCAACCTTTAATTATCCACAATCATTATCATTAGTAGTAGATGAAGAGTATATGAATCCAGTCTATACATTACCACCATTGTATATTACACACTTTTATCGGTAAGTTACTAATGAAATAATAATAGTATTACTATTATTGATTGTGAATATAGTTACATGTTAATACAGCTGGCACCACTTATGAAACATATACATGGTTATGCCGTTCTTATTACATTATTGCCTATGGATGATATACTATTGTAAGTGATGAGACAACACTCGTTAGTATACAATCTAATGATTGACTCACAATATACATATACGTATAACTAGGCTATTGGATACACTACGTGTGACACATTTACTGGATGAATTAGGTTCATTGGCCTATCAATGTATACAAACACGATTGTCACTAGCATCAGAGGATAAGGTAAATTTAGGGTTTATTACTACAATGTCATCTACTAAACAGTTGATGAGTAGATCTATAAAATGGCCTACAATCAATTACCGCAAGAGATTGCATTTACCGGTCAATGGTGGTCAGTGTCATCTTCATTGTACTTGCTGACAATGAGCATGCTAAAACGGAACAAGGAAATGCAAGCGTTACATTTATTAATGCATACGGTCCTATCGTCAAATCGATCAAGTAAGTAGAGTGTTGTGTGCAAGCAGTTAAACAACTCTAATCTCAATGATATATATATATATATATTGTTAGTGACCACCGGTGAACAACAAGGGACAACAGCGCAATGGACACCTATTCAACAACTTAAAGCGCGTAAAGTAAGTATATTATTCTAATCATGGATATAAATGACTTGTTACTTAACTATCTTGTAGATTTATCACTCGGTCATCGATACAGAGATACTCGCTCATTATAATGACTATCTGGACGATGAACAAGCAGTAGGCATTGTAGGCTGTGTTACCTTATTTGAATATCTTACGCGTGGTATATCGGGTGCTCATCAAGTGTATGAACGAGTATTGACGTCACTCGATGAAATGGGACGAGGTCAGAGTGTACGCGCTGAATTGATTCGTATGCAATATCCTTTATTGTAATAATAATAATAGTGATAATAATAGTGAGATGATGGTTATTATGTATTAACTCATTCGTTTACAGAGGTGCAGCTCTACTTGATTCATCAGTCAATCTGTACGATATACCGACCGGGCGATTTTAGAGATCGATTGGATGATGCACTAGCTAGATTCCCTCATAATACCTTCCTACTATCTGCCTATCTAACGAATGAGACAAGATTCAAGATTGAAAATCGTATGCGACGCTCATTAGATGATTTATTGCATAGGTAAATGAGAGGACAGCGTTTATTCGCGAGATGACATGTTTACTAATATCAAGACACCTCGTTAGACAATCATCGCATTGGTTAAGACTATTTAGCATTTATGCCGAGTTACGCTATCATCCAGGACAGTATAATGCAAATAGAGTGCGTCATTTACTTGATGAAGCAATCGAAGATAATTGGTAAGTAAATAGAATCATTACAATCTATGTATCTACTATATTCATAATCATACTATTGTTAGCGGTGTATCTTCTGTCTCATTATGGACCATCTATATTCTATTCGAGTTGCAACAAAACAATCTATCACGAGCCAAGCAAATATACCTACGAGCTATTCGTGCATGTCCCTGGCATAAAGGTACGGAACGATGATAACACGAATCAATAGAGTATTGCTAATATCATTATTATTACTACATGGACTAGGCATGTATCTACTGGCCTATAGTATATTGAATCAGGTATTCGAGGAGAGAGAACAGTCAGAGATTCTAGAACTAATGATGGAGAAAGAAATACGTTTACGTATTCTACCCGAATAAATAAATAAATAAACAGACAAATAGTGCATGCTACCATAGTTATATTGAGTAAAACTCGATGGTTTATCTTTATCAATTATGTTAATACGCGTATCATCCATACAGCTAGTCGTCATAGCCAGCGGGTGGATTTCTTGGACGATTTGGCACTAGTGTTATTGCAATATTAGTTATAGTAATAATAATGTACGCGTCTATTATTACTAGATACGAGTGTCATCTACGTCACTTACATGGATAGCTGAAGGGCAATGGTTCAACGTGCTGATAACCGAGCATACTGCGTACTGATGGTGCTGTCAATGCCATAAGAGGACCTGGTATATTATTGATATTACCAGTTAGTACGTCATTATAAAAGCACTATTGCTCATCTCTCTCGCTCTCGCTTTTCTGCTCACTTACCGAGAGTTCCTACCACTACCGAGAAAGTGATGACAGGGCTTTCAAATGTCACACGTCGGATCTTGTCCCAAACACGACCGGCAGACATATTGTAAGAGTACTACGTAGTTTAACAAGGCCAATCAAATGGAGAGAGAGTGAAAGAGAGTGTGAGGTGAACTGACTCCAGTAAAGACGGAATGAAAGTAGAGTAGGAAAAAAGGAAGCGTGATTCAACGGAAGACGAGTTTGTTTTTGTTTTTGTATTAGCTCTCTCTCCTCTTTATCCTTACTTTCTCAATTCCATTAGGCTAATGATGCCAGGTCCAGTACCGTCTACCTTTCAGGTTAGTGTAGCCACTACACAGCCTGTACGTAAAGTACGCTGGCTACAATCGTCTCATGACTATGGGCAATCGACTACGTATTTACTAGCAGGAATGCACGGCAATCAACAGCCCAATACAATTGCATTATACGAGTGTAATCATAATCAGAAACCAGTAGATAATATCACGTCGATACAAAATGACGCGTTAGATGTTCAACTAAAGACGACCACCACGCATACCGGTGAAGTAATGGATATAGTAGTAAGTAATGGATAATGAACCAAGCATATCAATTACTTATTTGCTATTATGATTAGTGTATTGATGGTTCATCATTTATTACAGCTAGCAGTAAAGGGATGATTAATACCTATAGTGCTGTACAAAATGTAAGACTTGATAGATAGACTTGATAGAAAATAAGTGGGAGTAAGCAATTAATACATTGATGACACGCGTATTAGATTGATCAATCATGGGAGTTGAAATCGACATCCAGTATAACTAGTTCATCGGCAGTATGTTATACTCATTTGGCTGTACAGCCACACGTCAATGGTACACCTGAAGTGGTGACATCCAGTGAAGATGGTCGGATATCCTTGATTCAACCGGAATCAGCTCAGATTCAAGCAACGTCAAGTAAGTGTTTCATATACGCGTAGATGTGTATCTATCTCACAATGAAAGTACGCGTATTAATCATTGATGACACGGTAGATGCCTATTGCATGCCCATTACTGGACTTACCTGGCTATCATCAACACAGATTCTGGCATCTACATGTGCCGGTCAATTGTTGATCTATGATAGAAATGATTTGCGTAAACCGGTATCCGTCTATTCAGAGTAAGTGTAATGCTTATACACAAGCATATCATCTGGTTATTTATCACACAGTATATGATCATGTAGTCCCGATAATCGTACCATTAGTGTTATGCCATTGCCGTACATCCATCTCAGGTATATATATATCTTACATCGATATCTATATATTCATACGATGCTAATGTTGTCTACAGATTAACAAGATTGCTATGGGTGATCAACTGGGTAGAGTAGCCGTTGGGATCTACGCTCTAGACATTTGCCAGCTAGCGACTATATGCAAGCACACAATGCACCAGGTATGCAATTACTACTATCACTACTTTGCTATATAATATATATACATATATAGATGAATTATGCTAACTAACAATTAATAGTACGGGAGATTGCCTTTCATCCGCGTTATCCTGATCAATTGCTCAGCTGTTCTGATGGTAATGCTTCACGTATGAGTTATTAATAACTATTCTAATGCAAATGTTCTATTCTATTAGATGGTACTTGTGTATTAGTGATTGGGTACAACCCTATGAAGATCGATTTATCGCCTTATTGCGACAACGTCCAAGTATCCGTCCATTAACCCATACATCAAATGTACTAGCCGTGAACAGTATGGACTATAATCTATCAGGTGGACAATGGCTAGCATGTGGTACGGAGAGTGGTCGTTTACTATTCCGACATGATGAATAAATCAATAAAGTGTTTTATTTTAGCTATTTTACGATAATATCACTAAGCACTCGAAATATATGAATATAAATATAAATATAATAGCATTACTAGCACGTATTTATTGCCACCATCCTGTGGGTACAGGTACAATTCGCTTGCCAGGATGTGCGGTAAGTGCATCAGTGATATCATCCCACCAGGACTCGCCATGAATACGATACCATTCGACTAAGTAATATCATAGTATTAGATAAACAAGTAAATAGTCATACACGATTGAGCCAGCACTTACTTGTCTTTTGAATACCTTGAGAGAACTCGACAGTTTGTCGCCAGCCTAGTGCTAATAGTTTCTGATAGTTGACGGCATAGCGACGGTCGTTCAACTGACGATCACCCACAAAGACGACATCGCGTTTTATGGCCGTTTCAACGTCTTCACCTCGATTCTCCGCGAACAATGTAATAAGTTTATAGGCCAATTGAAGATTGCTAATTTCATACTGGCTGCCAATGTTGTATACTTGTCCTGATATCGTGGTCATGCATTAGTTGGACTACGCTAGCTATTATGCGGTAGATAACCACTCACCTAGTGTACCACGATGGAATATAATATCAATGGCATTGGCAACATCAGCAGCGTATATGTAACGACGTGAATTTGATCCATCACCATGAATAGTACTAGTAATATATGTATATATGTGAGTTAGTAAACTATTTACTAGCATAGTCTATTCCTTATTTCTTAATATTTACCATGGTTGTTTACGTAATAGCTGACATATGAATTTACTGCATGCCTTCTCGGGATACTGATATGGCCCGTAAACATTGTTGCTTCGTGTAATAATGGCGGGTAATCCGAATGATTCATGATATGCACGCACTAAGCATTCGGCTGCTGCTTTGGTGGCCGAATAAGGGTTTGACGGTGCTAGGATGTTTCTTCACGACAGGCAGGCTAGATAGATGAATATACGTATTAGCAAGTATGTTCCTATTGAAGTACAAATACATATGACAATAGAGTATTGTACATCGTACTTACCATATCATGAGGCACCTCGCCGTACACCTCGTCCGTGCTAACATGTATGAATCGTTTGACACCATGTTCCTTGGCTGCCTCCAATAGAACATGCGTGCCTAGTACGTTATTCTTCGTAAACTCGAACGAATCACCGAACGAGTTATCGACGTGTGTTTGCGCGGCAAAGTGAAGGATGGCATCGATGTTCAAATGATGCAACACGAATCGAATGAAATCCGCCGAAGTAATATCCCCTCGAATAAATCGAAAATTGGGCGCCTCCTTAATGGCACGAAGATTGTTAAGCGAGCCGCAATAATCGAGTTTATCGACCACGACGATTTGATACTCGGGATAGAGTGTGGTCATTTTACGCGCCATGAAGGAACCGATAAACCCGGCACCACCCGTAATCAGGATCGATTTATAGCTGGAAGGTTCGTCCACGCTCAATGCTCGCTCGCCAATGTCTTCACGATCGAATTCCGATAGTAGTCCAGCGTGGAATGGCTGTCTCGCACCGTTGGTACAGTAGCAGTAGCAGCAGCAACAGCAGTTATTTCGTTCAACTCATAGTGCATATCATCAGCGGTTGCTGGTATGACGGGTGTCGCAATACCCGTGTCAAGTAATGGCTTTGCTGCATATCAACGGTAGTCGGGTCTACGGAAGGAATGGACAAGGTACTCGGTAACTCGTTATGCTGAAGATGATTCATGACTTGATTATGGTAGAAGAGTGCAAGAAACGAATAAGTAATAGGAAACGAGGAATATGCTTATGCAGTCGTTGTTATTGTTGTTGTGTTATGTTCTTATGACACGCCTTTATACGCTTGTCTACTTTAATTTATATGTAAAGAAAAGAGCGGACATGTAAGAAGGGATTGACTTTAGGACAATAAAAGAAAGTAGTCGTTGTAGTGGAGGTTATTGCTGTGTTGTTGTTTTCTGTATAAAAGAAGAAGGTTGTACAAAATGCGGGAACAAAATTTGTCTGTGACTAATTTATTGCTCTCTCATCATATGGCTCTCTCCTTATCGTTGTCGTCTTTTTCATTAGGATGCACAACTTTAATGGATGAGTTGCCAGGCTAATCAGTTTCATGCATCGTTTCTCTTATTCTGTAGCTGTTCATCAATGTTATCTTGCTTATCAAGAGAATGAATAGATTACAATCGGTTATTATACGAGTACACTATGAGATAGTAGAATGCATTCCATTTCTGTAATGATATCATGAATGACAATTATATTTACACATGCTAGATTAATGGCTGCTATTGCTTGATGGCAGGACGTGGTTTCAAGAGAAGCTGCATGCCTGGAAATCCTATGCCTAGTGTTTGCAATGTCCATAGGAATGTGGTGGACCAGCTGTATTGTCGATATCGACAAATAGCCAATGCCATCAATCCTTCTACGCTGTGCACGATCAGTGTGAAATAGTAGGCACATGCAATAAACGTGCTGCCCAACACATTATAGGTAAGCTCGAATAGTCTGGGTCGATGTGTGGGCGGCGTATTCTTTATGGTTATCAAATACGCACAAAGTAGTAGAATACTGGTGAGTACCGATTTACGTGGCATCTGATAATACTCGATAAACAATCGATGTGCTTTCTATTTGTTATGTTTTGTAACCATCACATTAGCCTAATGGATAATGAATGCCATCTACTACTACATAAACACTCACCGATGATGAAGATGGTTTGACCTTCTTCATTAATTGCGCGATAGCATGCGCCTGATCTATTTGAGTGATACTCGTGTTGGATTGTCCATTTGGTAGGATGGATATCTCACAAGTACGTGATGCGTCGGCATGCTTGCTATTCGGTTTACGGTGATGATAGCTGAGCATAAGGCGATGTCCATCTACGCTGGTTACGGCAACCTTCTCGATAGGTGTACGATAGGTTATAGCCGACACTAAATGGGGCAGTTCTTTAGCATATTGTCTAGTAAGAAGATGAGTAAACGTGGTGTTCGTTCCCGTCTCAGCAGTTGGTGTATTGCTCATACTGGTAATACTACAGAGGTAGATAGCGACACAAGAAGATACGCAAGAAATAGACGAGACAAGTAGAGGAACAAATGGGCTTTGATGCAAGCATAGGCTGCAACTTTTCTTTACTGATGAATACAGGACGGTGCAATTGTGAAACGACCAATCATTGATCGTGTAAAATGCAAGCCTGTTAACATCATATGACAGCATACAGTGCATTGTTCTCCTATTACTTGCTAGCGTATGGCAGGTATGATGACATTCACATCATCGTGCTTGTATTCGAGCAATATAGCATGGGCAGTTGTATTGGCATGGCAGATAGAATGGATATAGTCATAGGAATGACGATAACCTAGACATACTAATAAGAATATTAGTTATTGTAGGATCGTAAATACAAAGAATAGATGCATGCGTACTCATCAAGTAATATCACTAGTGGATTTCTTGTCTTTATAGATTCATCTTGTAACCATGTCATCGTCCCTTGGAAGATTCTTTGTTTCATTTCGAGCAGTTCTATTTGTTTCCATATGTCATCTATGCGGGTAATACGAGCAACAATGAAGAAGAGAATGAGGTCAAGTACTCTTAGCAATGGAAATAAAGCGGTAACAATCATTACGCTCCATGCATTAGCAACTATTACACTGATGGTAGTAGCATGGCCATGAATATGTTATGTAAATATCTTTGACATGTATAGTCTTGTTATTGGCGATGTTGTAACAGAGAGAGCACCCATGACAATATGATAATAATACGGTTACATCATAATCGTAACTAATGTAAGTTCACTACACTGTGTGTGACATAAAATTATAGTGATAATAACAATGATGGTAATAGTAAATAGGAATATGAATAAAGTATAGCTAATATCCGGCTGTACACAATCATGTACCGATTGCTGCTACTTTCCTACAATCTAGAGCACAAATAAATGTTTAGTTGTTAATCTAAAAATACTAACGTACGTTTTATACATGAAAATCTAATACGCGTATATTTTTTCTACCAAGGACAAGTCTTGGGTTGTCGATGGGGAAGAGGCAGGTATGGCGCGCGAGAGTGGCCCGCTTACTTTCTTGCGTATTTATAAGGCAGGCCATATGGCGCCGTACGATCAACCGACTAATTCACTTGACATGTTTAATCGTTGGTTGCATAACAAGAGTTACGCAGCATAGATTGTGATAGCTAGACATGAATATTCTTTCGTTTCCCTTCTTAGTCATTGAATGATGATAATAAAGAATAGTTACATGGTGTGCATGATGGATTGTAAATTGTTATTGCTACCATTCCATGTTAATGAAGTGACACGGCTATACATATATATATATCAACACCTCTGCATTGTTTAATGTTTATTCATATTCTCGAGGGAATAAAAGATGCATATTATACATGCCTGTTATCGCGGTTTGTATCGACCATTTCAATGTCGTGGTCATTGAATAGCCTCTGTGTATCGACATATGACGAAGCTGAACAGCATCTGACTTGTATGCAAACCAATGTATAGCCAATAGCAGCAGTCACTCCATTCTCGCCTATGGTGCAAGTAATAATGCCTAACGGCAGTGGATGTTCTATGACAGGTATGCAATAGGCATAGATAATGACGACGCCCAATATACGAATGCAATATACGTCGCTAGTGGCAATCGTTTAAAGTATTCCGGTCGTGTAGAACGCTAGTCCATCGAGTAGTAGTTAGTACATGTGTATGCATTTGTATTTCATGTTACTCACGCCTACAAGTGGCAATAAACAATTGACACCGCATAGCATCGTGCTTGCCATGCACGCAATAGTAGTGGGCCATGTGTAGCCACGACGACAACAGATAATGGTGGCGATATACGTTTCAGTGAAATGGCAAAACAATAGAATCCAAAATGGTACACCTATGTAAAATGTGCCTAAGCAGCGTTGTATAAAACTAACAGGCCATGGTGCCATTGAATGAGGGACAACGTAGATTGACACGATCAATCCTACCATTAGTAGGTTGGCGATATACGTCGATAATGACAGTGGCTGCCATACTCGATAATCATGACGTTTATCCACTTCTTTATTCGCATTCAATATGGATGATGTCTGTCCATTCGATGAAGTGCTAGTATTACTACGTTGATGCAACGACATTATATTCGATGACACTAATAAAAGAAAGCAGGAAACCCATAAACAATGACGACAGCAATAACAATTCAAGTGATGGATGGAATGGCAGTTTATTCTATTAAAAAATATTCGTATTTTTCCACCTCATTTCGTGATTAACATCAATGATTAAAGCATACCAAGAGCTGGTAGAACGAGCCCGGGTGATACGTCAACAGCTGGAAGAACGGTTGACGATCATGAATACCGCTTGGCCTACGTCACACGATTGGATATCCAATGAGCAATCCAATTTGGGCCAAGGTTTAAACAAGCTGTTGACTTTACTGGATGCTGAGACCTCTATTTTAACTAAGGTAAGCAGAGTATAGACTAGTAGTAATTTAACTGCTACTCATACGTAGTATTAGGCCATCAATCTTCAAACCGATACGGATACTATGACAACATGCCCGTTGACAATCTGTTCCAATATTCCATTCATTGAAGCAGTGGCCGCATGTGCTCTTTCGCAGCCTGGTTTCATTCTAATTAACCATAAAGTACCGACTGAATCAAGCGATTCACCGCTTATTATTGATGTCGTGGCAGGCTGGGGAACCCAATGGATCAAGGTTACCGCGCGGCAAACACCAAGTTACAAAGAAGGTAGCTAATGAAAAAGTATTCATATGACATTTATTCATTGTAATGCATTAGAGCAATTATCGAATACGTTGCGTCGCTACTTGCAAGCGGCTCGATTGCATCCTGCTCAGTATAGAATACCGCAAGTTGCCCTCTGGACACGTCATACCCTGCCTGAGAGTATTCGACTTCAGGTGACCGCATTACCCGTAACCATCCTGCCATCAGCTTCATTATCGCCGTTGTGCATATCGCGCATGCGAGACATGACACATTACCCGTGGTCATCAGTGATCAATCTGGACACTACAGCATTAGTGGCATTGTGTTCGGAAATGTCTCACTTATCGACGGAGCAATTGGAGGCATTATCACCGGTTAAAGTACTTGAACTAGATCGGCAGGTCCAAGTAGCCATACAATATCCAGATATCCTACTGGAATTGCGTCGTATTCTACTTGGCTACTATCATTGCGAGCAAAGTAAGCAACAACAACAACAACAACCACATAATAGCTACACTCGGGATAATTCCTTCAAAGTAGTGGTAGCCAAGCCTGTTTGGGATAAGTTTTGTGAGATAGCATCACTTTTAGCAGGTCCAACGGAACAGCAGCGGGTAGATAAGATTAAACGGAATCTACCACAATGGTTAATGTGTCCAAACGTTAATTCAACCGTCCTACCAATATTACCATGCTCAAGTCAACTTCATATTGTTGATATAGCAATGGTAAAATCCGCCGATACGGAAGCTTCAGTTTGTTCAGATCAATCCGCTAAGCCTATCCCGCAAAGTCAGCGCATTTTAAACCTGAGCTGTCGATTAACCCCGTTGCAACGAGCGGTATTTGGCCTAGGTGATGCATTAGGCGCGACCACTATTACAGCTAACGAGCGAGCAGTGCGAAGGATAGAAGAATCACTAGGTAGCGGTAGCAACACGCTTGGTGTCTGGCTTCATACTCCACGTTCTTTCTGTGAAACTAGGCTTTAAATGATCAAATGAACTGAAGCCATTAACTTTTGCTTCTATTAATAAATAAGTAAGAATAGCCCAATTAACATGGTGATTAATAAAGATTAGAGAATGTTCATAACATTGTATACTGTTACACGAATGAGAAGCTGGTTATCGTTGACTGGATCCGACTCGTTACTACCTGATATCTCGCGGTCATTACGTTATCGCTTTCCCTGAACGTTGATGCCACTCCGATACTATCCGTCGCAACCGGTTTCTTTCTCGTTTTCCCGTTTGTATTGTCAACCATGACTAGTCGTTCGCTTGAAGCCATTCGTTATGACCGCAATGAAGGTCTACAAATACTAGATCAGCTATTACTGCCGTATCAAAGCGTCTATGAAACAGTGAATGGCGTTAACGACGGTTATGCTGCTATCAAACAAATGAAGGTAAGGCATTGCTAATACTAAATAGGATATAATGACTACAATACTAATAGACTATTAGGTTAGGGGTGCACCTGCCATTGCTATTGTAGCGGCACTATCGGTGGCTGTCGAGTTACAACGACGATATCTAGCGGGTGAATGGCAACAAGCCATGGACGTAGCAAAATTCGTTCAAGTATCTTTTGACTATCTACGCACTTCACGCCCCACTGCTGTCAATCTATTCCGAGCGGCCGATACACTAACGCGAGACACGAATACGACCGCAACCACGAATAATGTACAGGACACGGTGGTGGCCTATTTAACATGGGCGGAGAAGATGTTGGTCGATGATCTAGCGGATAATCGACAGATTGGTATACATGGAGCGACAGCTCTACTACAAGCGTGTCGTGCATCGATGCTCGACAACGATGGTGCATCGTCGACAATTGCTGTGTTGACGCATTGCAATACGGGTGCACTGGCTACCGCAGGATTAGGCACTGCTCTGGGTGTTATTCGTCAATTGCATCAAGATAATCGGTTGTCGCATGCTTACTGCACGGAAACCCGTCCTTACGCGCAGGGAGCTCGATTGACTGCCTATGAGCTTGTACACGACGAGATACCGGCCACTCTAGTTGGAGACTCCATGGTAGGCGCGCTCATGCAAGCGGGTCGAGTTCACGCCGTAGTAGTTGGCGCTGATCGAGTGGCAGCTAACGGTGACACCGCCAACAAGATCGGTACTTATCAGTTGGCAGTGCTTGCGTCGCATCATAAGATACCATTCTTCGTGGCAGCACCTACAACCTCGATTGATCGGAAACTCGCGGATGGAAGCTTTATCCAGATAGAGGAGCGACCAGCCTGCGAGTTAACCGATATACGCGGTGCTTCATTACTGCCCGATCAATCGATAGCCGTGAATGAGCACGGCAAGCCGATACTGCACACCGTACGTGTTGCAGCACCGGGTATCAACGTGTGGAATCCCGGTTTCGATGTAACACCCGCGACACTGATTCGAGGCATTATTACCGAGCAGGGAACAGTGTGGCCAGATGAACAAGGACATTATGACATGTCACAACTATCCATTAATGAATGAATAGTTCTTATAATTAAAGCAAGTCTTTTTTTACAAAGCTTTCGTATTATTGCAATACTACAGAGCCTTTCCAACCATTTGGCATTGTTAGGGTCAAACTTTTGCTCTTATCAATAAACTTGTTAACACTTTATTAATTAGATAGACCCTTTATTAATAAATATGTAGAATTTTGTAATGGAATGTTACTAAATGACAAAGACAATGGTGCTACTTGCTATGCAATATTATTATTAATAAGAGCAAAAGTTAAAGGCTAACAATGCCAACTGGTTAGAAAGGTCATGTAATTATTAAATAGCAAAATGGTAGTAAACATTTGACATTATTGAAAACTGATGTGTTACCATTGCTCTTCGCGTATCAACGTGTTTTTATTGTTCTTTTTCCCTTCTTGTAACAACATGTATCGACCACTCCTGTCATCGTGTCGTACTTTACAAGTACAATTATTGGCGGGCAGGTCTGTTCGAGCTTTACCGTCAAGAATTGCTGTCGCTAATTACTCGAGTAAACAAACGACAACGTCAACACCCGTTAAATCGACTACGCAACCAAAGAATGACACGACAAAATCGACTATATCCGAGGAGATTCCGAGAAATGAAGAGGACGATACTACGGATAATCAGCCACCTACCATTGATAATCGTACTTTTCGTGAACGATACGAGCAAAAGTTGAAGAATGCCGTCGACTATGATAAACATATCGAGCGTCGTAGTAAATTGTATGTGATAGTAATAATGAGGCGGTAGTTTTGCATGAACCAATCACTAGATCTACGAATTAACGACATTTATATTTCTATTAGATCAAAGGATATGAGAAAATCATACTGGGATGATTTACACGGTAAGCTTCACTATTGCTAGTGGATTAGTAAGGATAGCACGATGGATAAGTAAACTAATGTGCATGATTAAGATTTACGCGTCAAAGGAGAGAAGCGCTGGGAGGCCAAATCGACATTGAATAACGCTCGGGTACGTGTAGTATTGTATTGTATCGTATGACATTATACCAATGATTATAATGTGATTAGCGTGCCATTTATATGCCTAATATCTCGGGAACTACACTTACGGGAGAGAAGACGCATAGTGTCAACGTGTTGAAAGGCCATGTCTCCCTTGTATCAATGTGCTTTGCCCAGTTTGGCGAGGTAAGCAGTAACAATAACAATGATAGCAATAACAATGATTAATTACTTAATTATATTGTTAGCGACATGTTAACAGTTTCATAGAGCCATTTACTAAACAATTTGGTTTTAACGATAAGAAAATCCAATTAGTGGAGGCAAGTAGTTAAACGAACATGGATAGAAAGAATAGCGTAAAAGTGCTACTAGTTCCCTTACCAATTTGTATTTAGTTTAATGTGCAGGAGAACTATTTGAAAATACCGTTGCTTTGGTTTAGTACACCGTATATTCGTCGTCATTTACCCGTGGAACGACATGTAAGTTGAGCCATTTAGCGAGACGACATTGTTAATTATAGGTTATACAGCAAAATTACATCATTCACTATGGCAATATTGAATCTATTCGAGAGCGTATCGGTATCACCAATGCATATCTAGGCTGGGTATTCCTCGTAGATTCGAATCAGCGTATTCGATGGTATGCACATGGTTTGGCCGCACCACAGGAGATTGAATCGTTACTACGTATGACCAAGGAACTAAGTGCAACTGCAGATTAATTCGATGCGTATATCTACTATAAAACAATATATCATTCATTGCATATGCATATTATACATTGAAAGCAAATAGGAGAGAAATATACATGTTTTGATTTATTCTACAATACAAGATGATGCATCATATCTATCAGATGATTGACTGATCGATCATTCCAATGTATTCTACGCATATCACTGACTTAGAACTATAATGTATTTATTAATGTGTGCATATCGTTTAATACTACGCTAAAGCTACAGAACTACAAGGATGGAAATATTCATAGACGCATGTCAATTCAGATATTTGTAAAATGCTAAGTAGGCAGTAGTGAATCATGATAACTACCACCACCGTAGAATTGTTGCTCATACTCCTCGCTATGTACAGGATCCAATGCAATAGCTCGTAGTCCTATTTGATGACTATAGTAAATTGATATTGCATTAGTAATGATTGAAAACAAACAAACAAACAAACAAACGAGTTATTCATGATCACTTACATTGAACTCGTAAGTAGCCATAGCTCTAATAGCAATACTAATAACAGTGCAATCGATCCATAAGTAGAGGTGAGAGCACGCACTAGCCATGCTTGTCCCTGATGACTACGCCTTAATACCGATGTCCCTTCTACGCTGTCATCATTATCGGGCGTAATTTCTATAATAAATGGACGTAGCCAATTCATGCCCATTGCGTAGAATTCACTCCATTGACGTCGTTGCCCTGCAATCACGGTTGCCGTAGGTGGCGCGTACTTTGTACCTGCAAACCATCCCGGAATACGTTGTACCAACATGGACATATTGGGCAGTATCGATGCTCTCCTCTCATTTACCTCTATGGGTGGCTGATTGTCCGGCTGATCCGATTGGCTCGACGTCAACGGAAGACTGGCCGATCTAGTTCGACTACGTAATGGCTTAGCATCCGTGTTCACCTGTTCACCGGGTGGTGGCGAGGGAGGAAGCGATGGCATCGATGGACGCCACGGTGGTAATTGACGCGAGGGTGGTAGATTTTTCGAGTCAGAATGCGATGGTGTCAATCCAATTGCTGGCGTGTTACTACACCGAGCTGGTCGGTCGTTGTAACCTGCCCGACGACTATACGGTAGAGACTAGGTAGATGAATAAATAATGAATTAGCTTATATGGTATGCACATTAACCATTGCAATCATTGTAGCTAACCTCATTTTCTTTCATTACAGTAAATCGTAGATCGGCTGCTTTTAACTCGACGGAAGTAAGCTTTTTCTCCATAAATTCCTCCATTCTTTGTCGTTCCGTGAATTGTTCACGTAGCCTAAGCATTTCTTTCTATTCGCCAAATGTTTAGTCAAGTGGCATATGATATTGTTGTAGCCCATTTCCCTACTTACATTGGACTCGTCAACATTCTCTATCATTCTTCGTAGTTCCGAGAATATTCTAGTTTCTTTACTATTGCCCGAATGTAGTAAACTAATACAGTGTTTAGTATTCCATTAACGGATATATGTACGTATATATATACACTTACCGATGTACATCCTCATCAGTTAATACATCTCCCGAAGGAGCGGCACTATCTCGTCCATTTGCATCACTAAGCGAAGAAATATCGTATATATGGCCGTGCATCTGAAAACTACCCGAAACATCCGACTAAATGTAGAAATAATGGTAGTGGTAGTGAATAAATGATTAATGGTATAAATATGTAGTAGTACTAGTATGAATACATAATTACAAATCTACTACTAATTACTATTAACTACTACTAACTAATAATGACTAAACACGTACACCTTGCACTATGGATGCGTCAAAGTCGGGTGGCTCTAATAGTCCACTGGGACCTTCATCGCCAAAACTGGGATTCTGATGCATGTCCGATAGATTCTTACTGGTACTTTTTGGCTCACTGGTCAGTAAAGCAAAAGCCGACTATAATATACATGTATGCATTGACAAATACAAATAACAGCAATCGTTAGACCGTGAAAACAAACCGGCTAACCATTTTGCATTTACCGTTACCTAATAACATACCTTTAATGTATCGGATTTATCGGCATCACTGCTAGGACTGTCGAATAGCGCGATCGCCTCCTTCCTAGCATCTACTATAGCTTTAGGCTAGATGAAGAATATAACGAGTAGTTAATGGAATTGCCCATTTATAACGAGTACGATTCTACTCACTGCATTACGAAGTGCACTGACTCGTTTTAGTAGATCGGCCGATAATGACGATTTGTGCTTAGATCCTAATGCACCACCACTGAGCGGATCATCTCGATTACTATTCTTCTCTCCTATCTTGTCCAGTTCCTTAAGATCGAGTATATCATCCAGGGCACCCGGCTAGAATGGAGCCATTCCAGGTTAATAGGCTACTAGCAATAGCCGTTGTTATTGAATACACTTACGAGGATGACTGCTCTGTCGCCTGCTTCACTAGAATCATCCGAACCGGCAGAATTCTTTCGAACCATATGCGAGAAGGGAAGTCCGTCCAACATGCCATCAACTCGCGCCTTGATATCATCCATATCAATGTTGTCGTCGCCCGCCATTATGGGATTCGACATATCGTCATGCATGGTGGTAAGTACACCAAATGACGGTGGTTGTTCCGCAAATATATTCTCCTCTTGATTGGCAGTGCTAGTGGCTAGATTCTGCAGAAATAGATCGGACGACGACTGAACATCTTCAAGGTAAGGGGAATTCTGTTCAAATGCCGTAGCGCCTGTCCCTTCAGCTCGATTGGTTTTAACTCTTAGCGTGTCGCTCTAATTCGAAAAGGAAAAAGGATCGATGGTTATATATTAAGGAGGATATGATAGATTCTAGGCGCATTAACCTACTCTACTTCGTCTAACTGGTTTACTCATTGCGAATTGTTATACGTATGAATGTGTGCACGGACACTCTGGTAGATAATAAAGAGAGAGAGAGACAAATGCTTGTTTGTACGTCAATAAGTGTCTGCGTATGTGTGTAATACAAAGAAGTCAAATGGAATGAAAGTGATACGCTCTAAATGTGGGCGAATGATTCTCTAAATCCGAATAATGCAGGCTAACGAGCTTGACCGCTTTCGCTTGATTTGTCAAAATACGAAATGTAAACAATAACGACATCACTAAACGAGCAATAGACTGAATAAATTGTAAGCTAGGGGAATAACTGTAACAAATATACTACTGCTTAATAGACCATTACCTCTCACAATTTGTTCTACCAGAATGACTGACCATCAAATAAAGCTCATTATGTTGTTTGTGTATTCTAACATTCAGTATAATAAAGCATTTGTAAGAAACAAGGATAACTATTAGTAAAAGTGAATTTATTACTTTTATTTTTATAGAGCAAACGACATTGATCACTAATCAAACTATAAACAATCTTGTCATCAGACTAGAGTTGTGTCATATATATGCATATATATATATCGTTATAGTGAAGAACATCAATTGAAAAGAACAGAGAAAGAAGGAAAGAAGGAAAGAACGCTAAAAAAAGAGAATCATATCAAATGAATTCATAATAGTAGAAATGAAACCTCGCTGGTTAAAGAAGAATGAATAGATCGCGTGGATAGTGCATCATGCTGCTTTCATTGAACGTGAACATTATTCAAATAGGCATTTGCTTGCTATCCTGCTACATCGAGTATAGCATTACGACCATCTAGTTTACTCTTCATAGTATTCCTTTGGCTTGCGTTGTTTCTTATTCTTTTTCTTGTTCTTTTCCTTCTTGTTCTTTCCATTGGATCCCTTGTCTTTATTCTTGTCCTTGCCATCGGATGAGTCTTGCTCATCAGCATCGGCGCCACCATACTTTTCATTTCCAGTTGATTTGCCTTTTCCAGTATCAGTATCGGCATCGGCATCATCAGACTTGTTTTCAGTTGATTTGTCGTTTCCAGTATCAGTATCGGCATCGGCATTATCAGACTTATCATTTCCAGTGTCGGTGTCGGCACCAGTATCTGGGCTCTTCTTTCCACCTTTACCGCTCTTGCCACCCTTACCACCCTTACCACCCTTACTACTGCCTTTATCATCGGGAGTGGCTGGAGTTGTGGTATCACTACCACCATCAGTGCTTCCATTATCACTGTCACCGCTACCACTACCGCCACCACCTCCACCGGAGATGTTGATGTCGGCACATTGTTCATAGTGCTCAATAGTAGTTACTAGATGAGCAGCATTCCATACCCAGCGTAGCACTTTACGTCCACTGATATCCGATGGAATATTGACAGTCCATGGACCAACCTTGCCAGGAGCGGCACAGCCGTCCTTCGAGGCAATTTTGCGAGCATTACCGAGATTCTCATCGAGAATATACACCTCGCACATGCCAATGTGTGGCGCTGTGATAGTGAATCCAAGAGTGACCGAATGCCCAACATTGGTTACTTTGCCGGCTGACTCACCACGGCAAATACCCTTGGTGTTAGGTGACTTCAAATCATCTATCTGGTAGGAGACCTTCTGGATACCACGAGGAGATGGGCTCGATAGGTAGCCATGAGCGGATACACCTGAGATGGCCGATAGGGCTACGAGGGCAGAGGCGCACACGGACCAACCGAAAGCAGAGGTGATACGAGTCATGATGGCAATTGTTGACTTGAATAACTCTTCGTTTAACGTATGTATATATAGATGTGAGCGTAGCGTACAGCTGGATGATTTCTTGAAGCGAGAACCGGCCCGTTCAATGAAAGAAAAAGATAAAATCAATAACGATATTTAGTCGAGATTTAACGAGGATCACACCAAGTGTAAGCTAGCTAGAGAGCAAGAGAGCAAGAGAGCAAGATAGAAAGGCACAGCCTTCGTAAAGATCGAATAGTGATGGTTTGTCGTTTGTTGTTGAGGTGATGTAGTATTAGAAGAAATTACTCGATATCATTCCTGTTTATATAGTCGTTGACGCACAAGCAACTCTTTATCGCAATACATTATCGCAATACTCTCTGGGCAGTACTGGTCGTTTTTCTCGTTGCGTTACCTTCGCCTCATCCGCTCGCTCGAGCATCTCTAACGGGTATCAGCTTCGTAGAGGGCCGTGCTACCTCAGTTTACTTTCTTCCTTTCCTTTCTCACTCGCCCAGTTTAATTATAGGCGACAATCCTTTCCCTCCTTTCTCTTTATGATGATTACCATTATGTGCAATAGGGAAATAGCAAGGCACATTATGAAGATATTACCATATTCAGTAAAGATGCACATGTTACTACTTTAACTATTAGATATGTGGTTTGCTATCACCATTCCCATTACCATTATCATACGTAATGCGGGAAATAAGCGACGTTTATTTTAATATTAAAAGGAATGGCTACATTTTAATACTTTATCATTGCTTGATACATTACTGCTGATTAAGCATTATCAAAACAAGTATGATACGATACAACTATTGTGTACGTCGTTACTAATGAATAAATGGCTGCTGTTATTATTATCACGATGCCGCTCCTTACTTCATACAAGCAGCAAATAATGGCTAATGTTGTGGCGACAGAACAGCCTCAGCAGACCTTACTGATGAAAGTGAAGTGATACGTTGTATGATCCTTGTACTACCATACCATCATCATCAGCATTATCGTTGCCGGCAATCAACGTATATGCCGAGTAAACTAAGGGCATGTTTCAAATGCTCGAGCGACGTGTGTAGCAACAACAAACTAAATTGGATTAATTCCCGCAAGAAGTAAAAATATAGAGTAGATTTATTGTTGTTGAATAGCAAACTAGACAGGTAGTAGCAATTAATTGACAAGCTCTAATAATTTATCAAATAGAAATAGAATAATAACAGCAATAATAATAGCTTAATATGTTGCTGAAAATAATCACATCTTTATCAGTTGATTTTGTATCCAGACGAAGAAGAAAAGGCATGCTTACAATGTTAACATACTCTTCTATGCTACTCCTACCATAACAAGCCATGGATAGAGAACGAAAGTTGGTGAGGGATGAGGGGGAGGAAGGATGGTGTAAAAGCACACGAGGCAAATAGGCGCACATCAAAAATGGATATACATGCTAGGTGGACGAGGAAGACGGTAAAGACGACGCGTCATTCCTCTCACCATTATCATGCGTGGGGGTATGTGTTTCAAGCTCTGCTGTAGTTGCGATTGCTGCTGATAATGTGACGGGCACTGCCAAGTTGGTGGTAGTATCAGTAGTATCAGTATCAGTAGTAGGAGTAATGTGAGGGAAATACGCTGATTGTGATACGGATGGTTGTGACACTGTCACCGGCTTATCAGTAGTTGGTAGGACGGTTGAACCATTGGAGGGAGTGACATACTGTTGAACTGGTCTTATATCCAGGTGATCATCAACACTCGGTTGTTCTACTAAGGCTTGAGGTGGTAGTAAGGGTAATGATGCCATTGACGCTGATGATTCAGGTAAACGCAAATGAATTCGTTTAATATGCGAGGCTAGTGCCGTTTCTTGCGATGAACCATTAACATCGACGAGCGAGCTAGATGGTGTGGCAGTTGTAGATATACCAGAGCCATAAACACTAATATTACTATCCATATCACTGGTATCCTCAATGTCAATGTCACCATCCGTGTCCTGTTGACTTGATGATAATAGATGCTCATCCCGGTAATGATGAAGATAGTCATACTTCATTTGTTGCTTCTTCTCCTCGCGACGTCGCTTCCTCTCGCGTATTCTTTCCTCTTCGCGTTCACGCTCTTCCCGTATCTTCTGACAATGGCTACAATAGTAATGCGACCAGTCTGGTGTTGGTGCATCTGCTGGGTAGTCTTCCTCGACACAGTACAAATGTTGAAGTACGCCACATCGTTGACAAGTAACCGTGGGTTGCTCGTCATTCTTCATACATTACAAGTTAGTAAGGGTAATCATCATAATTACGCGTTGCTAACTAACTCACATATTCATGTCCATGTTGTCCGCATATACAGTCGAAATCCACCTGTTCTACAACCCTCTTTCGTTTACGTGTCTCGCGATGACGTGTAGAAGCGCGTAATTCACCGTAAATCTCTTGTTCGATCTGCTTTGGTTGCTCTTTCTGTTCTAGCACGCCCTTTTGCTCTTTCTCTAGTGCACGCAGCTCACGAGCCTCCCATCGTTCTTTTCGTTCCTAGTATTAATCTCAGTTAATTTATATGCTCATTTCTACCATTAATCCACTCACTTTATTTTCTTTCCTAATGCGCTGCTTCTCCGCCTGTCGTCTCTCTTCGATTAAACGATGTCGCGCTTGTTCCTCCTGATGTTGCGCACGCTCGATCTCCTTCATAATAATACGCGATGATCGTTTACGATTGAGTATCGCCAACTCCTTCTCTCGTTCCTTCTCTTTGGCCTATACTCGTTGAGTATGCTATCGATGATATACAACAGTGTTCTCTATATGTGTAACCTACCTCAAATTCAGGAATGATCCGCGGTAATAATTCATTATTTACGAATTGTACCAGTTCTTTCTCGACTCGGTTCTTGGTACCTTTAAATTGACCGGTAAAGGCCAACCAGTCTTCCTTATTGCTGCATATCTAAATAGTTTTAGATAACTAAAAGCGTACATCTACACGCGTACTTACCAATTCCCAGGCTGGTTCTGTATCTTCCACATCTGCTACACCGCTACCATTAGAGGTTAGTTTCTTTTTCTTTTGTGCAGCCGCTTTGACGGACGCCTTCTTTGGTCGTGGCAATGGATGTTGACAGTAAAGTCGATTATCTATTGTTGCTAATTATTAATATTCTGATCATATATATATGTGTGTGTATATATACGCATGTTCTGCATCTATGCTATTACCATCAAAAAGCCAATATGTCTTGTATTTAGAATCGTATCCAATAGGGAGGACACGCTAATAACATGCAATATTATTAGTCGTCATTCTATCGTCTAGTCGATACATTGGCTCACCCAATCTGCCGCATCTTCATCGTTCTTTACGCGTTCTCTAAACTTTTCCGGCTCATCAAATTGCCATTCACACAAGTAATGCATAGTCATAACCTATAACGGATTAGTATTAAGCAGTAATTCATTCATTCACTTAATAAGTTGTTATGAGCATACCTTTTCAAATAACGAGAGATCGAAAAAGTTCCAACTTGTCGATGTGGACACTTCTTCATCCGTTAATTTCGATTGAGCGTCAGATTTTGTCGCTGAATCTTCAGTCTTATTAACACGCCAGGTTGCCGGTAATGCTTCCGGATCCCGTTTAATAAATTCATTTCTTATTAATTGTGCCCAAGTCTCATTGCTATAGCGTGTAATTAAGAGTAAATCAACTGGCGATACACTGTTATATGTTGCTTACTTTAGTGCACGACTAGTAGTCAATGGTTTCAACAATTGAATGGCTATATCGCGTAGAAATGGATTATATTCATCTAGGAAAGCTTGTTCAATTTTCTATTGATAATTATCAGCAATTTGACATAACATGACGTATATCTTACTATGCCCACTACTACTATCACTACTTACCTCTGTGCCTACGTCATCTACTTGATAGGAAGCGCGGAATAGTTCAAAGAACTGTACGATAGCCGCGAACTGCCACAAACCACGCAATTCCTCTAAAGGAGAAGCTGCAACCTCATTGAAGCTAGCTGATTGTGACGGTGTCGTTTGTTCCTTTGTCGTTGTCGACGCTCGTTTGCTCGTGGCTGGCGACGCGGATTTACTTGCGTCGCTCGCAGCCTGGCGTGGCACTCGTGTGGTTACCATAACAATAGTGGATAATGATACAGCGATTGAATGGTCTTCTATTCTAACCGCCAACACTACTTCCGAAACAGCTAGCTACTGTAGTAAACGTAGTGATAAGACAATAATAGCGGAATAATAATAGAAATTATATGTTTAATCAGTGGCTGTCATAGAAGCAGGAGAAAAAAAGGAAAAGTGAACGGAGAGCGCTCCGTGAAGATGAAAAGTTCAAATTCGTGAGACAACTTTTATAAAGATTGAAAATGAGCAAGTGAGCGGGCTCCTTCCAGATTGTCTTCACTTTTCGTACTCGTGTATCACTTTGTAATAATAGACATATAGTACTGGTTGACCGATAAATTCAACTAGGATATATATATATGTGTGTGTGTGATGCAAGTCGAATCAAACAAGATTAGCGAACATAAAGATAATACGATGAGTGAGGACGAGAACAAGGAGGCGAGATACGAGTTACGCGCTCGTTGTTTGGATATTTGGCTCAAGATCACGGAGCAGCAACCTTTGGCTACATTTCAACTTGTAGACGGGTAATACCATTTGTTTGTTTGTTTGTTATGAATGACACAATACTGAAATTGCTTTGTTTATTTTACCTGTAGATCTAACGTTACAGCCGTATTGAAAAGTACACATGCACAAGAGACGCATTATCGTGTAGGCAAGTTGAACACTCCTATTGGTCAATATCCTGAAGCATTACTTCGACATGACGATGTTCAATCGATATCTTTGACTTTATAATCTGCTTGATACTTCTAGTCCTAATACTGATCATCGTTAAGCTATCTTCGTAAGTATTGCTAATTAACGTGGCAGAACAATGTAGTTCATGTAAAGTGTAACGATCAACCTATTAGTGGATATGCGTAGTGAATTATATTGTTACACAGATATGATCTTACTACAAACAGATAACATTGGAAGCATGCATTAGTATAGAAATAATATACTAGCATCAGTGTATGACAATTACCATGATCATTAATCTTTAAACTATGCTCTATGGTATGCTATGATGTAAATAGCTCTGTACAAAATACATCTAATCCCTCATTTGCAGCATAAAGAAGGTAGCGAATAGTACACCGCTGCATATTTATTAATAATGCATTGTTTAATCATTCCAACAAATTGTCTGTTACAAATACTTTATTTAGATCATCTTAAAGATATACAAGGATATCCTAGTAGCTAATATGACTACTCTTTACAAGTAGTATATTCGCCGCTATCCCGTTCTTCATCGTCCTATTCCTCATCAACATTGTTATTACCATCTTCTTCTTCCTCTTTCTTCTTCTTGTCTTCATTTTCTTTCTTCTTCTTCTTGTCTTCATCGTTCTTCTTATTTCGGTCCTGTTTTTTACTTTTATCTTCTTCTTCGTTCTCGCTTGTATCGTTATCCTCGCCATTTGCATTATTTTTCTTGCTACTCTTCTTGTCGCTATCTTTTTGGCTTTCATCGCTATCATTCACTTTACCTTCGTCACTGCTACTGGTATTGCTACTCTTACTGTTACTGTTACTGCCACCACCACTAATGTTGCTGTCGGCACATTGCTCATATTGCTCAGTAGTGGTTAGTATGAGAGCTGTATTCCATACCCAGCGTAGTACTTTACGTCCACTGATATCCGATGGAATATCGACAGTCCATGGACCAACCTTGCCAGGAGCGGCACAATCTTTTTTGGAGGCAATTTTGCGAGCATTACCGAGGTTCTCATCGAGGATGTACACCTCGCACATACCAAAGTGTGGTTTACTAATCTCAAACTGCAAAGTAAGCGAATGACCAACATCGTTGATTTTACCAGCCTCACGAATTCCACGGCAAAGCCCTTTGGTATTAGGACCGCCAAATAAACTCTTATCCGTTTCAAGCAATTCAATACCCCGTGGTACAGGATAGCTCATATGACCGTGAGCGGATACGCCAGAAGTATAGGAAAGCAGACTAGCTGCCGGTAGGAGAAGTAACCCGAAAAAAGACAGCATAGTGTTAACGGCCGGTGTTACAGTCGAGCGAGAGTTGAGTTTCAGTAATTTATCGTTTGGTCGATGTGTCTAGCAAGAAGGAAAAAAACGTATGACAAGGACCAGCCAATGTCAATTGTAGTAGTTGCGATAATGTGGTAGAAGGACGGTTGACGTGATGATATGCTTTGAAATCCATACCCGATATCCACTTTATTTATAATAGCGAGCGGGATATAGCAGATCCTTATTTGCAACCATTCAAATAAATGCAATTGATACGGCGGTCTAATCTCATACATTTAGCGCTAACAAGACAATGCTATATATGTTCAGACAATTGCTAAATTCAAAATAGACAAGCTGATGCTCAATTATTAATTGACGGGTACACCAATGGCGAGAATGAATATCCACATATTTAGTAATAAGAATGTCCCTATTTATACTTGATAACCAATGGGGGAATCACCGGATAAATTTGAGTTTGAACAAAGGAGCAGCCTACACTCGACTAAGTAAATAGCTTGGAATGAGCAGTTAAGGAAACCAGCAAGTTTTCAATTTTACACTGTGCTCTGATTAAGCACAATGGATAAAGTATACACCGGTAAACTAGTCCGGTAAAGACAAACGATGTATTTCCACTAATTGATACTCTGACATATACTAGAATAATAATAATACTAATCAATGAGCAAATATCTTCATATTCAGACATTTGGAATGGCTAAACATATCATGCATGGTTTATTAGTAACATTCTGCGGGTTATCCCTTATCCGAAAAAGATACCGTTATGATGCTGTCATTTACACGGACGTTTAGTCGATTCTCGATGAAATCCATCGTGTAGACAGATGATGGCCCAAGTATCCGGTGTGGATTAGGAAGCTTACTTTCATGTACAGTCTGTATTGCATAGCGAGAGTAGTGGTAGCTTTGGTTAGTTCCCTCATCCACCTCCACCTTCATAGGATGGTGTAGTTTGCTATACACCTACCATTGACTCGTCTATTCCTTCAGCGGCAGCCTCATTGTCACGAAGTAGTCGTTTCCCAACTAGTTTCTGCTTCCACGCCTCGATGTCATTATGATTCATTGTGAGATACTATGGAAACTATACACTATTGCCAAGTTCAATAAATTTATTAACTTGTCATTACAAATTCAACACATTATTAAACACTATTGACTACAATTGCAGTATTATGTATTGTTTTTATTCGTTATTATACACTAGCGCTATCCTGTTGCTTCAGTGTATCATGTGCATATTGCTACAAATGTATAACGGCAATTAGCCGCAGTAGATGGCATAGGCGGTCTTTTTGCATGTGGTACCACTGGCGCAAGTGACCCAGTTGAACTTTTTGCTAGAGCATTGACCGACCTTGTTGCCTTCGCATTTGAATTCACCATCTTGACAGCCATCACCACCTGATGACGATGACGATGAAGATGATGATGAAGAATCTGCTTCTGTTTCAGTAGCACTCGTATCCGAGGATGTTGCTTCTGCTTCAGTGGTAGTGGTGTCACTAGTAGTACTATCAGCATCAGTACTGACATCTGATTTCTTTGTTTCAGAGGAGGATTCGTAGCCTTCATCAGTAGCGTCGCTTGAAGAGGGTGTGTTTGATTCATCATCAGTCGATTTACTTGATTTCTTCTTATTTGATTTGGATGATTTACTCGATTTCGAATCGGACGAGGAATCTGATGCGCTATCATCGTCATAGCTGTCGCTGCTTCCATCATCATCACTGCTACTGTCACTACTACCACCTCCTCCACCACCAGAGATGTTGATGTCGGCACATTGTTCATAATGTTCAATAGTAGTTTTTAGATGAGCAGCGTCCCATTTCCAGCGTAGTACTTTACGTCCACTGATATCTGATGGAATATTGACAGTCCATGAACCAACCTTGCCAGTAGCGACACAGTCTTTTTTGGAGGCGATCTTGCGAGCATTACCGAGATTCTCATCGAGAATATACACCTCGCACATGCCAATGTGTGGCGCTGTGATAGTGAATCCAAGAGTGACCGAATGTCCAACATTGGTTACCTTGCCGGCTGGCTCATCACGGCAAATACCCTTGGTGTTAGGTGACTTCAAGTCATCTATCTGGTAGGAAAGCTTCTCAATGCCACGAGGAGTTGGACTTGACAGGTAACCATGAGCGGACACGCTAGAAACGACCGAAAGGGCAGTAACCGCAAATGCGCATAGCATTGCGGTAGAGGAAGTGATAGAGTGGATCATGTTTGATTTTATCGAAAGTACGTGTATTGTTGGAGTGAAGAGTACCGGTCAACAGCAGCAGGAAGTACTTTTAGATTGCTTAACCTTGAATCGTGAGGTAAAGTTGGCTACTTGAAGGGCAGTTAACAGAAAATGAACACAAATCAATAGGCACAGCCCAAGTTGTGTTATCGTAGAACAAAATTGGTAGCGGTAGTCGTTGTAGAAGAAGACGTAAGAAGAGGTTATTCGAATAAAGTGCATATGTTACTTTCCTATCACCTCGCTTATTTATATCTAATTTGGGTTCATCGCTGTCCTACTCTATAAACATGCTAAATGATGGGTGTGTGTGTATGTGTGCAAGCACCAGTCTCTTTACACTTTGACTAAACTGGTCGCTATGTTTAGCCCCCACACCGATATGTTACATAGGCCTCTATAAACCCGAATGAGAAATGCCGAGAGTACAGTGCTGTTCACCCCCCCCCCCCCCCCTCCCCCTCCTTTACTCGCCATGCAAACATCGCCATCAAAGCATGCTGACTCTGTAGGGCACATCTACTTTTAGAAATCTCGTTCATTTACCTGTTCTACAGGTGTTGCACTATGTTTATTTGCACAATATCTGCATGGGAAATCAGTAATGATCAGAGCCGTGGTAAACGTACCGCTGCCATGCCATTGCGTTATTTTGCTCATACATGTGTAGCGCACCTTGCCTGTATCACCGTGTCAACTATTGTTGAACACACGAGTCATTACGATTAGGGTTGCTATTCGGGTTTTCGCTCACTTATCGAGCTATCCAGAACCATTCTTCTTCTTCGTTTTTTTTCGCTCCCATCCCATCTCGCCCCATTCTACTTGGTGTCTCTTGTAAGGAGGACTCGGATCTATTAGCTACGTCGAGTAAGGATATTTTTGTCACGGAAAAGAAAAAGCCGAGTTTCGAATGATGTTTCGTATATTCAAAAAAATTAACCCACTTGTATATTAGAAAAAGGAATTACGCGCCTCCATAAGTTGACGTGTGTTTCATCCGAGTTGAATTCAATCAAAACGGAGAGCAATAGCATAGTATCCTAAACTACGTTTCGTCGTGTACATCTATTTACAGAACAGTAAAAGGAAACTATTGGCTCGGACAACTCGCCATTGACATTATACGTATCGCAACTACGTCAAGTAATTCATTATAATAATTCATTAAAATTAGGCCATTCAATCATGTAATAATTTACTTCTTTATCGCGTAAAAATGATGTGCACAAGTCTTATTAGGATGTTATGACATGAACAAATGATTATTAGAATCGGGCGGTTACTTGTCCAAGTATATCGTATCACTTGAGATTATTTGTATCATATCTTCATTCAAGCTTTTTCATTTTGAAGCAACCAGTATTATGTTACACATTCACATAACTAATTGTCGTCATTGCGGCCACATTGTTTCCATCATGAATGGTTCTGTAACACGAATAATATTAACACCGGAATCAATAATAGCGATATCCGATACCATGACATTAAACAAGTATTTCTAATGAATTGATCGTATTATCTTTCATTTGTTATTATCATAATTATTGTAATTGTAGTTTTAGTAAATTAACTGAATAAGCGTAGACCACCAAAATCATTAGTAATCGTTTGTTCCACCAATGCTGTCGGTTGTTCTCGCTCCGCACGCTGCTGTTGTTGTTGCTGTTGACCAAATAGCGACGCGTACAACTCATCGGTCATCTCCTGATGCCATGTACCAGTTGGAATAGGTACCATAAAGTTTTGTAACTTATCATGGACGTGATATCTAATAAATACGATTGAGACATTACATACATACATACGTACATCCATTAGTTATCTTGCTGTATTGTATTGTCATATATGAGTGTGTGTGTATGTCTACTACTTACCTAAGCTTTCTTCCCTTGCTTGCTTTCGTGTCGACCTTCTTCTTGTTCTTCTTTGTTTGTTGTTTCAATGCTGCCCATCTAACACCGATGGCCATTGGATCATCTTGAAGAAGCGAATGTAACAATGTTAATATACACGTATATCATTGCAATATCATCGTTTCAACTCACCAGTATCCACCATACGACTTTCGATTAATTCACGTAGTAATTGCTGGTAAAAGTCTGTATCATCGAATATCTCATTATCGTAATCCTTATTGAGTGAATCTTCACCATTCGTTTTATTCGTATCATCCATCGTGTCATGCTCATTCACCGTGGTAGTTTCCGTCTATTTATCATACAATTAGGATTAGTCATTTCACATTTGCTTGATATTGTAATAACTTACCCTTCCCAGTATTTGGTAGTCATTGCGCTTGAGTTGTGTACGCTTTACAAGTCGATCCTTATCGGCTAATACTTGATTGATTTGTTCGTGTACACCCTATCACGCATCAATGAATAGATTAGTATTCCATTGGCAGTTTGCCAATCAATGACTAGTCAACCAACCTGATTAATAGCTTTGAACTTTTTATTAAGCGGTACACCAGCTGCCACTTGTACTTTATTGTGCCATTTCTCTAATGTCTCATTCATGTATGGTTTGAAGCTAATCATCATGATATTAGTACACTTATTATTACTATTCATTCAGTGTTAATGGCATCTTACCTATTCTCTAATTGTTTAACACTCGACCAAATATTATCAAGATTTTTTATGCCTAATGACCAGTCTATCGTTTCACCATCCTTCTCCATAACCTCGTGGGATCGTTTACGTTGCTTCAATGAATCCAGAGATACATCCATCGTTGCATTCTGTTCTATTATACACTATGATATCTAGTTAATAATCGTAAATGCATCTATAGATGTGTATGTATTTACCAAGCGTAAATCAACTAGATCCTCTAGTAATCCGTATATTTTCTGATGTGTCTTCCTTAACACACTATCATCGTTAATGTCTTGCACGAATGAGTAGAAGTTTTCAGACTAGATCAGGTTCATTAGCTGTTATGCCTGTATTCAATATACCACATCTTATAATTACCTGAGGCAATTGATTGGCTAGCAGTACAGACTTTTGCAATCGAATACGCGTATCTAACAAGTTATCCCACAACAACTGCAAATAATGATTAGTATGTACTATTTCACTCATAGTAATTACATTACTCGTATTCAACTTACCATTTGATGTCGTACATCAATGCCCTTGCTTACATCCGATTTTGCTCCTTGAGTGATAGTAGTCTTCAATTGTCTAATCACGAGTATAAGTATGGATCATCTATAATCATAACTATTCCATACTTGCCTCTCTTCCTTTTCCATTTCTTTTAATGTACTATCTACATCTTCCATATTCATATCCTATCAATGTGCATAAGTTACATATATATATATATATAGTGATAATATGAAGTGTAGTATAACATACCGTTTCTTGTTCCTCTTCACTAGACATGTCATTCTGATGTTCATCCTCTTCATCATCATCCTCTTCTTCTTCTTCTTCTTCTTCTTCTTCTTCACTAACATTATCTTCACTATCCTCTTGCTCGTCTGCCGTAATAAATTCCTCACTTCCTAATGAAGAACTATATGATCGATCAACGGTGGCACGATTATTATGTTCTTCATCATCTGATTCATATAGTTTGGATCGACTCTGAGCTTTCCCTTCATATTTAGGATCATCAACTAGGAATTCTGTATTGTTACGCATTTGACTACGTCTGAATAATGTTGTATTAGTATCGACTACATATATACATCTATCTATCTATTTATCTATCTAACTAGCTAGCTAATTACCCCATATCAATGTAATGAGCGCGTGCCGCTACCTGACCATAGCCATCATCATCATCATCATCACTATTGTCGCCACCATTAGCGTCAGAATTATCGTTATCCATCATTGAATGATTCTGGAATGTTTCACCAAACTCCTCTGGGTCAACATCTATATCGATTGTATGGAAATTTAACCATTTTTATTCTATCTACTTTACTTTATTATACTCACCTTGAGGTGTTGGGTCCAGTAAGCTGGCCAGCTGTTCTCCTAGACTCTTCTTCTGCTTACGTCGCGCTATATATATATATATATACAAAGTGGTACGACGTTAATTACCAGTTAGAATTCTACTTTACAAATCAACTTACATGTAGGCATGTTGATGGAATGGCTTGAAGAAATAAAAAAGAAATATTTTTGCTTTTTTCCTACTTTTTTTCTACTTTTCAACTCGTTCTTTCCTTATCACTTCAGCGGTTATTTACCCTTGACTACGAAGATCATCAGATCGACTTGCCGGTTTATCGTTTAAATCAAAGCTAACCATGCATCTCATGTACTACGAAGGAGCCGATGGCAAGCGTGTCTATACGCTTAAGGTTAGTTGTACTTGTGGAATCAGTATACACACATATATACATATATATTAACTCGTTGTTCTATTCAATCAAACTATTGTAGAAAGCCTCCCCTAAAGGCGCTGTAACCAAGTCGGCTCATCCAGGTATTTAGCATGACAAGCGTGTGTAATACAGTATAACTAATCTTGCTGATAATAGCTCGCTTCTCGCCTGACGACAAATACTCACGTCAACGCGTTACACTTAAGAAACGATGCAACATCCTATTGACGCAGTTGCCTGCTAAGCCACTTTAATTGAACGACAGTTCTAATAAACGTTACTATTATTATTACAATTGTTACATATGCAATCATGCATCTTAATAAGAAACGAGTATGCTGTAGAATAGTGCTATATGCATTGGACTTGTTTAATAGTTATAACGATTCAAGACATATATCATTTTGTATTCTTCTAAGAATTGAGCTAGTGTCTCGGCCTTGCTCTTAACTTCCTTACTGACAGGTTTAGGATCTTTCGCCAGTTGATCGACAATGACAGGATATACGTGGGTTAACATTCTCTGCATTGTTGAACCGCGTACTTGATATTCGATGTTGGTTAGTAAAGGATGAATACAATTTGATATTACATTGCTAATTCAATGCTATAACTTACCACCAATAGACTTCTTACCGGCATGCATGAATACATCCAGGAATGTTATTGCATTGGATCGATATTCTATGGGTAATTTTGGATCATTCTCCTTTAGCAGATTTACTATTTTACTACACAGATTCACTGATGTCGGTGGTGGCACGGCTCCTGTTTGACCCGGTTCTGCTTGACTTGTAATGGTATGTGACTTGAATATCTCTTTCTCTAGGAGATCAACTAGTATCATCATTGTTAGATAAGTAGAGTAGTGGGTTGATTGAGCTTATGCGCTTGATCCACTTACATGTATCGGCCTTTTCGGCTACAATTGTGAGTGTGTTTAGACATTCGTTAAACAGCATAGGATGCTTGTTTGTAACGGTGAATTCCACAAAAGATGGGAATACTAAATGTGCCAATAAAGAGGCACGAATCACACTAGCCGCTATATTATCACTGTTAATTAATGTGATCTATTGAAGGTGCTTATATGTATATGTTTGTCTACTCACTATTTGCATTGACACTGGAATCCCAACCATATCGAATAAGATGTCCGATTAAGCGGTATGACTCGTTCTTTGTCGTGTCATCGGTTGCTGTTTCAAGCAATCGATATACACGCGTAATAATTGCTTCGTTACCAGGAGATGAGGATGTACAGATGGATTTGGCGCATTCTTCATTGCTACTCTCTATATAACATATATATATATATATATAGACATAAATGTTAACCGGTATTGTTTACAAAACATCATCATCACAATCATTGATTACCTTGTTGCGACAATGGTCTAGTCATAATCTTGAGTAGTACAATGACCTTGGCATATATGGCTTGCATTGAATGATTGACTAATGGAGCAAGTAGTATCATAAGATCATTGCTGTATATCTTTAGTGGATTTGAATCTATTTAGTGTTACATTTTCTAGTTAGCGGTATACATTACTACACGATATTAGTGGTAATTACATGGTACGGCCATGTTTCTAAGTAGTCCAATGATAGCATGCTTTGTTGATGGTTCAGTGCTATTCTTTAGCCAATAATGTAATTGCGGCATTACTTGCCATTCTGTGAGTAATCCTGTTGCAACTTTCTCTGTATGTATGTATGCATGGATGTATGTATAATAACGTATTAGCATGTCAATATATACATATGTATACGCATACTAGGCTACTCAATAATACATGCACTTACCAATACGAGATATGTTGCATAGACACAGGAAGCCGACTGTTGCCATTTTCTCAGATTTAGACTTGATCCATCGCATGAGCTGATTCATCACCTTCTCATTGGTATAGAGAGGCAACATCAAGGTATCTAGACAAACAAAAATAATAAGTCATATATACATATGTATATACACATATTTATATTTACCGCTTGAGAATACATGTATGAGTACCGGCACAATATACTCTTTATAGTCATTGTTGTTATTGTCGTCATCTTCGTCGTCATTCTTTTCTTCATCGATACAATCGCCTTGTTCATTGATGTATCTCCTTTCAATTGCATTCATCAAAGTATAAAGTAGCTTCGATGTACCAACTGCTTCCTGTGCCGTTTCTATTGTTAACCCTATTGTTAGCTTACACGCTTGTGCATCTATCTATACCAAATGATAATATCCTACCATTTAATGCAGTTAGAACCTGTAATATATCGAGAACAGTGCAAGTAGCAGGATTCTCGCTTGGATCCTCCATTGTTAAGAGCTTTTCCGCTAATGGAATAATAGTGCCAAGTCCATCTGCTTGGAGGAACTTGAGAATCGATCCACCTAATGGAAGAGATACGAAGATGAGCATCAATGCATACACACTTGATTACACAGATCATTCTTAGCTTACTTTCTTCCATGAGGGTGAATAGTAGTCTAGCCGTGTAAACGACTACGACATCACCATCGGGTTCCTTGTCAAGCATACTCGGATCTAACCATGGTGGAATGATGGTCATGATATTGGCACTTAATAGTTTCTGTCTCAATGGACCTAATATTCATATCAGCCTAGTATTCCTATGTTGATGATAATAATAATCACATACTATGATCGTTGGCTAGATTATTCAAGGTGGCCATCACGAATTTGGCGATAACAATGGTGTTCGATTCGGGCAAGCCACTTAGCGAGGAAATGATCGTTTCATAGCATTGACTATCCAATACAATGTCACGGTTATCACCTATATTACTAGTAGATGAGCTATCGTAGGTTGGCCTATTTGACAACACGCTTACCATGATCAGCACAAGCATTGGCAACCACACGTAGACACTGAACATAAGCTGATTCCTCAACTCGTGCAGTTTTATTGGCAATAATATCGCAAATTACTTTTAAAAGACCTGAAGTACCGAGAATATCCCGGTTATTAGCTAGATAGCGGCAGTATAAGAAGTAAAGTAAGCAAAAGATACTAACATAGTAAATGCTAGTTAGCTGATTACCATTACGACCCCAGATAGCAGCTTGTTCGGCAAGGGTAAGTAGTCTGCCGTTGTCTACAGGATGATTCCGTTCAACTTCTTCGGATATCGTTTTTAACTGCGCACAACACTGCTCGATATTATTGGCGCAGTCAGATGACGGTTCTCGAACCGTAGTAGATGCTTCAACCTCACTAGACATGGCGAACTGACAAGATGGAAATAAAAGAAGAACGGATAGTATCAAGGACAAGTTGGAATGTACACGTGTACGTATTTGTGTATGTTTGTGTGCGTGTACAGTGTTTTTCCATCCAATTAGCGCATTTATCCTTTAACATTTGCTGTTTACTAATAAATAAATTTACACAATTGTTAACACCATTATTACCATAGAAATGCCAATTGATATAGCACGATAATAATAACAATTCAGTATTCAGTAATGGATCCTTCATTGATAGCAATAATTATCATAATCAAATATATAAGGTAGATGATACAAGTGTACTAGTATAGTTGGATATTGCCATGTTATGTACTTACAAGTAGCTATTGATTATCGTGTATGGAATCGGGATATGGCAGCATGTCTGAACTTCATTCAGATTATTCGCAGTGTTCGTAATGGAAAGGGTATTCCAACACAATTCCAACGAGGTGCCGTTCCTTCTAAACGTTCAAGCAATGATGAGCAAGGACAACGGGGGTCCAAACAACAAAAAACAAATTAACCGCGGTGGTTATCGCTATCGCCCCAGTCCTTCTCCAGAGGGGGGCTGGGAAACAGAATACGGGAGTCCTTGTAAGTGTTAACATAACTATTATTTATTAGTAAAGACAGAAAGCTAACTGCGCAAATTGGATGGAAAAAGCCTGTAAGAACGGAATGGAATGATGATCATTTACGCGAATTTACTTACAACACTTTTCTATTGCATCTATACTACTCTTTAATCTAATCTAGTATTCACTTTACATATTGTGCTATTTACTTATTTAAATAATAAACTACGAGAAAACAATGGATCAATACTCTAGTCGCTTTGCTCTGCTAATGCTCCCTCTCCTTCAACGGGTAGGCTATCCAAATAGTTTTCTTCCTCTTCTCCGCTATCCTTCGAGCCTTCATTCTCATGCTTTTGTCGCTCTCGTTCGCGCATCTTCTCAAGTACTTTAACGGCCGTTTTAAACACGCCAGAAGTAGGGCCGCCACATGCCATACACTTCGGTGTCTTTGCATATCGTTTTAGCGCACATTTCTGACAGAAATAATGGCCACATCTATCATGAACAGCAGATTAATATTTGGCTATCGTCGTACAATCATCTCATTACCCTATCGATTACTTACTTTGTAACAACTGGCTTGTCAAAGGGTTGTCGACAGATTAAACATGCAAATGGAATCTCCTCGTCAGAGTCACTCTCTACTAGAAACTCGTTCGGATCCCCTCCATTAGCAATACTCTTATGCGACTCATCCCATTCCTTATCCAATTGCCAACCGCTCTTGTAATCGCCACGATCATGCATAAATTTGCAACTATCACCGTAGCCACAGAATCCCGTTTCTATAATCGTTCATTGTTAGAAAGTAAGTAATCATCCAACTGATGATAAATCGTTAATTTCTCAGTATTACCTTTGTAATCCTTACAGATATCCGGTTGATAATCAAATCGACAAGTTACGCGAATGTTAGCCGGTGCTCGCATTGGTCCGGCACTATTATTTCATCCAAGTTAGCGCGTTAGCTTACTATAGATATTGTGTACTATTATCCTCAGCATAATACTTGCCGTAATTTCGAATTCAAAGCAAATCCTGTACTTGCACTGCTAGCACTAGAAGGATCACGCTCGGTTTGGAAGCTGCGATAACCGCTTTGACCACGATATAATTCATTACCATCTGCTTCCGCATCCTGTAGCATAACACAATTAGACTCATTTAGCATTCCTCGATAGACCGCCATTACCTTTAGTGCTTGATTAATCAATGCCTGCGCTTTTGGATCATCCTCTTGAATGTCCCAGGCTGATCGTGTTGCGTCTTCGCGCGCTTTTAACGCACTATCCTTCGCTTCTTGTCGAGCCGCATATGTAACTTGTAGATCCTCCTCCTCCTCCTCCTTAGCTTTACCTGTTTTCTTCTCTTTCTCCTCCTCGCCGCCGTCTATATGTTCGCGCCAACGACCCTTCTTGGTACTAGAGCCGATTATGCTTGTTGTACCTTGAATTAGCGGATTATTTCGATCAACTCGTTGATTCTTTTGCACTACAACAGATTCGGAATCTGATGCCGAATCATCATTATCTGCCGTCGTATCCTCAGCTGGACGCTTGCGTCGTAGACCTTTAGGTCCACGCTTCTTGAACATCGATATCGCAGTGTCAGTCATGATAAAAGAATAAAGAGAGAAATAGCAAATAGTGAATTCTGACTGATTCAGTCAACAAGGCTCACACATAAACGTGCGAGTGATTCAATAGCTGTGGCGCCATATCTTGACCTCGTGGCTTAGCGGTCCAGAATAGGATAGCTGCACGTTCAGCGTCGAGAGAAGAAAAAGCAAACGCAAAAGCAAATTTTAATAAAGACGAACAATTCTATCTTTTATCTCTACACTACTGTGCTCCAAGTGTCTTACAAGTATTAACCGTGTTAAAGTGTTTTATTTGTCTATACATTCCAACAGTGAGCCACTGCAGCTAACTGAGGTTGTTGCACGTCACCTTCTGGAATCCCTTGTCCGGCCCCTATCGTGCCCCCTACCAGATAGGGCCGTGACAACTGGTGGAGAACCCGGGCGCGTGAAGCGAAAACTTATCTTCTAGTAGCAAGCGCGTTCGGTGCCCAACCACATTTCACTAATCTTGTAGGACACGAATCCCGCGCTCTACCTTTCCTATCACATATTACGTTAACGATCTTTACATTCTACGTTATTACTCCCATTTCCCTTACGTTCTATTATTTCCTATTTATTTCACCTTATTTTACGATCATTGCACATAATGACACCCATATATACACGTGCGTCGGCCCAGCGCGAGGACGAAGCTGCAGGCCCATCCAACGCTCCGGCTGTTCTCGCCGAGGAAGAATCTGAGGCGCCTATGCCGACTTCCCCAGTCGAAGGTGACCCTCCAGTGACGACCGATCCTCAGCCTACCGCAGCGGTATCTCAAGCCGTTGCCACTACTGTTCTCCACCCACAGGCTGTTAGGACCGCTCCCACTACTATCCCTCCGGAACAGGCCGTCGAGACCGTCCCTACGCCAACCGCCGAAGACGTCACACTTCCTACTGATCCGAATAATCCGTTCGCTGCTGTACAACAAGCTATTAGTACACAGGATGACCAGTCTCCAAATGCAGTTGCTATGTTTATGGATTACGTAGTCAACCAACAACACAGGTTGACGCAGGCACAGGCTGTAGCGTTAGCTGAGCAAATGATTATCACGCTTGGCATAACTCGTCCTGATCCGCCCTCACGACCTATCGTCGAAACACCTGGTACTGCTCATGTTCCATATCGCTTACCTTCGCAGAACGATCACACACCATCTCCAACTATCCAGATTCGTCGCCCTGTTCGTCGTGAAAGCGTGATGACGCCAGATGATGAATCAGATCATGACGATGTTGAACTCCCTATATTACCACCGTCGTATCGTCATTCCTACGCACCAAAGATGGAGATACCCATACTGAACGAGAAGGATGACCCTTTGGAATGGTTAGACGAATTCACCCTTGTCGCAGATATGTCTCCATGGTCCGAAAAGGATCAATGCTGTGCATTAATATATGGTTTACGACAGCATGAAAAGGTATGGTGTGCTCGCGCTACGAAACAGTTAGCTTCGTTTAAACCTGGTCTCTATGATGAACTTGTAACTAGTATACGAGGTCATTGGTATCAAGAAGATCCTAAAGAAGGAGTGTTAGCTACGTTCCATTCTACTCGCAAGCGTCCGAAGGAATCTCTCCTCGACTATGCCGATCGCATCGAGATGAACGGAATACGCGCCAAAGTCAGCGACGAAACGATTTGGTACTACTTCAAGGTCAACGCCGATGAATCTACTCGTGATCTACTCAAATTATATCTGATTTCATCACTCGAGGAATTACGATCACGCGGAAAGAGTATCGACAAACTACTTACCCAGTCATCAACGCCTGTTAAACCAAAGTTCGTAGCTGCCGTACAAGAAGATGATTCTATCCCTTCTAACACCCGATCGACACAGAAGCAATATGACGACCGACGACAACGTCCACGACGCAAGGAGAAGCCACCTTCTGCGCCGCGCCATCCTTGTGCCCTCTGTGACGATCCTGGACACGCCGCCTATAAGTGTCCTAAGTTATCTGCGGCTCGTGAGTCAGTCACTGGCAAATTGCCTGAGGCTGCTCAGCCGTCGGAAAACTAAACCGGGTGCCGATGATTGAGGGTATTGGCACCCCCCTTCTAGCAAATCCCTTATCACAACCAGATGCCGTGATAGGTGCTGTTACCGCTAACGCACTCTTACAGGCCGGTTTTGTGAACGGACACGCAACAACTATGCTAGTGGACACAGGAGCCCAACAAACGGTAATCTCTAGCGCCTTATGCTCACGTCTAGGCATAAAGGTTGGACCGAATCGGAACTCGTTTGTTAAGCTAGCAGATGGACGACACGCTCACACTTGCGGATACTGTCAAGTACAAGTGCAAGTTGCTGATGTGGAACGTCAAGTCGAAGCGATCATACTTCATGCATCTCCATATGATCTCCTATTAGGCATGGATTGGTTAACCGATGCTAGCGCCACCATAGATTGCGCTGCTGGCACGTTGACAGTCGGCAATCATTCCTTACCTATGAAAATGTCAACCCACTCGCACGGTATACACTTTGTTGCCGTTGCTGAGAAACGCATTCGCAATAGTCGGCTTAGCAGGAAGCTACAACAATGCTATGATGCTATTCAGCCCCAACTCAACGAAGAGACTCCTACAGCCCTTATCTCTGCGGCAGTATCTCAGTCTCCACATGTTGAACTGGTCGAATCGGAACGCAAGTACCTTCTCGACAAGTTGCTACGGGAATTTACGGATCTATTTGCAGATAATCCTAATAATCCTGATGCGACTACTAGTATACAACACTTCATTAATACTGGCGACAGTAGGCCCATCAACTCACCGCCATATCGCGTAGCTCATCGTCAACGCGAGATTATCACCAATTCTGTTAATGATATGCTCAAAAACGGAATCATTGAACGCTCTTTCAGCCCTTGGTCTTCCCCTGTTGTACTTGTTGGTAAGAAGGATGGAGGCGCACGATTTTGTGTAGATTACCGTAGGCTTAACGAAGTAACCAAGAAGGATTCTTATCCTACTACGCGAGTAGATGACGCCTTGGACATGCTGTCTGGCGCTCGTTGGTTTACTACGTTAGATTTAGCTTCAGGTTATTGGCAAGTCAAAATGAACGTTAAAGATAGAGAAAAGACTGCTTTTATTACACACGATGGTTTATATCAATTCAAAGTCATGCCTTTTGGTCTTTGCAATGCACCAGCTACGTTCCAACGTCTTATGAACGAAGTATTGGCTGGATTGAAATGGCGTACCTGCATCGTGTACCTGGACGATATTATCGTTTATGGACGGACGTTCGAGGAACATCTAGAACGTCTACGAGAAGTCTTTCAACGCTTACGTACGGCTGGCCTACGACTAAAGAAGAGCAAGTGTCACTTCGGTCATCAAGAGATTGCTTACCTTGGTCATTTGGTCACTGCCAACGGTGTTAAACCGGACCCCAACAAAATCGCCGCTGTTCATCAATTCCCCCTTCCTGTAGATGTCCGTGGATGTAAAAGCTTCTTAGGTCTTGCTTCCTATTATAGACGGTTCATTCCTAATTTCTCTGAGAAAGCTGAACCGCTACATCGTCTCACCAAGAAGAACACGCCATTTACCTGGACCGATGCCCAGCAAGCTGCCTTCGATCAGTTACGTCAAGCCCTTACCGATGATGTTGTTCTCACTTACCCCGATCTTTCCAAGCCTTTCCGAATTGAGACCGATGCCTCTTCTACTGGTATTGGTGCCGTCATTTCTCAACTCGTGAACGACCAATGGAAGCCTATCGCATACGCCAGCCGTGCTCTCAACCAAGCTGAACGCAACTACTCAGCCACGGAAGGTGAATGTTTAGCGATCGTGTGGGCCATCGATAAATTTCGACCATACATTTACGGTGGTGAATTCACTGTCGTTACCGATCACTCCGCCTTACGCTGGTTAATGTCTCGTCCAAATCCAACCGGTAGACTAGGTAGGTGGGTGCTGCGATTACAAGAGTATTGCCCCACTATCGAGTACCGTCGCGGCACTGCCAACTCCAACGCCGATGCCTTGTCGCGAGATCCCTTGCCATGGCCGGAACTAGTCGCTCAAGCCGAAGAAGATAAAGCTGTCGAAATCATGTCCACGGCCGCTGTACCATTATTACCTACGGCAGACGAATGGCTCCAGGCACAACGCAGTGAGAACGCCACTTGTGACATCTACGGTTATTTGTCGAAAGGTAACGATCATCTTATCATGATGAATGAACCTACACGACGTTCGATCAAGAAACGCGCTCGAAGTTATCGCCTCGTCGACGGTCGATTGATGCGCCGAAAGATGGAAGAAGATCAAGAAGTACTATTGGACGTAGTACCGAAACAGTTCCAACCCGTTGTTCTATATCATAATCATGATCAAGAATTATCCGGCCATCTCGGTAGATATCGCACATATAAACGAATTCGACAAAAGTACTGGTGGTCGAACTTACATAGTGACGTTAGAGATTATGTAGCAACTTGTGTGAGATGCCAGAAGCAACGACGCATCACACAGCGTTCTGGCTTGCTACAGTCTCTGCCGGTACCCGAGAAGCCGTTCGACTTTATCGCTATCGACCTAATGGGACCGTTTACTGAGTCAGAGTATGGTAATAAGTATGTTGCCGTATGTTGCGATTACACAACTCGATGGATCGAAGCTGCTGCGATACCGGACGCTACAGCCGAGACTACCGTCAAGTTCCTTATGAATAACATTATCGCTCGACATGGAATGCCCCGTGTACTCCTCACAGACGGAGGTACCAACTTCACGTCTGGTCTCACAGCAGGAATCGCGCGCCGCCTAGGCATTCGTCAGCGAATTACATCAGCACGACGTCCACAAACTGACGGTCTCGTTGAACGTTTCAATCATACGCTAGCTTCAATGATTGCCAAGTTCACTAACGACTTCGAAACCGACTGGGACAAGTACTTACCTTTACTGTTGTTCGCCTATCGCACTACACCGCAATCGTCTGCTGGTCAGACGCCCTTCAACCTACTCTACGGCCGCGAAGCCACTCAACCATTAGAAGTCGCTGTTAACAACATGCCCGCGACAAAAGCACGATTCAATAAGCGAACTGAAGAATACGAAGAGTACGTGAAGGATTTACAATTACGGTTGAATGATGTACGAGAACGAGCTCGCCTCATGATCGAAGCCGCCCAACGCCGTCAATCAGCGCGTTATAACAAAGGAAGAAGAAGAGAAGCATTCAATGAGGGTGATTTGGTATGGTTAGAAGAAACGCTGTTGAAAGGATCCAAATTAAAGAAGATGAAGGAACGTATACGTGGACCCTTCCGAGTCGTAGAGCAGACGTCAGCTGTCAATTACAGACTATGTGATCTCGACACAAAAAGGACATTCCCCGCACACGCTGATCGAATTATTCCTTTACACTCTCGTCCACAACATTTATTATTATCCCCCACGGCCAATGAGCCAGTTTCAGTATTATCATTAACTAACACTTTATTATTATCTAGCGAAGACCAACCTAGTATGTTGGCGGGACGCTCAACACTCGAAGAGGGAGTGATGTGGCGCCATATCTTGACCTCGTGGCTTAGCGGTCCAGAATAGGATAGCTGCACGTTCAGCGTCGAGAGAAGAAAAAGCAAACGCAAAAGCAAATTTTAATAAAGACGAACAATTCTATCTTTTATCTCTACACTACTGTGCTCCAAGTGTCTTACAAGTATTAACCGTGTTAAAGTGTTTTATTTGTCTATACATTCCAACAGTGAGCCACTGCAGCTAACTGAGGTTGTTGCACGTCACCTTCTGGAATCCCTTGTCCGGCCCCTATCGTGCCCCCTACCAGATAGGGCCGTGACAATAGCCATGCACGTGATTATTATTTTTCCTTACATTACAGCATGTATCACTAGGATTTAACGGTGTATTAGTCATTCCTTTCTTTCTCTCTCACTCATTTATTGAACTTGGCAATAGTGTATAGTTTCCATAGTATCTCACAATGAATCATAATGACATCGAGACATGGAAGCAGAAACTAGTTGGGAAACGACTACTTCGTGATAATGAGGCTGCCGCTGAAGGAATAGACGAGTCAATGGTAGGTGTATAGCAAACTACACCATCCTATGAAGGTGAAGGAGGATGAGGGAACTAACCAAAACTACACACTACTCTCGCTATGCAATACAGACTGTACATGAAAGTAAGCTTCCTAATCCACACCGGATACTTGGGCCATCATCTGTCTACACGATGGATTTCATCGAGAATCGACTAAACGTCCGTGTAAATGACAGCATCATAACGGGTATCTTTTTCGGATAAGGGATAACCCGCAGAATGTTACTAATAAACCATGCATGATATGTTTAGCCATTCCAAATGTCTGAATATGAAGATATTTGCTCGATTGATTAGTATTATTATTATTACTAGTATATGTCAGAGTATCAATTAGTGGAGATACATCGTTTGTCTTTACCGGACTAGTTTACCGGTGTATACTTTATCCATTGTGCTTAATCAGAGCACAGTGTAAAACTGAAAACTTGCTGGTTTCCTTAACTGTTCATTCCAAGCTATTTACTTAATCGAGTGTAGGCTGCTCCTTTGTTAAAACTCAAATTTATCCGGTGATTCCCCCATTGGTTATCAAGTATAAATAGGGACATCCTTATTACTAAATATGTGGATATTCATTCTCGCCATTGGTGCACCCGTCAATTAATAATTGAGCATCAGCTTGTCTATTTTGAATTTAGCAATTGTCTGGACATATATAGCATTGTCTTGTTAGCGCTAAATGTATGAGATTAGACCGCCGTATCAATTGCATTTATTTGAATGGTTGCAAATAAGGATCTGCTATATCCCGCTCGCTAGTATAAATAAAGCGGATATCGGGTATGGATTTCAAAGCATATCATCACGTCAACCCTCCTTCTACCACATTATTGCAACTACTACAATTGACATTGGCTGGTCCTTGTCATACGTTTTTTTCCTTCTTGCTAGACACATCGACCAAACGATAAATTACTGAAACTCAACTCTCGCTCGACTGTAACACCGGCCGTTAACACTATGCTGTCTTTTTTCGGGTTACTTCTCCTACCGGCAGCTAGTCTGCTTTCCTATACTTCTGGCGTATCCGCTCACGGTCATATGAGCTATCCCGTACCACGGGGTATTGAATTGGTTAAAACCAACATTGACGCTGTTCGCAATCCTAACACCAAAGGGCTTTGCCGTGGAATCACTAAGGCTGGTAAAATCAACGATGTTGGTCATTCGGTTACTTTGAAGTTTGAGATTAGTGCGCCACACATTGGTAAATGTGAAGTGTACATTCTTGATGAAAACCTCGGCAATGCTCGCAAGATTGCCTCGAAGGACGGCTGTGCCGCTCCTGGCAAGGTTGGACCATGGACTGTCAAGATTCCATCGGATATCACCGGACGTAAGGTGTTGCGTTGGAAATGGGACGCTGCTCATCAAGTGACCATTATTGAACACTATGAACAATGTGCCGACATCAACATCTCTGGTAGTGGAGGAGGTGGTAGTAGTGACAGTAGCAGTGATGATGATGGAAGCAGCGACAGCTATGGCGATGATAGCGCATCAGATTCCTCGTCCGATTCGAAATCGAGTAAACCATCCAAATCAAATAAGAAGAAATCAAGTAAATCGACTGATGATGAATCAAACACACCCTCTTCAAGCGACGCTACTGATGAAGGCTACGAATCCTCTTCTGAAACAAAGAAATCAGATGTCAGTACTGATGCTGATAGTACTACTAGTGACACCACTACCACTGAAGCAGAAGCAACATCCTCGGATACGAGTGCTACTGAAACAGAAGCAGATTCTTCATCGTCATCTTCATCGTCATCGTCATCAGGTGGTGATGGCTGTCAAGATGGTGAATTCAAATGCGAAGGCAACAAGGTCGGCCAGTGCTCTAGCAAAAAGTTCAACTGGGTCACTTGCGCCAGTGGTACCACATGCAAAAAGACCGCCTATGCCATCTACTGCGGCTAATTGCCGTTATACATTTGTAGCAATATGCACATGATACACTGAAGCAACAGGATTGCACTATCGTATAATAACGAATAAAAACGATCCATAATACTGCAGTTGTAGTCAATAGTGTTTATTATCTTTGCCTATATAAAACATTGCAATCAATTAATGCGTGTAACTATGTTAATGCCGTCTCGTTTTAGTAGATGGATCTGCATTTTAAAACAATAATGTAAGCACTGTATTAACATGCATGTTCAATTATTATTATTATTACATTGTGAAACAACTCACTCTTCATTCAATGTTTTGCATTGTCGGTGATTTTTTCGTATTTAATTTCATTAATGCAATGTAATCTTCTACTAGTCTGCAATTCAAACTAGTACTACCAATGAAACAAGTTTATTCGTAAATATAATGCCATTAAATACAAACAACAACATGTAAACGAGTATTTATGCAATGCCATACATGACAAATGCAACTATGATTCATATACGGTTTATTGCTAATGAATGATCCATGCATAAGACGACGTTTGCTAGACTATAAAAGCATCTAATGGAAAAAGTAAATGAGCATGGATCTATCGTCCACTTTCTTCAATATCATCTAGTTTGTAGTACTAAGCTCTTGTCAACAAGTAATTTTACGATATATTCCTTCATCTTCAACATGACGCATCTTTCTATGCTTGCCTGCATCGCTATCTGCGTTATAGCATTGACGCTATTGAATGTAGTCAATGTGTCCGCCCATGGCTTCTTAACCTATCCACCGCCACGAGGATTTGAGAAGAAGAGTTCTGAAATTGACGCACTAAAGAATCCCAACCTTGGCGGTCAAATATGTCGTGGTGAATCAGCAGGCACGGTTACAGACGTGGGCCACTCGGTAACCCTGCAGTTCGACATCACCGCTCCACACATTGGTCCGTGTGCCGTCTACATTCTAGATGAGAATCTAAGCAATCCGCAAAAGATCGCCGAGAAGGATGATTGCGCGGCACCCGGTAAAACGGGACCATGGACCATCAACATTCCCAATAACATCAGCGGTCGTAAAGTGCTACGATGGACTTGGGATGCCAAACATCTCGTAACCACGACGGAACCATACGAAAACTGCGCTGACATCAATATCAGCTAAATTCTGTAAATACATGAAGATTACTCTTTTTTTCCCTTTCCAGCTCCTATGATGAGCCATGTATGTATGTGTTTCAATCATAATAAAACACATTTTGATACTCTTGGATAATCATGCTGCATGTATTGTTGTTAGTTAATCAATATTAACTATAATGTTCATATATCGTCTACTCATTGGTGAACAACGAAATGTTGTGTATGAAACCAAATGGATAATGTGAGCGAGTTACAGCAACAATAGAGAAGCAGGCATGACCATTATTGTCAATATCAAGTAATGTATACAAAAATAGCTCTATTTTATTACAAATTGTCAGGTGCAATATGTTTCAATCTAGTGGCTACTACTAGTACAGTGTTTTTCCATCCAATTTGCGCATTTATCCTTTAACATTTGCAGTTTATTAATAAATAGATTTACACAATTGTTAACATCATCATCACATTGTTATTATTATTGAGTAGTTGTCATTGCCCTAGCAGTTGAGGGAGGTGTTAATGATAGCGATATCACATATTGCAATCAGTGATATTAATAATAGACATGTTGATAGAACTTACATACCTTGGATGCAAAGTGATAACCATTACGGATAAGTTATTTCTCGTTGCTTAGTTTCTCGTTGATGCATTGATCCTCCTTTTCTTGAGCACCTGAAGGTAACACCATTAATGAAATGTATTTATGTATATACGTAATCCTTTCTGAGATGCGCTCCTTATTGCTCATTATTACCCCCAACCATTTCTGCATCATGAGATTGGTATCTATGCTGGTATTACAGCCATGTCCCTTCAACACTCACCATAGTTTCAATATTGAATATTGTTACATTATCCACTATAAATATGGGTCCTATTTTGTACGAATTGAATAAACTTATCTTCACCTTCCAGTTCACTCGTCCCTATTACATTCTACTCACACTACCTTATCGTATATCGCCTACACATTGTGCTTGAGCAAATCGAGCAACCATAGCTCCCACACTATCAATGAGAAAGTGTCCTACTACTTGTCATGCTCCCTTACGGTAAGTATACCTCATTACACTTTGATATTTATTACAGTATACTAACTCATTATTCTATTAGATGCACACATCGAAACAATGATTAAGAGGACATGCAAGTTAAAGGACTCGAGTATCGTTTGTGGAATCGGGGTTATGGTTGCTCGTCTGGATTTCATTCAAATCACCAACTGCCTTCGTAGTGGAACCGATGTTCCAACACACCCTCATCCAAGTGTCGTTGCTTCCAATCATTCAAGACAAGGAGGACAAGGACATCGAGGGAACCAAACAACAAATAACAATTCATCCGTGATAGTTATCGCTATCTACACTCCAAAATACAGGGTAATTGTAAGTGTTATCATAACTATTATTTATTCGTAAAAACAAAAGGCTAACTGCGCAAATTGGATGGAAAAAGCCTGTATAAAGGAGAACGGCCCTTTAGGAGTCACTACAAATCCACTTGAGATTTGCACGGAGTTCTGCCGTATCCTCATCTCCGTTCGTCTCGTTTTATCACCATAGTTAGACAAAGCGTGGGGACATAAATAGAAGGCAAGACCAACGGAAATGCAACAGGCTTCCACTGATTCACACTTTTCATTTCTATACAAATACACACCTACATTATAGCACTCGCTTACTAGGCACACTTCTTTAGCCACCTTGCACTCATTCCATTCGCTTACTCATTCGCTTACTCATTTCCTACATTCCTTCTACGTCTTCTCACTTCTTCACTGATGCATTGGGTCGCAGCACTATTCGTTCGTTAGCATGCATATCATTACTAGTCAAGTACGGCGTGGTGAACGGGTGGATTCGCCAACAGTACCGCTATCACCGCAACTTCCTCAGTCACCAACGATTTCTCGACTTCCCGAGTATCAAGCTCGACGTCGCTACATCCTATTTACCGGTGTATTTATGCCACTCACGGTGTTTATGGCGATTCCTGCGGTAGTTGACAAATGGGAACAAGAGAGCAGTCAAGAACTACTGGGTGATACGAGCAAAGACGTGCTAAAACCCACTGGTAAGTTATTGTTGTTTCTCGTTTTTATTTCATCGAGAAAAAAACAAATACAAAATGGCAGTATTCTAATTCTATAGCATGATTATAAACATTGACTCGCGTTTATTTAGTGGTAACTACATTAATGGCATTAGGACTTGCCACAGCTGTTATCTCGAATGTGGCCCTTTACGCTCGGCTTCTCCTCTATCACGTTAGACTCATGACGATGATCACTACTGCTGCATCCGGGATACGAGGTGAGTGACATGCATATGCAACCATTATTAGCCGAGATTTTGATCATCTGACCTATTAAACGGTATTAGTACTTTTCATATTATCCGCGTTAATCGTGTACATTGCCATTATGCCTGGTGCAAAAGATGGCTTCGAATTATCCTACGCGAGCGAATGGTACATGTGTATCGCGGATGTAGTTATATCGGGAATGGTGTTTATAGTATTACTATATGATATGTCCTATGCGAGGAAACATAATCTTCGAGGTATGTACCGCGGGCATGACCATTACGGTTCTTATTCTTTTCTTATTCTTTTCTTTTTCCGGCTATTCACGTGACATCATTTTAACGTGTGCCCACTAACTAGGCAATGGTCTATCGCATCAAGAACGTTTCTTTATCAATACCATCGTCGTTACCACTCTATGGTGGTCACTAGGCTCGATAGCATTTATGTATCTGGAGAAATGGTCATTCTTGACAAGCTTATTCTTCACTTTAGGTAAGCACGTAATATAGTATAATGATTATACTACGTGCATTGACTAACCATCATATATGATGCTCTTTCTTCCTTCTTCCTTCTTCTTCTTCTTTCTTCTTTCAGTTACAATGTCCACGGTTGGATTTGGCAATTTTGCACCGACTACAGTTGGTAGCAAGCTGGCGTGTGTCCTGTTTGCACTTGTCGGTGTATCGCTATTGGGTATGCTGATCAATTCGTTCGCCACCATTATATTGGACAGTATTCGACAGCAAACCATGAATCGTATTGCCGAGCTACGGCGTCATCGATATGAACGTAGACGGCAAGCAGCAATGAATGAATTAGGCTCGGATAACAGTAACAACAACAATAACAATAACAACATCAGCGATCGTGGTCTTGAATTGACGCCTACCGACACGAATGATGTTTACAAATCGGTAGCGGCTGCCAAGAAAGAAAAGGAGGACATACATGGTGATGAATCATACGAAAGTTCTATTTCTCAACAATGAGCCTTATTATTTGCCTGTAAGTAGTGTCATGTCAACTTATTGCTACTACTTTTTTCTTTTTCTCTAACCTATCCTATGCTTGATGTAACTAGTGTTGTATGTATATTGGTATTCGCTCATACTGAGGGTTGGAGCTACATTGATAGTTTCTACTTTTGTTCTATTACCATCTTGACCATCGGTGAGTTACTACACGATGATAATGACATTAGTTGATAATTTAACATGATCCCATTTATTATTATTGCTATCATTTAGGCTATGGCGACTTTGTTCCCAAATCAAGTGCCGGCGAAGTAACGTTTATACTCTTCTGTATGACCGGTTTGGCTTGTATGACCTACACCGGTCTAGTCATATCGCAAATGCGTGGTGAATACGTTACACGTCATATACAACGCGTCGAGAAGATACTACGTCGTCATGGTGCTCCCAACGGGAATGACAACATCAATACGAGAATGACAGAGAGTGCGTCATCCACCGGTAGTACTGCGGCAAATCTTGCGGGAAATAATGTGCGATCACTTTCTACCATTGAATCCGGGTCAAAACCGTCAATGTCAATGGATCGCGAACAAGCCATGAATGAAATACTTCAGGCCACACGCGAGATGCGTCGCACGCTGAAATCACTAGCGCGAGCATCGGTTAACATATCAACCAGCGTATCGGAACCATTAATAGCTATTAGACCGAGTAGCGATCACAACACGAATGTACACGGCTCGAGATCGGCCGGCTTATGCCGATCCCATTCGGTGGCTGACTCGCATAGTCAACGACCGAGAGAGGCGACCATTAACGAGGAACGATCTAGCGAGCAACAAGAAGATCATCCAGCTACCTTTGAACTGGCTCGTCAACCCACGCCCTTGGGACGTCTAGTGGTCTGGCACCACTGTCACGATAACATGGAACGAATTATACATGCGGCGGAACGGTTGCTGGAAATCGAGCAAACATTAATGTAAATTATTGATAATGAACGAACGAACGAACGAACGAATGATGATGATTATGTGTATAACAATCCTATTTTATTAAAATAAAGAGTAACTCCATGAATGATGATGATTATCTGTTGTTACAATAAACAGGAAAAAGTAACAGTAAAGTAAAATGATTGTACAATAAGCATGCAATGATAAGGTAAAGATAAAACAGCTAATAGCGCGTATATTGAATTGCTGTCGATGCTGCTCGATGTAAATATTAATTAAATATAATAATAATAATAATAATGGCTCAGATTGTATATACCCAAGTACTCGTCAAGTGCACATTTGTGCTCAGAGCTTGACTCTATAATATGGGAAATCTCGTCATAGCCAGTAGTATTTTATACGATGGTTGTTTTTTGTATTTGCTAGATTGACCGTTTATCCTAATGTGCTTGCAAGTCCCCCACCATTTCACTACGTTCATTTGGTTGGTTACTACACGAAAGGCACGATGAATTCGAGCATGTAACAGCATTACCACACTGCCTACAAGTACATGTAGTAAATACCATCGTGTATGGCACCGGCTTACTCTATATATTAGTATTCGATCGAGACAATCATGTATAAAAATTGATCGAGACGATCACAAGAGAGCAATAGTGAATTATGAGGATGGCTGTAGTATTTGTCGTGTCACAATGGTTCTCGTTTCAAACTACGTTTTTGCCCGTTATCATTAGCAATAGAAAATTGACTGTTGCACGAAGAGTCATTATGCGTGCAACTATCGCAATGATTGTCTGGTCATGGCGCTCATGGTGTTCAAGTCAATTGCAGCGTGATTTATTGTTCATAACTTGCTATCTCGATTTTTATTTATCCGTACCAATGATTCAACTTGTCTTCCTCATTTAGTAGGCCTATGCAATGCGGTAAGACATGCATAATAGTTGGCATGGATAAACGCATGGTTGCCATTGTAACATTTATAGCAATAAAAATGAGTCATTCGTATGCCTATATGAAATAAATGAACTTAAACAATTATGAAAAAAAGGAAGAAACGATACATGAAATACGAATATATTGACAAGATAAGCAGTTACTAGCAACGCGATTACTAAAAGTGTAAACATCAATGATAGAACATGGTACATTTGTGATGGTAAATTTAGCATTGACCATATATTTGGATGACGTATACACACATACGTAGCCATTAGTGGTCGCGATAGAAGACAATGATCGATGATTGATACTAGGTGAAAGTGCGAATTCGGTATTTCGGTGTTAAAATGAAATTGCCAAGAATTAGTCACGCGTGGAGGTGACATGAATGATGCCAATCACATTGAGGTTACAATAATGTACACAAAAAGCAAAGGAAGAAAGGAAGGCTAGTGATATACGAATAGACATTGATGAAATGGATAGAGCGCATGAAATCAAGTCGTCATCAAAATTGTAGTGTCGATCAAACGATAGATGATGATATAAATATCGAATATCGAAATACGATGTCCAAACTTCTTCATCCTACACACTCAATTTCTATCTCTCTATCTATCACTCACTCTATCAGAAAGCAATACTATTATTGATATACGTACACAGCGACAATCATCACAACAACAATATGGCCTCCACTTTGCAAGGATTATCAGCGAATGTTCCATGGCTGGAAGTGCTGGGAGTCGCGAGCGCCATCTACATAGCTTACAAGGTAATGGTAGCAACAGTGTAGATTTATAAATGGCAGTACTAACTAATACGTTCATCGTGTATTAGATTATCGATCATGAGTTTCTTAATCCGTTGGCTAAAATACCCGGACCACGTCCATCCATGCTACGAATTTATCTTTGAAATAAGAAGATCTGCATTCTGGATGGATCGAATATTCCCAGTCTTCACAAGTATTATGGACCCATTGTACGTGCAGGCAAGTATATAGCGATCGAACTTAATGGATCGAGTAATAATCTATGTACTGCTTTTTTTACCAGGTCCTAATGTTGTTTGGGTATCGAGTGCCGCCTCTGTTCGAAAGTCAACGGATCTCATCAGTATATCAAGGGACCGATTATGAGGGTATAATCTCTTATGCGGAGAATGTATTTACAACGAGGTAAGCGATCATAGTTGATTACGACAATTGTTCACTTCTTTATTAACATTATCCTGTAGAAATCCCGATTACCATCGTATTCAGGTAAGGAGTATACAATTGTATTCGACTAAATAGCATAGTACTGACATCAAACGTAGAAACGACTGATCATGCCGGTATTTACACCAAATGCCCTTGCCAGTATGGAACCGTACATCTACGACACATGTATCACCAGCCTTGTTAATACTATTGGCGAGTATGCGGATGCTGGCAAGGTCGCCGATTTGACGAGTCTACTCAGGAATATGTCCTTTGTAAGTACGAAAAGAAGGGGAATGCGATAGCTACGGGCTACCAGTCTAATTGAATCGATCGACATTTATTATATAGGACGCCATAGGTGAAATTGGTTTTGGCAAGACGTTTGAATTCCTCGATGAAAGCAAGGAGAAGCATCCGATTATTGGGTGGATGTTTAGTATCCGTACGCTAGCTATCATGGTGAGTAAGCAGTTGAGTGAATATCAATGAGAATGGTACTAATGGCAGCAGAAAAGTATACTTGGTAGACTATTCTCGCCCAAGATGTTCCCGCGATTGAAAAAGGAGAATCAAGACTTTGACAATGTAAGCCCGGTGTAGCACATATTGCACGCCATGCTCATATACCGTAAATAGTTTGCACTTGACGTGATTAGACGACGTCGCGAGGAAATCGGTAAAGGAAGAATGATATACTGCAACAACTTGTGGCCGGTGTCGATCAAGAGACTGGCACTCAACTATCCGATGAGGTCATCTTAGCCAATATGTTTATACTTTTGTAAGCACATCACACTCATTCATGATATGTTCGCTGAGTATTTGTTTTGATAGAATGGCAGGTACCACACGACGGCCGTCACGCTCACTCGGTAAGCTATACATTATTTATTCGTTCATTATAGATAGCAATAATAACCAATACAACTATATAGTGTCATTGCTCACTTGATGGATCATCCCAAGTGCTACAAACGTCTACAGGAGGAGATCAAGGCCACCTACCCTGATCCCAGTGTACGTATCGACTATACGACAGTGTGAACATGGCCTATCTGACGCGGTCATTCATGAATCGATGCGTGTCCATCCCGTTGCACCATTCGGCATGCCACGTATAGTGCCAAAGGGTGGTACTACCCTCGATGGTCACTACGTACCCGAAGGAGTAAGTTGTGATACAATTGTGGTATTTATGCAAGTCATGCTTATTGACATACGAAATTGCAATAGACCACGGTAATGGTGTCCATCAATGTTATGCAAATGGACAAGGACGCGTTCCCCGAACCAGAAGTGTTCCGACCAGAACGCTGGCTTGACTCTACGCCAGAGCAATTGGCCAAGATGAGACTGCATTTTGCCCCGTTCTCCGTGGGTCCTCGTGCCTGTCTCGGTCGCGGGTAAGTGAAGAAGCATGATTTGCTATAACGAATAGTGTGAACATACATACTCGCCTACTAATCACGCGTCGTATTAATTCATCATCTAGTTTGGCATGGATGGAATTACGAATGACGGCGGCGGAATTGTTCAGACACTTTACGTTTGAGTCCGCAGGAAAGAATAGTATGACGCCCACTTTCCTAAATGGATTCGATCCCAAATTCCAAGTACACGTACGTCGCAATAAATATTAGTTACGTTCCGTGCACATCATAGTGAATAGTAACATAGAAAAAAAGCAGTCAAGTCACCTTGAATCAAACGATCATCAGTATTGCGTGTTAATCATCTTCTTTTCTCAACTTTCTCGCTTGGATACACTTGATCCATACCACGATGTTAATGATGTAAACAATAAACATTCGTTGCTACTTCATTGTTTGCTATACCCGCTAGATCATGTTTATCTTGCTTTATAAATAATAATAAACAGTAAATAATACATTAACGACGCCTATTCCTATATCGTTGTATCATTCTTTCATTGCATGTTCTATTGTATACACAGCATTCTTTTTCACTTTTGTAATTCATCGTTAGTGCTCTATACTGCTCGACTGGCAGCTTTAGTTAGGTTTGCGCGGGACGCATAACAATCGGAAATGTCGGTACCACACGCTTCTACTCAGCACTCGCGTACGATAGCTGATCGACGCTTGCACTACGAGAGTAAACGATGGGACCTGATCTGTGTCGGCGTGATCATGCCACTCACGGTAATTTAAGTATCCCTGCTACCGCTAATGCCTGGCAAAGAGACTCGAGCAGATCACCTATTAAAATAACAAAACGAGCCGGTAAGAAATAGAAAAAAGATGTAAACAAACTACTACGTATGGGATTGTCGTATTAATCGATTTGCGTTCGATTAGATATTACCGCACTAATGTGTGTTAGCGTAGTCCTAGCATTTGTTGCCAATATAACGCTTTACATGAGGCTGAGCACACCGAACTTTCCAGTTGGGTGAATCTAGCCACGATTATCTTAATTATTGCTCATAGTAGGTTGCCATGCACCCTAATGAATAATGATAATGGTCTATTACAACGATGATGTTAGTTGCATTTAGTATCGCGGCCTATGTCGTCTACGCGGCATTTCACAAACGAGAAGTGGCGACACATCACATAAGATATAATAGTGAATATATTCTAGGTATTATGGAAACATCCATGTCAGGAGTAATTGCTGCCCTTTTAATTTACGATTTCTACCTAGCTAAACGAGCCAAGCATCCAGGTATGCTAGATCAACTGTTACTATGCAACGCGGTTTAGTTATCGTTAACGCGTTTATTAGGCATCAGCTTAACGAGACGAGAATTTAGACTGGTGAAGACTGTCACCCACATGATTATATGGTGGGCGATATCCTCCGTGGTATTCATGTATTTGGAGCATTGGACCTACCTACAGGGTATTTATTTCTGGATCGGTAAGCAAACATTACACTAGCGCTAGGAGTATCAAAGTAAAAAAGAATGCATTCGATATAGTGTCGATGACTACCATTGGTTTTGGTGACCATAAGCCTACCTACCTGGCTAGTCGTTTGACTTGGGTGGCATTTGACATCGTTAGTCTTGGACTACTCACGCGTATGATCAACGCCTATGTCGTGGTGGTATTCGAGAATATCGAAATGCACACGGAGCATCGTATCCAGGAATTACGTCGATCACGCAGACATCATAGGCGCATGAGCGAGGTGCAACTGACTGGTACGAATGGACCAGATAGTGACTCCATTAGTGATATCACCCTTGCTGAAGATATTGGCCAAACGGTGGCCGATGCACGCAAGGAGAAAAGCTCGGAACAAGGCAAGGAAGTGATCGAGAAAGTGACATTTGCCACGCTTCTCCTAATGTCATGCTGGTAAGCGTAGTATTTATCTGCTTATTACTTGATACTACAATGTTACCATCATTGATAGGTTATTTGGCGCGCTTGCATTCTCTCGAACTGAAGGCTGGGATTTCGGCACTAGTTTCTACTTTACTTTTGTCTCATTGACCACCACAGGTAAACACGGGATATCAAAGAGAATTCACGCGATTAATGATGCTTAACAATTAATTAGGATTCGGTGATGTTACAGTACGATCTGCCACGGGTATTGTAATATTTATCTTTTTCTGCTTGGTGGGAGTCGGTTGTACAGCGTATTTTGGATCAGTTCTAGCGCAGATGCGTTTCTGGATACTACGCTATGCCATACGACGGGGAATCATCCACATGGGCGAGGGAATCGATTATGTATTACGCTTTTGTTATCGTGTCATCCGCTGCGTCTACTGTCGAACCACCATGAGAAATGTGATAGCCGACACGGAATCCGAGATATCTAACATGCCAACAGCGCGTACGCTACGTCGTCTTCTACCACCTGCTATGACAGCGGCCACCTTTAGCGGACCCATGCCCGCTGACGAATCTATAATGCCGATAAGTGAGCGTGAGGCCGTGGTCGAGGAGATACTCGATGCCACGCGTAAACTAAATAGAACTATCCATTTAATGAGTCGATTCCTCGTTAAACCACAGCCGGTTACGGCACAACGACAATTGACGCGCGTGCCACATCTGATCGACAATCAAACAGCGTTAACCGAGTCACCATTAGAATCGCCCGAATTGATGGCATCACCACCGCCACCGCCGCCACCACCACCTTCAACACCTCGCTTACTGATGGATGAAAGACGTCGCTCGCTAGCACCCCTACATGAACATCCTGGTGTTACCACCACAACTGCAACGCATCCTGAAGGTCAGCAAATGCCTAGTCGAGTAACACGCGAGATGGCCAGTCTAACTGTAATGGAGAGTCTGCCTATTTGGCAGGAATGCCGTCAACATATGCGTAATATTACTCGTGCCACCGTACGCTTACTTGACATTGAACGAGATGCTAGATGATATATAGTGTATCCCATTGTAGATAATAATACAATAACAGTGATAGATTAATGTAGAGTAGTTTATTATTCATAATAATACAATAAAAACAACAAGGATAAATATACACTACTTGGACGATTTACTCGTATTAGCAGATGATGTACTACGCTTTACCAATCCATCTAATGAGCTACTTTTACCACCACCGCCACTACCATTAGTAATGGTAGCAGTAGATCGGGATGAACTTGTAAATGAATTAGATGTCAAGAATGGATCCATTTTACGTCGCGTATTAAGAATGATCTGCTGTGCTAGATTCGATTTACTCGTTGCCAATTGACGCTTTGTCGAGCGTGTGTTCCTGAATAGTGGCAGTGCATGAGCTGTCAATTTCCGTTGTTTCGCCTGTTCCTCCTGTAGCGTTTCACCGAAACTGATCGATTTTGCCGCTATGACATCTTCCTCTGATTCCGGTACAATAGGAATAGTTAACGAGTTACGCTCTCTTATCTCATCGGCTTCCTTTTTCTTGGCAATCAATACTTTCTTTTCCGTCTACATAGAATATATCAAATGAATATCAATATAAGCGCATTTATTTGCAGATGAGGTAGCACACTTACCCTGAATCGTTTCCTTAGCCTACTTGACTGATCATCGGGTGAACTCCATTGCTTATCATTGAGCGTTTGAATATCCGTGAGACGCTGCGCCAATGACGCCGCTTTCCGTTTATCCTCGACACCATGCTCCAATTGAGCGAACGCATTCTTTTCCCTTCTCTCTTTATCAGCCTCATCTATCGTGTACGAGTTAGTTCTCGCTTAATGTCCATCATACACTCGTGTATCCACACATGTTCATTTGACTTGCCTGTAAGACGAATAACTTCGCTATCTTCTGGTTCCCATGTCTCTACTTTTGACGAGCACCTGTCACAACCACATATCGTGCATTCTAATAGTTGTTTCATTTAGTATTGTAAATATCTTACGCTTAGACTGTTGCTGCGGCTTACCTTTGGATCTGTGTGGATTTCAATCCAATTGGCACAGAGATGGCATTTCATACGAAAGCTCAAGATAGGCGTACTATAGTAGTTGCCAATCTTTTTCTTTTCTGCATTATAACGAACACCTACTCGTTCATAGTGTATAGTTAGCGTTGCATACGAAATAGGAGAGTACATAGGCTGGTTGACATACCAGTACCAATATGATTGTCACAACCCTCGCACCAAATATTAAAGGGCAATTCAAATCTACGAGTATGTAAACCGTTATAGTGGAGTACTACTAAATAGACAGGTACATACCTAACAATCAGAATGCCTTGATTTAGCTTTCTAGCTCGTTCTCGCAACGCATGTTGACCGTGATATTGATTCAGCGATCCCTTTTATTAGTAATAATACAGGTGAGTATACCACATTTACTTTGTATATCACAATAATATACAAACCTTACTGGGATCCCAGTCGGGAGGATAATACTTGTTAGTGGCACGTCTATCGGCCATAATACAAATAACAAATAGCAATAATAAAGAGAAAGAAAAGAAAGGAGGAAAGGAAGAAAGCGAATGTATCAATTGAAATCACTCATCGTCCTTTCTTCATTCCTAGTATATTCCTATTCCTATTATTATTATTTATTATTTCTAGTCATGACGTCTAGCGAGACTAACTGGCCTTATGACATTTCGTTACAGGAAGCTTACTCGCATAGGGATAAGCCAGTTCATATCGAGTTGAAAACAGCCGCTGCAACATCGAACATACTCCACGGACTACTCTATTCGATTGATCCAGTAACGTATACGATATTTCTATGCAATACAAACGATGTTTCAGTAAGTGTATCCGTTTTATATCGTCTATTAATAGCTGTTTTGCTTATACTAATTTATTCTAGATAGATGGCACGTGCCCATATTGCACGATAGCAAACATGTCTACACAACAAGAGAATAACGAGGATGATGTTATACAGAAGGAACCATCTAGTATTACTACACAATCCTTGGACGTCTCGTCACACCATCATAGCAATGATTATGACAATGATAATAGTGACGACACTGTTGCCACACATTGGCGAATAGTTAATGCTCATGCCATACGACGCCTTTGTCTAGTATAACACGATATTCTTGATACATTTCTATGCAAACAGTGATACTCCTGATCTTCTAAATGTTACAATAGGATAGGATAGTTGAGAATGAGAGAGAGGGAACACCAACAATATCAATTGAATAGCGAGCGAGCGCAACTACAATGATGGATAAGAAAACCTGTTTCAACTGTGTTTACAGGTTTTTAATAAGTACTGTTCCACTAAACAATTCTATTTTCTTACTAGCAATATCTACGCAAGAATAATGAAACAACCAAATGGTACATTCATATCTATGCCAGTATTTGAAATGATATAGTATAGTATAGTATAGCATATTCATAGTGAAATCATATTAGAGTGACATGCATGCTATCTTGATTGCAGCACACGTATACATCGACTAGATGATGCCAGCATCATTTTCTTTTGTTACAGTCATAATACATTACTATCATGTACTTAGCAAACCTATACTCTATCAATAAACTAATCATTACTAGACATTATTGAGTAGACAGAAAGAAGGCAACTAGCAATAGTCGCGTGGTATACAAAGCTTATCGGATATCCAATTCCAAGAAACGATATATGCAACTGTGAACAGAGAAACAGCTCCTCTTGTTCTTTCTTCATATTAGCGGAGATGTTTCACCACTGCACCATCATCCTTGTGAGTGTGCACACTAAAACTCGCTTCGAAACTTGCTACATGACTTGGGAGGTCATCAACAATAGCACATGTCTCCTTATTATAATACCTGTAACTACTCATTGCACTTTTAAACAAGAATATAATAAATAGACTATGGTTGGCTAACTTGTATATTACGACTACTGCTACTACTACTACTACTTAGCATCTACTCAATCTATCTCTTTCTATCTATCTTTCTATTCTCTAATTTTAGCACAAGTGTTCTATTTGATCTCTCACTTATTCGGACAGAATTGTTCCATTTCCGTATACTAAATCAGTTTTTTGTTTTCCTTCTACACTCTACTAACATTTCCGAGTGATTTCGTTTCCATATCTATTTGCTCATTCACTCATCTATTCCACGCTTAACCTTAACAGCACACCTTCGCTCATCATCCTTAATCATACTGTTCGTTCGCTTTACCTTTCATTTACCATTATGTAAGTAGAAACAACTAGTTAGCAGGGTAACTGGTTAGTATATTGCGGTGGTTTACCTCCTTTTACCTTCTATTTCCTTGTATATATCTACTCCTTTAGCTTGGAAGCATAAAGAGACTTGGACATACTGAATTGACAACCAGCGAGTATTCCAATACCAAGTATTGTTGCTACTAACACAAGCAGATTCCATTTGTTTCTGTTCCTTGCTTGTTGCTTCACTTGAATCGTTCGAATATCTTTTGATGCAAGTGCTTTTCTTTTTTATTTATATACGCGTGATCTACCACTAATACTGCAACGAAGAACAATCTATCAAGTAGTATTGAGTACGCGCATTTACTGCTACTACTATCTATTTATGCATACGCGTGTTGACATATTAGCTATTGATTAGTTTTGTCAGTATATATGCACACACGTATACTCTATCCTGCATACATAGTCTTACACTCTTCAGGTAGCGTTGTGATCAATAACACATGAATTATAAACAGTCTATGATGATTGACCCTCAATAGTTGGACTAGTAAGGGCTATTCGATGGTTGTCAAAGTGGATAACCGTCACACACACACATACATATGCGCATATATACACTGCATTGATCCTTGTCATTAACTATTTGCTAATACCATGCTACTTTATTCTAGTTTAATTTATAGGGATTCTATATCGACTCTAGTATTCCATCATTATCATCACCATCATCATCATCATACTATAGTCAACTGCTTATATTTATAGATATACAAAAAGGTTATTCTGTTCATGGAGCATGAACAACAACCAACAAAGGAGATGGTAGAAGCACATCAAGTGCCAAGTCGAGAAAATACTCCTACACCACCACTAGCAATTCCAGTCACATCTACTGAACAGAATACAGAGAATGAGCATGCCACGGTTATGGTGGATATTACTAATTCATCAGAGAAGACACCGGAAGATGGAGTTGCTTCAAATGTAGAGACCTCGACATCATTCGAAGCATCATCGACACAACCAGAAAAAGGAAAAAGAGTACTATTCTCAGCAATATCAGAATCAGAAGAAAGTGATGACGATGAGGATAGTGAAGATGAATACGAAGATGAGGAACACACTAATGAAGCAACACATGCAGTATCCGTAGGTCCACTGTCTATATCTACTGACATGCGTGGTATAGCGGGTAAAGCGTCTAATGATGATGGAATGACTACACCTGAAATTGACCGCTCGCCATCTACTCCATTAAGTGCTACGCCTAGCCTACCGCCATCTCAGAATTTATTAGATGAACAGCGTTCATTGGCGGCTGAACGTTTTCGTCGTCTATCAACGAAACAACGTGCTACTAGTGATATGACAAGTCAAGCGGATGCTGCCTCGGTAGTGTCACGCGGACAACCACCACCATCGATGAAACGAGCATTATCGTCTCGATTCAGTTTTAGTCATCAATCGACTGTGTATTCGGCAGGACGATCATCAACGGATCAGCGAGGTGCCGAAGATTTGTATGAGATGGAGTTCAACGCCGTACCAGGCAAGAGTATGCTACATCGACCTGATCGTCAATATCCTACCAATTATATTCGTACCACAAAGTATACATTGTGGTCATTTGTACCTGTCAATTTATTCTTTCAGGTAAGCTATCCTAATATCTTTATTAATTCACTATAAGATGAACTACGAATACTAACTATGTAATCATTTATGATATAGTTCCGTCGTTTCTATAATATTTATTTCTTATTAGCTGCTATTTTTGTTTTACTCGAACCGTCATTGGATCCAACCTCTGAACTGTTACCACTTTGCATTGTGTTGCTTATCACGGCAATTAAAGATGGTCTTGAAGATTATGTAAGTATTCAAGATGTAGTAATCATTAGTTTATTGAGACATAGCCAGCAATTACTAATACCATCGATTAGAAACGATACAAGCAGGATAAACAAGCAAATACCAAGGAGTTTACGGTGGTACGTGATGGACAACATCAAACGGTGCTTAGTATGGATATTGTTCCAGGTGATGTGGTAAGCAATAATACATGACCTATAATAGATCTATATATTTATTTATATATCCATTGCTAGGTGTATCTTACCAAGGATATACCTGTACCGGCAGATCTCGTCCTATTATCCTCATCCAACGAAGATGGCACTTGTTACATCGACACTGTAGAGTTGGACGGTGAAACTAGTTTGAAAACACGCGATGCTATTCAATTAACGCAGGGATTCAATACACCTCAAGTAAGTGTGATTTACCCGTGTAGTTGCATTGAATGGTGTATTTATTCTATACTTGTAGGATATCATGCGATTACGCGGTCATGTTGAATGCGAGATGCCCAATGAACGACTAAACGTCTTTGAAGGACTTGTCACCCTTGAGATCGACGATCGACGAGCAGATATGACACCATTAAGTATGGAACAATTACTACTTCGAGGATCAACCCTACGTAACACAGAGTATATCTATGGAGCAGTTATCTATGCCGGTGAAGATACTAAAGTATTCAAGTAAGAGCAATACTCCAGTAGATAATATTGATTAGAATGATATGCTCATAACAATTATTACTGTAGAAATTTAAAACAAACCGGTCTTAAATTCTCTACACTTGAACGACGTCTTAACAAGTTGATTTCATTCATCTTTGCATTCAATGCTATTTTACTTATTGTCAGTACATGTCTCTATGCTATTCCTTCGGTAAGTCAATTATAAGTGTCAGTATTACAATAGTCAGGATTGTATATTTACACATAATATCATATTAGACATCACAAAGAAATGCCAATTATCCGAATGCATGGTATTTACCTCCCAAAAATACGACACAATCAGAATCACGAGTAAGTAGTTCTCGATAGTGTATTGAAGATGTAATACATACTGAACATGTCCATTTATTCGTTATCTATAGGAAATATTTGGTGTTTTCATGGTATTCTTTGTAGTTTATAGTTTTGTCATTCCTATTTCCGTGTTTGTCTCTGTGGAATTGGTTCGAGTTGCTCAGGCTAGTTTCATGTCATGGGATGATGAAATGAAATCATCCACCGGTCGAGCGATGAAGGTGCACAATTCTAATTTAAATGAAGATCTCGGCGCAGTAAGTGTATATATATCTACTATGATCATTTATAGGAAGAGATAAACTAATAATGCATTACTATGATTATTATGATTAGGTCGAGTATATCTTCTCTGATAAAACTGGTACATTAACTCAAAATGTGATGCGACTAGCCAAATGGCATGTTGGTTATCAAACATTTGATGAAACAGCCAATGTCGGTGCTATGAAGCAATACTATGAGGTAAATGATCGATGATATGATACTTGCATTACAGTATGAATACTAACATTGTTTATTGTCATAAATGAGTAGACAATAACCGATACGGAAGAAAAGGAGCAAATCGTTAACTTTATACGATGTATCGCCATTTGTCACGCTGCCATACCTGTACTCGATAAAGATGGCACTAGTGTATTGTATGAATCACCATCACCCGATGAATCAGCCTTATTATACGGATTACGAGATGATGACGGATTATTGTTGCATCGTTCCAAGGATATTATTACTATTTCAGTATTTGGTAAGTTGTATACACGATAGTTGTCAATGGTAATTACATAGACTAAACATACATCTAGGTCAAGAAGAAACCTATGAACTCTTACGCATACTTGATTTCACATCAGATCGTAAGCGTATGTCGGTGATTGTTCGTAATGACAAAGGTAAATTATTTGATATCACAATAATAATATATAACAGTAGTAATAATATAACATTATGATTATAATTAGGTACCTTCTTGTTTTGTAAAGGTGCAGATAACATTATTACTCAACGACTACGAGATGATGCCGATAAGAAAGTGCTAGCAGCTACGAATGACGCATTACTCGAGTTCTCGGTGAATGGACTACGTACCCTAATGATGGCATGGAAACAATTCAAAACGGGAGAGTACGAGGCATTTGCACGTCGTTACGATAAGGCAGAATGTGCACTACGTAATCGTGATCGAAAAGTGGCCAGAGCATCAGAGTTGGCTGAGGTACGTTTACGCTTACTGGGTTGTTCAGCCATTGAGGATAAATTACAAGATCAAGTACCAGAAACTATTCAATATCTATTACAGGTAATACTACTAGTAATCTAATATATGTATTCATGGAAGCTTACTGATGAATGTGTTATGATGATTAGTGCGATATTCGTATTTGGTTACTTACGGGTGATAAACAAGAAACCGCCATTAAAGTAGGCAAATCATCGCGTTTAATATCGGCATCCATGAATATCATGACGTTGAATGCTAAATCAGGTCCTGAATGTGCGGCACTACTCGATCAATTCATTGGTGAAATCGAGGCAGTCGACGATGTAAGTTGTCATTCATCATGTTTACTTGTCACTAATGCTATGATCATTAGAGTACTAAGAATGCTCTAGTAGTAGATGGTGAATCGCTCGTTTATATTCTACTACTACCTGATTTGGCTAAGAAGTTTCTACAAATTGGTGTTCGTTGTCGTTCGGTATGTCTCCTCTACAATGCTAACAGCAATTCATGACATGTGTAACTAATCATAGTCATATTATCATACTCGATGAATGTTAGGTTATTTGTTGTCGTGTCACACCATTACAGAAAGCTTTAGTAGTACGCTTGGTAAAGAAGCAACTATTCAAGGTAACCCTTAGTATTGGTGATGGTGCCAATGATGTCAGTATGATTCAGGTGAGTAACGTGTAATATGCAAATGATACTTGTTTATTAATTTGTGTGTATTTACTTACATGTATGTATGTATGTAACAATGAAATAGGAAGCACACGTAGGTGTGGGCATTGAAGGCATGGAAGGTGCACAGGCAGTACGTGCTAGCGATTACTCTTTTGTGGAATTCAAAGCATTACGTCGTCTATTATCGGTACACGGTCGATATTCCTATATGCGTATTGCGAATATTATTCTGTATTCACTCTACAAGAGTATTGCCCTTATTACCGTACAATTCTGGTTTGGATTCTTTAATGCATGGTGTGGTGAGGTAAGCAAATCGGATAGAATGCAATATGATGTTCTATAATAACACAATTAACATGTATACTTATACCTCTCTTTACATAATGATTAGGCGGTCTATAACACCTACTTTCTCACCTTGTGGAATGTCGCCTATACTAGTTTATTCCCCATTGCAATGGCCATCTTTGATAAAGATGTTGATGAAGATAAAATTGCCATGGTAAGTAGAGAATAGAAGGATGAGAGTATTGTCATGTCATACTAATTGTCTAATCATTCAATAGTATCCTCGTCTATATAAATCGGTTAAAGATGGTCGATTCTGGAATGTCAATCTAGAGTTACGCTGGGCATTTGCTTCCGTTTGGCATTCTGTTGGTAAGTAGCATTAGTTTGTGTATACGTCATCATAATACCAATTGCTCTTATTAATTCATGTATGATATTAGTGATATTTGGTGCTTTCATCTTTGTAATAGGTGATGGTATCATGCTATCCAATGGTAAAGCAGTTAGTCATTCCACTCAAGCATTCCTAGTAGGCAATTTTGCCCTAACCGTCGTATGTATCAAGGTTGCTTTAACTATTCGGTAAGTAGATGACATTGTATATTTGTATTTATCTATACTAATGATTGCTGTTATTATTATTAGACGATGGGTTTGGGTATTTGCAGCCACCGTTGGACTTAGTCTAGTAGCCAATGTGTTATTCATGTATGGCCTAGAGTTGTTCAACTATTTGGAGGAACCTGTCATGTTTGAGTTGTACACAATGGGTGGCCACTATTTCGGTATAGCCATTACTGTTGCTGTTTGCTGTTTACCTGACTATCTATATCAATAGTAAGTACTCTATTGTTATTAATAATAATTCATATACTAATCAATTCTATAGTTATCAGCGTAGTGTTCATCCTGATGATGCCGATATCGTACAAGAGGAGACACGTAAACCGAATGCTAGTGTTCCACTACATAATGCCGATCGATGGACATGGCTAATCTTACTAGTACGACGTGTATTCGGTAGACAAACACCAATGTCCTCTACTAATGCATCAACATCCAATATACGAAGCATCCCTAATCCTCAAATCACAGTATAATTCGTTAAAAAAGAAGCATTATCCATCTATATTTTGTTATCATTATTGTTATTGTGTTTCAATGAGTAAACAAAGCATTAAAAAGACTAGACATTACACATATTATTATTACTAAAGTGTCACATCCTCTATCATCATTCATTGTAGATGTACGAGTAACAGCAATGTCACAAATAAGAATCATTAGAAATTGTTACCAGTGACACCACGTCTCTTTTCACTTTCACGAATTTCAAACATAAGATGCACGGCAATGAACACGCAAATAGGAGCAAAGATTAAGAAACCAATACCTATAACAATGATAATACGTAGATATATGTTAATATATACGTGTGTTAGCAATAAATAGTGATTAATAAACAAATGTAATACTGCTACTTACCACTGGGAGTAACAATGAGTCTGGCCATTTCTTTTATACCATCCACACCGACAGCGAATCCAACTAGATTGGCCACCATCATCATTAGAATGTTGCCTACACCACCTATAGCTGCTATGTGTCGATAGTATTTTAATTTCTATAATCATTATGGAAGTGAATGATCAGTGAATAGAAGCGAGAATAAAGAGACATCTACATGCTAATCATTACGTGATACTTACACGATACGGACGGAATACACGGGTTAACACGATCTCGGGTAGGATAAATAGACAGATTAGCCAGGCCCATGCCAATAATTTAAACGATACATCATGCCATATAGCCACGAATGTAAATACCGGCCACATATTATAGGCGGAATACTTGCTACCACCCAAGGGAATGTACACATATCTAATATCGATTATGGAGCAAATCAATTAGTACATTCATTATATATTCATGTATATTCAATTACCGAATAAGCCATCGATTGTAACTTCTATGCCAACTACGCCAGAATCCTTGAGCTGAATAATTGTTACTCATACAACGATTCATATTCTCGATGACTTCAATGCCATCAGCCATGGCCCATAAACGGAAGAATCGCCAAATGATTAATAGCTAGTATGTCATTTACATAGATTCAGTACAGGTAATGACGTGGTCGTTACAATCAATAGTGTCAGGATTGATGATTATGCTTACCTTTAACCATATAAACTTGAGATTAAAGTAGCCCACCATACTAATCTGGAATGGAGTGAATCCAGACCATGCATGTGTTTTGCTAATGGTGACCACGTAAAAGTAGTGCATCATTGTCTCCATGCAGAGTATAGCACCGAGTACACGTAGTGCGTAGAGTAATGTGGATTTATCGGTAATCTCGGTTGGTTTACGACGCATCTAACAGCATTGTTGAATGAGTTATAGTATTCTATAATGATGATCAATAATCAAAATGCTTACTTGTGCTACAAAGTTGTTGAATGTAATAATTGGACCGGCAAGGAAGAGTGGAATATAGAAGAGATAGGCCAAGTAGTTCGAATAGTTGTACTCGTGTGCTTTACGTGGTGATTGAATACGTGCACGTTCATTATCGGTTTGTTCTTTGTTCTATATAAGTGTTAATAATCGATTATAATATTAAACAAACAAATAAACAAGTACCTCTATTTCTTGATAAGCTACTTGACAACACCAGTAGTAGTCCATGTTAAATGAAACCATACGTAGCATGGCAAATTTAAAGTGAATTTCCCAGCGTGGCATAAGACCACGATGATTATCCTAAGAAATGATAGAGTTTAGTAGTAGTAGTAGTAGTAGTAGTAGTAACGATGAGTATTACAACTGTAACCTACTAGGAATTCAAAGGCACTACTAATACCGCCGTAGCGATAACCCTCGAACTGATCGTTAAATAGTAGCACTGTTAGATTGAATATCCAAGTGATGATAGGGTTCCAGCGTGTTCCCTTGCCAATTTTAGCGATCGCGTAATTGATACTGATAATCAGTAGGATCTTAATGAGATTAGACCCGCTAATGATCACCATAAACACTGCTGATGATACGAGATAGAACACACGACGTGCTGATACATTACGTAAAAGTTGACCATTCCGTGTAGTAGACGTGAAAACATCCAGTAATCGACTAATGGTTACGTAAATGAGCGCGACTACCGCTAACAATGGAATGTGATGACGAAATTCCCTATACTGAATATCTGTATTATCCTAACATAAATTATAAACTATTAGTATACATATGAATATAGACTATGGACTATGCTAGTTACTTACTAGTTTCCTGCCGAATAGCCAACCATTTGATAATGTATGTTCATATACTTTATAGTTAGGTAAATGATCTAATAGCATAGCATAGCAGCAGTAATAACAACAACAACATTAATTAATATGTCATGTATATAGCAAGTTTATCAATAATAGAGACATACCTGAACTCAAATAGTACGTAGACCATAGCATATAGGGAATAACAATACCAGCTACTATATAGTAAACGTAATACTCGCCCGTATTCCATCGTGAAGGTGATATCGTATCGGTAGAACTGTGTCGTCGTTCATCCTTTACGACAGTAACACTTGTGTCATCTGCTGTATTATTATTGTTGTTGTTGTTGTCGCTTGGGAATGTCGCTAACTCGACACGACTAGTCGGTGATCGTTCTCGCATACGTGCCAATAGTAAAGAGATGGCGGTATATGGCAGTGACACTACTGGTGCCTAAGAAGCAAACTATATGCACGATATTCAATCGTATAACTGATGAGATTATGTCTATATAAATAAGACAATAGCAACAAACAAGTCTAGTCAGTATTTACCTTTGGATAGACTGGTCGATAAAAGTCACTATAACAAAGAACGCAATATAAAATAATGGCAAACAAGAAGAGAGAAAGAGAGAAAGAGAGCAAGAACACGATGAATGAATAAAGCGTAGTGACAAGCGTAGTATTAAAAAGACGAGTGAATGAAAACTCCGCATTAGTATTCGTATTATTACTATTTCAATGAGCAAATGTCGATCTATGACATAAATAATCTATGGCTAATCATGCTAGATGTATTACTAGTGAATGGATGTTGTACCTTGTTATTTATTCTTCAACGTGTAAGTTTGTAGATATGCTTCTCATTTGATAATATACTTACAAATACTTACATTCTATTCTGTTTGTAATGTAATCAGACACTGCTTATAAGTGTATCTAATAGACACGATCATTATATCATATATATACATACTTTTGATACAAGCTATTCCCTAGTAGATATCGTCTAATGGTAATGCTTGTCGTGATAACAAAGGGCTTGCAGTGTGTATTACTGCCAACAAGACACAAGAACAGACTTTACATTGAGAATCCATTGGATGACGACAATCGTCCAATCAACTTACAAAGTCTATGGTTCCACCACTAAAAAACAGGTAGTCGAGATGTATACATAAATACATTGTCATGATTCGATCCCTTTGCTTCTCTCCTCTCTCGCTAACTTTGAACGGTATCGTTGTTGCCGTTGCCGTTGTTGTCATCTCCTTCTCTCTCCTCGTAGCATTTGTCTATTCACATACACTCTCGTGATTGTACGTCTATCTCGCTTTATCTGTGTGTGTGTGTGTGTGTGCGTGTGTCCACGTCTATCGAGAGTAACTAAACCGTTATCTTACTCTCTATCTATCTATATTTATATATAGGAAACAAAGTCGTCGTCACCACCTATTGTCGCCCATCTTCCTATTGCCATTCTCTTTTTGTTTTTCAAAACCAAAACACTACTAGTACTCCGTGATATACACTAGGCTATTTGTTGCTACTGTTGAATTGACCCTTCTACTGACCCTATTCCTAGTTGAAACTTGATATATACATATACATATATCGAATCTGTTCCAAAAGGAGATACGCTCATCCTGACTATCCCTTTCGTGTTTACCACCTTTACTTTTGAACCGTACATACGCACACGTACCTCTACTAGTTAGCGGGCAGTATATCCATCAGATATCATCATTATCATTATATATTATCAGTAGTAGTATCAGTGAAGATATAAGCACAATGGCGCAACAAGGCAATGATCTTAACCCACTTCGTAAATTCAAGTTGGTCTTCTTAGGCGAGCAGAGTGGTAAGTGTGAACTAGCTGAATAATAATCCATTAGCATGACTGCAATTGTTATATATCAACTTGTCGACTAACTATAAATCGTATCATTTACTAAACTAGTTGGCAAGACATCATTAATTACTCGTTTCATGTACGATTCATTCGATAATACGTATCAAGTAAGTAGTCATTATCGTTATACATGTCATATCATTACTACTCATCCGTTAACATTACTATTTACTTGTTTGATTAGGCCACAATTGGTATTGATTTCCTATCAAAGACCATGTATCTCGAGGATCGTACGGTACGCTTACAACTATGGGATACTGCTGGACAGGAGAGATTCCGCAGTCTCATTCCTAGTTATATTCGTGACTCTTCCGTAGCAGTTGTCGTATTTGATATTGCCAGTAAGTGTCTACAAACTATTCATCTAATATAATCCTTGTATTAACAATAATATAATCTAGATCGTAATTCATTTGTTAATACTGATAAATGGATCGATGATGTACGAGCAGAGCGTGGTAACGATGTCATTATCGTGCTAGTGGGCAATAAAACGGATCTAGTCGATAAACGGTAATGTACCTCTATTTGGTATTCACTGATTACTTACATATAGATACATGTATATATATAATAGACAAGTATCGACGGAAGAAGGTGAAAAGAAGGCCGCCGAACTTAATGTCATGTTCATTGAGACAAGTGCCAAAGCCGGATTCAATGTAAAGCCGCTATTCCGTAAAATTGCTCTCGCCCTACCTGGAATGGATGCTACACCTGCTGAAGGCACAGGTACACAGAGTAAGTATCATTGTATAGTGCATACATCTAGTGTGATATCCTCGATAGTAGTATATACTCATCACTAATACTCCTACTATTCATCTAGTGATTGACGTAAAACTAAGCCAGTCCAACACAGATGAAAGTGGTAATTGTGCCTGTTAGGTATCATGTCTATCCTTATCCTCATTCTCATTATTATAATTACTACATCATCATCAACCACATCAACATCAACTACAACAATATAGGGCATATAGCGAATTTCTTGATTATTATTAAATAACTTTTCTCTACCTGTGTGTTTATATTTATTTGTGTATTATCTTGATTGTTCATGTTGTTGAATACTAAGATGTCATAGCATTCTTGATTGATGTCAATAGTTGATCCATTATTTGTTCATCAGATTCCGTATTCTTATTAATGGGTAGACGTCCTTGTGCGTGATCTGGTTTACCGCCACCTTTTCCATCTAATGGTGCCAATACCATCTTTAATAGCTATGTTGTATTCATGAGTTATTGCTTGTCTATTTGATGTGTGACATCTACCGAATAACTTACTTTACCCGCATGTAATGATGGATATTGCTGTCGATCAAGTAGCATGGCCACTTTATCTTGTAACAACACAACGTGCACTGAATTGAGTGATTCACGTCGGTAATAATCCAAACGATACGGTAGAATGGCATGAGGTAAACTATCGGGAAGAACATGAATTACAAAGTGGGTATCTATCACATATACATGCATACTAGATTAGATGACACATACGCTATACATTATGTATAATGAGACGATTACCTTTATAGTAGCATTGTAAAGTACTACGATCGGTAATGGTATTCGCTAATTGAACATGCGTTTGTTGCAGTGTAGCTTGTGTTTGTTCCAATTGTCGTTGTAGTACACTCACTCGTTCTACTAAATGACTAGTGGTAGTCTATGTCATATCATCATGAATTAGCAAGCATATTTCCATTAGTATTAATAAAGGGAAGATGCTTACATTTAATAGTGAACTCGCTTGCTCAGCTTGTCCCACTTGTTGCATAAGCCATTCTGTGCATGACACACCTGCTATTGCCTCGATACGACGTGTACCTGCCACCCATGATCCAATGATGTCAGATATCGTGTATTCTATTTCTTTTTCTACCTTGCTTACCCGCTGCTACCGATGTCTCTGATCGTATTCTAAACGGATAAATAGACAATGTCTCATGAACATGTGTACCACCACATAATTCAGCAGATACATCAGCAACCTTATAGCCATATAAACAATGCAACACGTCAGTCATTATAATAAGATAAAATAATAGTACTAGTCAAGTTTACCTTAACAACACGAACTTGATTCGCGTATTTCTCCGTGAATGTAGCAACAGCACCACTGGCCAATGCATCGGCTAATGGCAACTCCTAGTATATAAGTCAGGAAACTAGATCGTCTAGCATATCATTATTACCTCTGTTGTCACTTTTATATTGCGTAGACATGCTTCATTAACAAATGATTCCACTGCCTTGATTTGCGCAGTAGTCAATGGATGACCATGCGTGAAATCGAATCGTAATCGATGTTCATCAACATCAGATCCTATCATATAATAATAACAACGATTAGTTATTCATCTTATTATCAGGTATGAATCACCTTACCTGCTTGCATGATATCCTTGCCAAGTACATGTTTAAGTGCTGCATTAAGTAGATGGGTGGCTGTATGATGTATGGCACATCCACGTCGTCGTTCTACGTTAACTGTCGCCTCAACTTGGTCACCAATCTACGAGGGAAAAGCACATTACTCAGCAAACTATCGACTAGTGACAATGCATCATTACCTGAATAGATTTGGCAATTGTTGAATGGGTACTAGGCACACGTTCAATATCAAGAAGTAATGTGTCGAGTTTTGGCTGTCGAACACGAAGTACCTTCCATTGTTCGCCGTTACTTGCAAGTTTCACATAACCAGTATCTGAGGCTTGTCCACCACCCAATCCATAGAAAGGACATGGATCAATGGAGATAGACATACGATCTATTATAGATTAGCTATTGTGTTAGTGGGAAGAAATCGATGTACATTACTTGTATTATCGGAAGAAGGCACAACAGATGTAACGGTAGCATTCGTGGCTAGTTCAGTATATCCAATAAATTTGACAGGTGACAGAACAAGTGTATCGTCTAATAATTATATACGCACACATGTAAATAGATGTATATATAAGTATAATAATGTAGTTACCTTGTAATGCTTGATTACCCGTAAACATGTTTTTCGATGCTCGTCCTGATTCACGATGTTGATCAATAAGTCGCTGACAATCTATCCATGCATATATACATATATACATACATATATAAGCATAATTATATACCAGTCATACTACAATTGAACTTACTCTTCTCGTCTAATTGCCATCCGTGTTCAATGGTTATTTGTCGGGTTAGATCAAGTGGAAATCCATGTGTTGCGTATAATTGAAAGGCCACCTCTCCCGGCACCGTCTTTGTTGCTTGATAGCTAGCCTCATTGAATACTTGGTCTATCATACGTATACCCTTGTCTAGTGATCGTCGAAATATTTGCTCCTCTTCCTTTAGTACATCCGCCACAATAGAACTACGTGTCGACAGATCGGGATAGGCACCCTTAAAGCTATCCACTAATGCTGGCACCAATCGATATAGGAATGTTTCTAATCGTGCCATTACATTAATAATCTACAACTAGATACGACATGTATGCACCCACCCTTAATGCCTAATTGTTGACCGGCACGTATTGCTCGACGTATAATTCTTCGTAGTACATAGCCACGTCCAACATTACTATTGTTATACGGAAATGATTGTTTGTTAATAAGCTACTTAACTACGCGATCATTAATGAGCTACCTTGGTGTAATACCATCTGCCACTAGAAAGGCACTCGATCGTACATGATCTACAATGATGTTTTCATAGATAATGGCCAGTTCAGATGATGCGGCATTCTATCCATGAACAAGAAGTAAAGATTAGTATATCCATAAGCATTGACAATGATGATGATCATTTACCTTTGTTACTGGTATGAATGGTTGTAGCGCATTCTTTAATGGAGTAAATAAATCCGTATCGAAATTATTAACCTTATTCTAATAAATGAATGAATAATCAGTATACCATTAGTCTACATCATGCCTATATGTAAACACACACAAACTGATGACACCTACCTGCAACACACTCGCTAATCGTTCCAATCCCATACCTGTGTCAATACAAGGAATGGGAAGCGATTCTAATTGACCATGTCGTGTTCGATTATACTGCATAAATACGATATTCCATATTTCTATCCATCTACATGTTCATCACATTGATAAGAATGGCTACATCAGTGCAGTATTAAGCTGACTATTACCTATCTTCCGCGGTCAAGTGTGTTTGTTGCGTATCCCAGAATATTTCCGTACATGGACCACAAGGACCTTCATCGCCCATCGACCAAAAGTTATCTCGATCTCCATGTCGTTTAATGGCAGTGTCCGGTAGTTTGACAACATTCCTCCATATCTCATAGCTTTCTTGATCCTGATCATAGACACTAACCATCAGAAGAATCATGTTAGGCATTATTGAGCTATATGTCAATCTACTTACGTTACTGATAATCTATCCACAGGCAGTTCAAGTGTTTCCGTAAGAAATTGCCATGCCATACGAATAGCGTCCGTTTTGGACAAGTCACCGAATGAGAAGAAGCCTAGCATCTCAAAGAATGTATGATGACGCGGTGTATATCCGACATTGTCCAAGTCATTATGCTTGCCTATCCTCATTATTAATCTAGCAGTAATAGCTCATTTGCAATAGTACTTACCGCCTGCACGTACACATTTCTGTATGCTAATCAATCGTTTATCCAATGCAGTATTTGGATGAATAAAATAATTCTTCCATGGTACCATTCCTATTGTATCGTAAATACACCGATATAATATACATTATAATGAATTAGATAGCTATCATATATACATACAAGTGATACGCCTTATTAGTATCATTATTATTACCTGCATTCGTGAATAATAGACTACGGTCGTCGTGCGGTATAAGACTGGCACTGTGTCGATATTGGAATTGTTGCTCTTTAAAGTAATTACAGAATTGGTCACGAATCTGACCGGACGACAAATGACGTAAAAATACGCGAACTCTCTCATTACCGTTACTCTTATTGCTACGCGTTAACCAGCGTGTATTTAGTGTTCCATTACGTACTATAGGATATTTAATACTAGAACGGGAAGAGGTCGGTGAGAGTACATGACGAGTCCACTGACGTAACATGGTATATTATGGCTTAGGACCATTAATATGACAATGGCAACAGGCAAGAAAAAGAAATATACGGTGTTTTTCCATCCAATTTGCGCATTTATCTTTTAGCATTTGCTGTTTATTAATAAATAGATTTACACAATTGTTAACACCATTATCATGTTGCTATTATCATTGAGTAGTTGTCATTGCCCTAGCAGTTGAGGGAAATGTTAATGATCGCGATATCATATATTACAATTAGTGATAACTATTATTTATTCGTAAAGACAAAAGGCTAACTGCGCAAATTGGATGGAAAAAGCCTGTAAAAAGAGTTTAGGCAATAGTAATTTATCACTAATCTTTGTGTCTATTCTTTCCATCCACTCACTTGAATTGTTATTGCTGTCGTCATTGTTTATGGGTTTCCTGCTTTCTTTTATTAGTGTCATCGAATACAATGTCATTGCATCAACGTAGTAATACTAGCACTTCATCGAATGGGCAGACATCATCCATATTGAATGCGAATAAAGAAGTGGATAAACGTCATGATTATCGAGTATGGCAGCCACTGTCATTATCGATGTATATCGCCAACCTACTAATGGTAGGATTGATCGTGTCAATCTACGCTGTCCCTCATTCAATGACACCATGGCCTGTTAGTATCCTACAACGCTGTTTAGGCACATTTTACATAGGTGTACCATTTTGGATTCTATTGTTTTGCCATTTCACTGAAACGTATATCGCCACCATTATCTGTTGTCGTCGTGGCTACACATGGCCCACTACTATTGCGTGCATGGCAAGCACGATGCTATGCGGTGTCAATTGTCTGTTGCCACTTGTAGGCGTGAGTAACATGAAATACAAATGCACATACGTGTACTAACTACTACTCGATGGACTAGCGTTCTACACGACCGGAATACTTTAAACGATTGCCACTAGCGACGTATATTGCATTCGTATCATTGGGCGTCGTCATTATCTATGCCTATTGCATACCTGTCATAGAACATCCACTGCCATTAGGCATTATTACTTGCACCATAGGCGAGAATGGAGTGGCTGCTGCCTATTGGCTATACATTGGTATGCATGCGAGTCAGATGCTGTTCAGCTTCGTCATATGTCGATACACGAGAGGCTATTCAATGACCACGACATTGAAATGGTCGATACAAACCGCGATAACAGGCATGTATAATATGCATCTTTTATTCCCTCAAGAATATGAATAAACATTAAACAATGCAGAAATGTTGATATGTATATATGTATAGCCGTGTCACTTCATTAACATGTAATGGTAGCAATAACAATTTACAAATATATCGTGCACACCATGTAACTATTCTTTATTATCATCATTCAATGAGCTAAGAAGGGAAACAAAAGAATATTCATGTCTAGCTATCACAATCTATGCTGCGTAACTCTTGTTATGCAACCAGCGATTAAACATGTCAAGTGAATTAGTCGGTTGATCGTACGGCGCCATATGGCCTGCCTTATAAATACGCAAGAAAGTAAGCGGGCCACTCTCGCGCGCCATACCTGCCTCTTCTCCATCGACAATCCATGGCTTGTCATTGGTAGAGGCGAAACGAGCTTTGCCATACCATTCTAGTTCCACCGCCCATGCTTTGTTGCCCATCCAATTGCAAATGAAGTCGGCATCACCCGCATAGACAAGCACTCGAATGCCTTCTTCTAGTAATTTTGGCACACGATGAACGTAAGGACGCATCCAATCGCCTGATCCGGTGAATCGTTGATACACTTCCATATTGCATTGCTCGAACTTGTCCACTTTGGCACCGACTGCACGAAGGACATGCGGCTGGTTCAAGTACTTGGTGATCGCTTCGAGTTCCTTGTAGCACAGTGGTGTGTTAGGAGGACATTTGCCACGCACGTCGTATGGATTGTAACCGGTCAGCATGTACGGCTCGAGAATACGCTTGTTGCAATAGGTCGATGCTGGCACACACGTAAATGCCGAGGAATACTTGTAGCAAAAGTTGATGAGTCTGGCACATGTAGGATAGGCTCTGTCCATGTCGGCACATTCCGATTTACTCAGCACTGGAGCATACGAGTTGTCGCAAGCCATCTTCGAGTAGTATTTGTACTGCACTAGTGGATCAGTCAATCCATTACCCAGACCAATACTCTTCAGCGGTACCACTCGGTAATTGTCCTTGGTCGCACCATGATTCCTACGACGAATCTCGTCGCCTATGGCTGGCACATAATGTCCACCATAGGATTCGCCAAATACGTGGAAGTCATTCTTTTGGAATTGCGGGAATGCTTCGTAGAATAGTTGTAAGAAAGCGTAGACGTCTTTGGCGGCATCATCAGAAGTGGATGGACTATTGCCGTAAGAGTAGCCAACCTTCACTGGCTATTATCATCATCATTATCATTATTATTATCGAGATTATTGCAAATAAAGATATTGTTAATAATGATGGCATTAATCATTTAAGCATTGTCACTTACTTGATCCAAGAATATCACGTTGGCCTGAGTATTCCAGCTTGATGGATTGATACGTGTATCATTGCCGTTCTCGTTGACAAGGCAAGGTCCGAGCTCCATGAATAAACCGAGCAGGGATGAGCAGCCAGGACCTCCGTTCAGCCAAAGAGCAAGTGGATCCTTGGCTGGAGATGAGCGTGATTCAAAGAACCAGAAGAAAAAGTGTTTATCCTCTTTGATGTTAAGGTATCCCGAGTATTGGCGGACACTTGTATCGCATAGGTTCGGTTCTTTGAATTGAAGTGAATAGCCAGGCACGTTGGACAGCGTGAGCACCGTAGTGTCCTCTTCTTGACGCAATGTCTTGACGGGTTTCTCGCCAGCTGGCACGGAGAATAGCTTGGCTGGACTAGTCTCCTCTTTGAACTGCTCGAAACCGGACGAATTGTCGCCGTCATTCAGTATACTATTAACTGGGGAGAATACGTCACTCAAGGTTGTTTCCGGCTGTTGGAAGACGGTTTGTCGCATCGAAGTCGACCTCCAACGGATATTACCGTAAACTGGAACCGCCAGGAGCAGTGCTCCTAACAAATAGAGTTGTCGCATAGTGTAAGTGTAGTTTAATAAGCGATATAGAACAGGTAGAATAGTTAGTATTGACAAATATCAATAATGGAGACAAAAAGGAGAGTAAGTGAGAGATTGAGTTGAGTAGCAATAGGGTGACAAGTGTAATAAGGGAGTGAAAGAGAAACGTAAGACGTGGTGCGTACTTGCGGTTGCTTAGCCTTTTATTAGTAAATATTGCCATTTCTATTTTTAACAACATCAATATCCATGCTATATACATAGTAGACTGGAAGGAGCAGATAAACTAGTATGGTTACACACACAACTACCGGAATGTATTCCACTTTTCGCGATTATATCCATTACTCCGTATAAGCTTAACCAATTCTATTCATTTATAATAAAGCTTGTTTCCATTTATCTAACGATATACAAATGATACTATGTTAATTAATAAAATATTTATTCTCTATGCTTCAAAGATCATGACTGCATTCCGGCAGTTGTGAGGATAAAATCCAATTTCTAATTATCTTCTGATAATCTTGTTAATACCTTATTAATAATGTGTAGAATTTTGTAATGAAATGTTAATAAATATATTGACTTTACTAATGCCTTTCATTATGATTTCCACTTTCCATTTGCTCCTCACTACGCTAACACCACACTCTCTTATCGAATACACTCCCATACCTGTACTCCTCTTCTCAGTACTCGTTTGTTGTTCTTGGTCACCTTCACTATTCGTATATTCCTATTCCTATTGTTGTTGTTGCTGCTCTAACAATAGGTCAACGCCACGTCATACGTTTACGCGTTCTATTCGTTCTCTCTATCGCCCTTACTTCTTTGCAGCTTGTGGTGCTTTTCTACGGACTGCCACTGCAATTACACTTTATATGCACGTTATTCCATTGTGTTTGTCCTCCACTCTATAGCACTCGTACACGATAAGGCTACACTGTTTATTTGTATTCTAGTCTGGTGCTTGTGCCTGTGCACGATACTCCTGCTACTTGTTGACCCTCTCCCTTATTTATCAAACTACGATACTGCACTCTCGTCAGATCCGTACCATTTACTCGTATTCTATCACTGTATGTTCCTATGGAATACTCACACTGTTTGCTTACCAGTCTGTATGCGTATTGTCCTTAGTCTGTATTGACTACTAGGAGTAGCTTTATATGCATACAAGCAGGTTAGTCGACCAGGAATGTACTGCTATAGCTTCTCCTGGCAGTATACCACTTGGTAAAACATATTGTTTGGTTAATACCGCTCACAGCGAACACTGCTTCTCAATAGTTTATTGACAGCACTGCTTGTTGTTTGTACTGATAGCTCGTTCGTTTACTCGTCCACTACTCTATTCATACACTCGTATCTCAAGTGTTTATTTGTAATCTACACGGTAAGTGGTGTATACGCGGTATTCACTCTATTCACTAGCTGCTGCTACTGCTCCTCTTTCTTGTCCTGTCAACTCTGTTTGTTTGTTTGTTTATTTGTTTGTATTCTATAAGCATATGTGCTCATTCGCTCTATTCACTCCTACTGCTATCCATACTACTTGTCCTTCTGTTTCTATTCTCATTCAGCCAATAAACACCGTATCAACTTCATACATATCGCTGTATTCTCTACACTCTATTGAACATACTCTGCTTTCAATCAATATAGCTATGTCAGTAAGCAAGCATTCACCATTCATAATTATCAGTTAGCATCAGTCATTCTGTATAGTCATTGTATATCTAGTTGTATACGCGTAGTCAAGTCCATTGCTGGCTATACTCCTAATGGCGAGCACATCATATTGCAGCAGTACATTTAAAAGCTAGAATCCTATTGTATCGAATAGTGAATATGTTTTATTGATGATGTAATCATTAGATCATAGAGCGATATCAGTAGTTGTATGTTCATGCTGTGCGAGTGTCATCACATTCTCATTGTCTATATGATTGCTAATCCATTCAATGACAGATTAGTATTTTAGTAGAATGAATCGGCTACTGCTCAATACTTACCGTATACTAATAATGTATCAATTGTAACTAGAGAGTGCGTGGTGGCAGTCCTCCTAATGCTCGCATAGGAGAGGAACAAGTAAACCGGTCATATTCTATTGTATAATACGCTCGTGTAAGGCGAAACACCGCAGACATGGCCGCTTTTGCATCGCCTAGTTCTAACTTGGCATAACGTGGACGTTGATTAAACGTTTCTAAATATTTAAATGCGACTTCTCCGGTTATTCCATAGTTAGAGGTATAAGGATTATGCGTTTGATGGATAAAATAAAGGACAAACGGTTCCAAAAAATCCTTTATCGCATCTTTAAGCCCGTGACAGCTCTCGTAGTTTTGACGTGGATTCGGTGACAAGTACTCTTCATTATTCGGATTTATCGGTTTCCAAAAAAACTGCTTTCTAAATACTTCTGTTGCATCTAAATCAATGATTTTTACGCCAACTATTCTGCCAGTGGGATCTTGCTGTAACATGATATCTACACTTTGTTGTTAGCGCATTACATAGTTATAAATGCTTACTTACTTCTCGGATGCAGATCATAATGAATAATGCCGGCATTGTAAAGGTAAATCAAGCCTATAAAACAATTAGTAATCATGTTATATAAATGACCATAATGCTCACCTTTAATAATATCAGATAATATCTCTGAAGTAATAATAAATGCCTGAGAAACGGTATGTTCCTTAAAGTATTCTGATAGAAGCACACCATTGATGTAGCTGTAAAGATGGCAGAAATATTCAATATCATTGTCTTTTTTATCAAAGCCAAATTGATGCAACGGATCCATAGCATGTTGTCGACCTATTGTGTAAACACCTGCCAAATTCTTCCTTGCTTCCTTCAATGCCTGTTTTATGCCATATGATGAGCAAGGCTATTCGAATAATAGATCGATACACTTACTTTGAATGCATCTACTTCATTGGTTGCTGTATCACATTTCATAAAGGCAACTTGATTGTTCCAAGTTACTCGAGCAAGACTAAGCTCTTTATCATCCCCACCACCCCAGCGTATATCCGATAGTCCAAGCTTTTTCTGGTGTTTCATAACGTATCCTTGGGCAAAGGTGTTGATAGGATGGTCACCTATAACAAGTTAGCAGAGATTGGATAAGCTACATATGAATAGCTTACCTTCTTTATTGTAAACACCATCATACGGATGAACACTAGATATTTGAGATAACAATGCTAAAGCACAAGTGCTAATAGCTAATGTATAATGTAGAGCTATCCGCATATTGTTCGTTACGATCTAAGAGAAAAGAAATGGATGTATTTATGTTGTGCGTGTAAATGAGGAGGATAGTGGGCTGTTTATTTGCTCACGGCAAATGGCTGCTCATTTATAGGTGAAAAGTTAATGGCTACGATGTTAAAATATCGTTTAAGCAAAATATAAAATAAACAAAATACGGTATCGCTTACCATGTGTGATTACCAATTATAGATATTAGATGACATTTATAGTCCTGCTTCTATTACAACTAACATGAGTAAATCCAGAATAGTGTATTGAATTCAGCTGCGATTGAAATGTGTATGATTGATGTTGAAATGGAATGGAGTTCGCTTTAGTTTCAACAATAGCTCGATCTACATAAAGCATTGATATGAAACTAGTTAACATTAGAGCATTCGAGATAATAGACAAGTCATTGAATACACTCCAGCTATGATGGCAATGACCATTAAACCATTGTTTCTACTTGTAAGCTATGCTGTCATTCAGTTATAGTTCATGATTCAAGTACTAGGTAGTAGTAGTGTATTCATGTCAATGCACGCACGATCACGTCAGATGATCAGTATCTATTGTGTTGTTTGATGATTTGCTATACAATTCACTACAATGACCACAGGTAAATATACATCCATCGATATTAATGCATCATCAGTGAGTGGATGAGTGATATATTTTAGTTGACTGCATACTGCTGATAACTGAATATGAATGATAGGAATAGCAGTAGCAGTAGTAGTAGCTGCTAGTTGTATTGGTTGAAAGCAGAGTATGCTCAATAGAGTGTAGAGAATACAGCGATATGTATGAAGTTGATACGGTGTTTATTGGCTGAATGAGAATAGAAACAGAAGGACAAGTAGTATGGATAGCAGTAGGAGTGAATAGAGCGAATGAGCACATATGCTTATAGAATACAAACAAATAAACAAACAAACAAACAGAGTTGACAGGACAAGAAAGAGGAGCAGTAGCAGCAGCTAGTGAATAGAGTGAATACCGCGTATACACCACTTACCGTGTAGATTACAAATAAACACTTGAGATACGAGTGTATGAATAGAGTAGTGGACGAGTAAACGAACGAGCTATCAGTACAAGCAACAAGCAGTGCTGTCAATAAACTATTAAGAAGCAGCGTTTGCTGTGAGCGGTATTAACCAAACAATATGTTTTACCAAGTGGTATACTGCCAGGAGAAGCTATAGCAGTACATTCCTGGTCGACTAACCTGCTTGTATGCATATAAAGCTACTCCTAGTAGTCAATACAGACTAAGGACAATACGCATACAGACTGGTAAGCAAACAGTGTGAGTATTCCATAGGAACATACAGTGATAGAATACGAGTAAATGGTACGGATCTGACGAGAGTGCAGTATCGTAGTTTGATAAATAAGGGAGAGGGTCAACAAGTAGCAGGAGTATCGTGCACAGGTACAAGCACCAGAATAGAATACAAATAAACAGTGTAGCCTTATCGTGTATGAGTGTTATAGAGTGGAAGGCAAACGCAGCGGAATAAAGTGCGTATAACGTGTAATTGCAGTGGTTGTCCGTAGGAAAGCACCACAAGCTGCAAAGAAGTAAAGGCAATAGAGAGAACGAATAGAACGCGTAAACGTATGACGTGACGTTGACTTATTGCTAGAGCAACAACAACAACAACAATAGGAATAGGAATATACGAATAGTGAAGGTGACCGAGAACAACAAACGAGTACTGAGAAGAGGAGTACAGGTATGGGAGTGTATTCGATAAGAGAGTGTGGTGTTAGCGTAGTGAGGAGCAAATGGAAAGTGGAAATCATAATGAAAGGCATTAGTAAAGTCAATATATTTATTAACATTTCATTACAAAATTCTACACATTATTAATAAGGTATTAACAAGATTATCAGAAGATAATTAGAAATTGGATTTTATCCTCACAACTGCCGGAATGCAGTCATGATCTTTGAAGCATAGAGAATAAATATTTTATTAATTAACATAGTATCATTTGTATATCGTTAGATAAATGGAAACAAGCTTTATTATAAATGAATAGAATTGGTTAAGCTTATACGGAGTAATGGATATAATCGCGAAAAGTGGAATACATTCCGGTAGTTGTGCGAGTCACTATAATGTCAATTAATCATTGCCGTGCCTAATGACGACCACTAATCTCTGATCGCCATTTACGTGCACGTTCAAATCCATTGCTGTTCGTTTGATAATCAAGCATCGTATTGGTAATGCCCTCCTCATCTGTCATTACAAATGGACCGTGTTGTACTACTGGTTCCTATAAACGTAATAGCACGAGTGTCAGTCTAATCTACGCTATTCAACTTCCTTTTCATCGTCACAAACGGGGACTTACATTAAGTGGTTCACCGGCAATAAGCAGGTAGTGCAGTGGCTTATCATCGCCCGCTTTGACCTTCATCCGATTACCGTCATGGCTTAGTAGTAGCGTATGATAAGGGGTCGATTTCGTGTTTCCACTACCGAATTCACCACTACCTTCTAGAATGTAAATAAGACCGTTGTAAGAGGCGGGTATCGTCTATGTATTTTAACAATAATAATAATTAGTTATACTTCATAGGTTGCTATCACGCATTCTACTACTTACATGCTCCAATTCCTTGCCTGCCTCCAATTTAACATCCACATAAAGGATAGGGGTACGGGTTCGTACTCTACTATGTACACCAAACTGTTCGCCAGCGATAACCTTCACCTCAGCACCGCCATCCTCGCCTAATGGTGAGGCACGTGGTACTTCCTTGTCTAGCATTTCCTGATAAGCTGGCTCACACATTTTCTGATCGGCAGGTAAATTAATCCATAGCTGAAGACCGACCGATTCCTCCTGTACAGCAGGCATCTCGGCATGAACAATACCGCGTCCTGCAGTCATCCATTGTAGATCGCTATATTTATTGTTCAAGTAAGTAAATATTGCAGTTATAATGAGTTATATTATACTTACCCTGGTCCAATACGACCACGATGTCCCGCGAAATCCTCATGTTCAACTGCTCCTATAATAATGATAATAGTACTATGTTAAACAGTGCTTTCTAAAGAATCCATTATAGAAACCTACCTTTAAGAACGTAGGTTACAGTCTCAAAGCCACGATGTGGATGGTCCGGGAAGCCTGCAGGTGGCTTGATGGTGAAGTGGTCCAGAAGAAGGAATGGGTCAAGTCGACGCACTTCGGCTGTGCCAATACTGCGACGAACTCGAGCTCCCATGCCTTCGGCCATTTCCCGGTTAGCGACCACTTTGGCAATAGAACGGAATGTAGCGGCAGCACTCATGTTGGAAGGTTGGTTCAAACTTGAATATAATTCGGGCTGTTGTTGAAAGTAGAAAATAGCAACGAATACGACGAGTAAGGCTAACGTATATGAACTAGTCAGTAATGAGGCCAGAATAGATAGCATATAACAAATAACCGTATGCTATAACGTTTGTTATTAGTTACGGTTGTGGAAGTAGAAGCGTGTTGTTTTGGATAAAGTGACGAGGCAAAGTGTTACGTTTGCTCTTCATTTATAGATTTTGTGTCGAGGCGTAGATTAGTCAAGTGTGCGGTGAGTTGAATTTGTCATCTGTTTTCCAAGTCAACTTCAGTGTAGAATGGTTAGTAATACACGAAGCTGATTCAGCTGAATCATAAATGAAATGAACCAAATTACTAAGATCAGGTGATTTAGTCAGCAGTGGCTACTACCGCACTTGTACGAAAAACATGTCAATATGTTTTTCAAGTTGCGATGCTTACGTAGATCTTAGTTGAAGCAAGTAACGATGAGATAATAAAGTATTACAAATGGCATATTGCTGTTATTTTATACAGCATATAGAAATGGCAATGTATTAATTGTAACGCGGTAAATGCGTTAGCCAGAAATAATGTTACTGAAAGATTCAAAAGTTCTTACTAAACAATACAATAAAGATAATACTAGGATAGCTAAAGTATTTTATGTGTTTCAATGTTAATTGTTTTATTTCGAATAATAATGCGTATGCGTTTATATAACTAAAAGCTAAGGAAAGAGAATAGGTACTTGAGTAGGTGAAAGTCATTAATAGTGCATCTTTACTAAGTTAATACAAGATTTACTAGCTCACTTAGTACCCGTAGATTGCCGAGAACCGTTGCAAGGCAAATTGAGATATTGATTATTTATTTATAATGAGAAGCAGAACCATTTCTTATCATAAAGATGAGTTACGGCCGATAATGAGAGGGTTACGGTGAGATCTATATAGATTTCCGATCTGACCCTTGATTGGCTGGAATCACGTGGCGGAAGAAGGAAGCGGGAGATTTGCTACTGAAAAGTATGAGGAGCGAATTGTATGATCATTGATATCAAGTCAGTCAAGCGCAATCTAAGTACCAACTTCATTGTTACTTCCCTTTACTTCTTTACCAATACTGTCTTCTTAGTATTAACTACATTCCACTTGTCATTCAACGACATGCGTCCACTTCCTCTTCATTATATGCTAGTTATTCCTTTCCTTTTATTTACCTATTTACTTTCTCAGTAATACGCGTCTTCTTCGTGTTATTCACATTCCACTTACTTCCTCTTTCACTTTAGCATACACATTCCCAATAGCAGCTATTCTGCCATACTATCTCTATGACGTTTATTTATCTCTTTGTTTTCCTCTTGCTCTAACCTATCTATATGCTCACTTGTCGTTATTATTACTATATCCATAAGCCTTGTTTATTGCTCGTTCTAGTCCTTTGTTTTCTATCACTGTCCTGCTTATTTATCATGTTTAAGCGTTCACTGTTCTCGTTGTAATATGTACCTTTCACTTTTACCACTCTTTTCCGTCATCTGTTTGTATGCCACTATTACGTCATGCTTTTATATGTATTTTTATTTGTTTATTTCCATCTACATACTCTATCTGCCTACAAGCATACACTGCTTCTTCCAATAAACTGACATACGTGTTCATGCACCCTTCCTTGCTCATTCCTTGCTCCTTCGTGACAAGTCAGTCATTCTACTAGTTACTGCCTGTTTATTACATTGTTTATCGTGTATTATATTTGTTCACTCGTTGCTACCTCTATGCAATAATGGATATTGATCACGTCAACCTATTTGCATTCTCATCGTTACTTGATTGACCAATACATTTTACATGAACTACATTGTTCTGCCACGTTAATTAGCAATGCCTATGAATTATTCTCGTTCAATAAAGGTTGTCAATACGAAGTGTGAACAGCATACGCAACGGTAGAACTAATATTTGCCTTGTTTATTGCAGTTATTCATGAATTGAATCGCTTTACCAACTCACAGTTATCGGCGTTCTACTTTGAATCTATCAAGGAGCGGCTTTACGCTGGCGACAAATTATCGTTGGCACAAATATCAGCACAGACTGCCGTATACCGCGTAAGAAGCCATTGATACTTGGTATGCAATTGTAGCTAAGCAAGGAATGCCGCATAGATAATTGAGGTGTACACACGCACACTCGCACCAATTACTTGTCATTTAGCCGAGGAGATTCAGCTTTTCTCCTCGTCGAGTTGGTCAACACCACTTGATAGCGTATTCCAGTCGGGATGGATATCTCTGGTAAACACTTGCAATTACTGAGCTACGTGTGGTCTAACACTTGAGCATTGGCAATGAATAGGATGGTCGTTGGCATAATATTGCTTTGAAGCAAGACTGGACAGTGCTACGACACCTTCGTAGTCAGTACTACCAGCTAGTCGAGAAGGTGCGACAGGCCAAGTAAGTGCTATCTGCAGTATACCAAATGATTTATTTACAAATCTCATTGACTGACAGGGGGATCAAGACAAGCGCGCAAATCGATCTGACACTAGAACTAGAAGACAATGCAATGTTTCCACTAGGCCAACTGCTACAGAAATACGGTAAGACGATAATAATAACAATAGCGATAGTGATATTGGTTGTATATATTTTATTAAGCAATACGCATTAGCATCACAGCTACCTGAACTGTTCTTATGCGCATCGGTTAATGTTGCTGCACAGTCGACATTAACCGCGAGAAATGACACTGTCCTTACTAGTGAAACGATATCATTACCAAGTAAATATGAAGTATGCAGTATGAATGTACCGTGATAATGGCTATTGACCGACAACGTAATAGACACTATGAACGGTGCATCTGGTCAAATGGTTCTACGCTTATCACCGCGACATAAATGTCCTAGATGTTGGAGCTATCGATCTGATCAATCGGAATGTCTATGCAATCGATGCCAACTTGTTGTGAACAATAACAAGGGACACGTCATTACTACTGTTATGCATTCATGTAACTAATAGCAGCATCCCATCGATGGTGTCCTAGCAAGCCTATTGAATAACGACCTGATTCATTCGATCATCATGAATACATGGAATCTAGTTGTTAGACACATACCAATTATAAACTGTTACTTTATCAAATAGTACTCGTGTACGATATTCACTATTAGTTGAATGGAATAGACTGATCAGCTAGCAATTATTGCTACTAATGATACCATCATCATTATCACCATTATCATAATCAGTCTATAAACATCCATATGATATGATCAAATATAGATATTACTACACGCGATACTACTATTATGCAATCTACACTATATTGATTACTGCCAACATAGCGAACACTCGATTATTACCATTGACGGCATTTCTATATGAGTATGGACAGTTGTCATCTCAATCAATAGATTAAACTGGGCATATCACATGGCTGACACACCGCAGCAAGCATTCGGTAATTAGAATGGAGTCGGATATTATTCTCGGTCAGTGAGTGGACTAACCGATTCAGTCATCGTCAAACCCAGCAAGACTAATCATCTAGTATAGATTCATCTATGACATACACCATTTGCATCAATGTAGAACAATGATTGCTCGAAGAATCAACATATAGTTATTGTAAAGATGGATGTTTATTGCGTAAAAGCATTGGCAAGAATATCATAGCAAGTATATCATAATAAAACCTGTGTCTACGCTGTATTAGAATGCGCAAGCAATGGACAGCTTGTCTTTATTGTTATGTGTATAATGAGTGTAGAATGGAATAAATGACTTGCATTACTGATGAAAATGCCAGAATAGTAGAATGAGTAATGTAGAATGGAATGAGTGTATGGAATGATTGATGCTGGATGAAAGAGAAGAACGAGTAGGCTAGAATACAATGTCGATCTGGCAAGTAGAAGGTAATGAAGTAATAATGGGATAGGAGAGTATAGAATAGAATGAGAAGTAATGCAAATTGTATACAATAATGACACGTCGATATATATCAAATTGATTCATGTTTATTAATATTGCTAGTGGATACTTGTCAATGATGGATGACAATGAGTGTTGGCAATAAGCATTAGCATGGTTGATTATTCCGGTATGTCGTCGTTATTGTTGAATATTAGTTGATTGACATTTAGAATGGGAATTAGTGCATATTGTCTGGATGTCGTCTCTTGTATTAGCAATGAATAGAAATGTCAACTTACCGAATAGAATGAAAATAGTATGCAGCCAATATCATTGACGTTTAAGTATTCTAATTGTAATATTGTTAGTATATCGTAATAAATGAACTTACTTGTGATTAATAACTATTAATGAATGAATGAATGAGTTGTAATAAAGTGTTAAGATATGTTATGTCCCCATCATATCCGTATACCGCCGCCACCGTGCCAAGGTAGATGGATCGTGTATACTATGCTGAACGGTTGGAGAGCCTTGCGACAATATACCACTATACTGCCGAATGCTGTGTGATAACATTCAGCAGTAAACACTACGGGACTGGCATATGGACCATTCATTGCAAATGGCCATGCACCTCATTGGCAGTATGAATGGCATCGGTGGCCAGCCAATCACCACCACTGCCAATGTTGCCGCTCCGTAGCGGTTCATGGTATATCAACCGAGCGCATACGAGGGATCAGTGAATTAGCACATTTATACAAATGTATCTGTGCTAATAGGACATAACATAATAAAAAAAGGATTGGGATGATGCAAAGAGAGGGTTTTGATGTATAAGCAAACATTATAAAATAATGTAAGCGGAGGAAATAGAAATACATAGAGGCATTATAGAGCAAAAACAGCAATAAAATATAATAGCGTAGACATTAAGTATTGGAAATAAGCAAACATATGTTGGATTAAAACAGTATTGGAATAGAATGGTACAAGGAAGAATGAATAGAAATACATGGATATGTTACAGTTTGAATAGGATAGCGCGAATAAAGAACGATTAAACACACACTGAAACATATCATTAAATAGTGTCAGTCACCATAATATCAAGTAAACTAAGCCCCTTCTCCAGAGAAAGCAGCAACATGATGATCAAATATCACGGCAAAACATAGCTTAAATGATATTATGATGGCAAATTGACCTAAACACATATCAGTATAGAATAAAGCTCTATGCTTAAGCATTTGCAAACCAATACATTCCATAATAGTCATATAATAGAGAGGCTACCCAGCTACATTAACAACTGAATGACCTGTAGAAGCAGTGCTGACTTTGTTTAAGACCAGGAATCCTAAACTAAGTTAAAGCCTGGGTATGTCTTATTCAATTTCACCATCTGCTTTGCAGTAGCTTCATATTATACCAATATACGAATGTCCGCAAGTGAGTAGCGTAGAACACCGACACCCGTTACAGGTACCGACATTGCACTGAGTTGAAAAAGTCAACTACGCTCATTACAGCATTCAGCGCTACGCTACACGCAAACAGTTTACAGAGCACTGACCTATTTCGCTATGTGTATGTTTAAACAAAGAAAGTGAAAGGGAAAGTAAGGAATGAAGAATGAAGAGTAAAGAGAAAGAGAAAGAGAAAGAGAAGCGGCTGTAGTAGCTATGTGATATGATATTTAGTCCTTATCGATGAAGGGTGTACTGACCTGTTATGAGTGCTTCTGTCATTGGCTAATCAGCACAGGATATCAAAGAGACGATAAGGCCTTCCTATTTAGTAAGATAGGTTTCAGTGATACGGATAGCTATTTGTCCTCGGATTTAGAGGGTCAAACGACCTAAGCTGCGTTCCCCCAGTTGGGTGTGCAATGCCGTGATTACAGCGTACTAGAAAAAACCAGTATGGAAATAGGAGTAATAGCACACACGTTGTTGCAATACGTACATAAGCGTGCATGGCCCGTGCGATATACCTGTCCTTATTAACTAAGCATAATAAAATAAGTGACACTAGAACTTAGCGAGAAAAGCACTCATAGTGAACAAGCTAATCATTTGCACGCAATTGCCACGTAGTAGCGGCTTCACGTGATTATAGCGCTCACAACATGAATAGCAGCTTAACTCTGTGAGGACTACAAGATCATTGGCCGAGAAGTGAGACATAGCGGCCCAATGATCGATCTCGTCTATCCGGCGCTTCCGTCTCATTTCATCTATCCGATCCACTCCATCTCATTTCATCTATTCGATCCACTCCATCTCATCTGCCTGACTCATCCACTTCCTCTATGACGAAATAACTTCTTTCGTTTTCTTTTTGCTTCTAGCAAACTGCTATCTTTTTACTAAACGAATTAACGTTTCACGCTACTACCACTCTCAAATATGTCTGCTTCTACATCCACCGCAAGTGCAAGTCTATCTCCATCCCGCATGAGCGATAAGCTGTATATAAATTTACCAAAATGCTGGGATACACTGTGTGAAGAGGAGAAGGAGGACATGGTCTGGTGGCTGGAGATTATCGACGCTGAGGCCACAGGTATGTACCGCTAATGTTTATACGAGTAACTACTAATAAGTACATAGAACCCATAGAACGTACATTGCCGCCAGGTCAGACACTCCGCATTGGGTCCGACAATACGCTGTGGTAAGTCCTACTATACCGTTAAAGCCCCGTATATACTAATGATATCTCCGTTTTAAATAGTGATTACCCGCTCAAGATAAATAACTTGCCGGGCGTCTACTTTGAGCTGGCAGTGGTAAGCCGACAATAGCTGCTTCACAAGTATATCGCTAACTATAGTATACATTGATAAATTACACTTTAGACCAACGAGGACATTACGTTTAAGGTAGGTAGCATACTAAAGCGTTTATTACTAGCACTAACACCAGAACTAGAACAAGAAGCTCCCATCTGTAAAAGGTAAGTTACCCACACCACCCAATACACAATGACTTATACGATATGTAGTCGAAGGAGTTAAAGTAGACGTTGACCGCCAAGAACAGTTTTCAGAAGGCTTCCATATCATCATTACCGGTTGTGCAAGTAAGTAAACGGCTAATACAATCTACGGCCATCATTAACCATACCTGTATTAATAGCTAAGTTCGTTGTGCACAAGTTGCAATCGACGACTGTCAAGGACAACAGTAATGATAAGAAATACAATGAGGTAAGTTGTATGACAACCTGAAGATAACGATAATAACGAATGCTGTATTATAGTTAGTGGACAAGGAATACATTATGACTGAGAAGAAACTGGGAGAGTAAGTAGTTTCCGAATGCTAATATTGGCGAAAAGCTAACTAACGTTAATTACATAGGGGAGCATATGGCTCAGTCTACCTGGGCATGAATCGCGCTACGCGTAAGCGTGTTGCGATCAAGTTCTCTTTACTTGGTGAACACAAAAATATAGCGCTCCAAGAGGTGAGCATGCTCCAAGGGCTACGCGGCCGCCCCCACTTTATCCAGCTAGCTGCTTCACATACTACCTTCCGTGGCATGTACGTTATACTACAACATGCCTGGGGGATCTGGGCCGCTACATTCGCCTTCATGGAATGATCCCAGAAGAATGTGCGAAGAAAATATTCAAGCAACTACTAAAAGGCATCAAGGTAAGTTGCATTATCACTAATATCACGATAGAATACTAATTATTTATTAGATCATGCACGACAATGACATGGTGCACAGAGGTAAGCTATACTGATGAATTCCTAATACTGTTATTGACATATCATTTACTACTAACACTATTGCACCACCAGACATTAAGGTAAGTATTAATTTATTAGCGGTACATCATATCACGACTAACAGTGTTCTTTATAGCCTGACAACATCTTGTTGTTGGAGTTCAGTCAGTCGCCCACGGCGGTCTACGCCGACTTTGGGTTGACCAAGGAACTCGTGCCACCGACATCGCTCATAACTGAGTTCGGTGGCACAAAGGCTTATATGGCGCCAGAGGTGTTCGCAACGTACGGCTTAGAATGGCGTGTCATTGCGGCAGAGTTCAAAGCCATGGAGCGAAAGTTGGCACACTTTCTAGAATTGCCATCATTAATGAAGAAGGGGTATGGCAAGGCCTCCGATATGTGGAGCCTTGGCATAATACTATTTGAGATGCTGTTTGGTAAGTGACTAGATAATTACAACTTACTCATACTAATACCAATGCCATTATTAGGAAGACTACCATATATACAGCCTCACAGAATTTACGAGCAGTTCCGCAACATTCTAGCAATGAATGTTGGCGGTTCTAATCAAAATGGGCAAGTCACCAACGAGTGTAAGTAAAACAATTATTATGGATTTATATTTGCTAACTATTGATTAGGTATGGAGCTCATTTGCCATTTACTTAAGGTAAATGCCAACGAGCGATATACCGTGGATGATGCGCTGGCTTGCTCGTGGCTTGCTGAGCTAGCGGCGGAAGAGACAAGCCAACCTGCTTCAGCACAGCAACCCCGCAAGCGCAACCGACACATGCCATCCACTCCAACTCGCACCAACTACCCGCGCGATGCCAAGCGGGCCAATATCAATTACAAATGGTAAGTAAGCTTCTATTTCAATACATACATGACTAACATATCATTAGTTAAATATGTAACACTATTTTCTTCTTTCCTTCTTGAATCATCTTTTGCTCAACATGTATTCTATACTAAATAAATTCTATGCTTTATTCTAATTCTCGATTACTCTTACAATCAAAATGATGCTAACAGCACATACACAAATCATTAATAAATGCATATACTGTTCCTTTATCACACATGTAGTTGAATGCTTAGCATACTGAATCTATTTATTCAAGTGCTCGACAATATCATCATACATATTTTATTTTAACCATTACTCTAAGCAGATACAACTAGTACCATCTTGCTACTCACCTCATTCCACCTTTACTTTCATACACTCCCTTTCGCTCTCTTTATTCATTATGACTATTTATTTCCATCATTCTACCTTTCCACTACATGTGCATGCTTGCCACTATTCCCATTTCACACTGCATATATTCACTATTCCACCTATTGCTCATTCCCCTTGTTATTTACTTCTTTACACAGTACGCGTCTTCTTTGTGTCAAGTGCATTCTAGTTGCTTCCCTTGTTTCCCTTTCCCTTTTTTACCAATATGCGTCCTCTTCGTGCTAATCTCATTTCCCTTGCCAGTAAACAACACACGTCCACTTCTTAACTATATGCTAGTTATTCCTTTTCCTTTTATTTACCTATTTACTTTCTCAGTAATACGCGTCTTCTTCGTGTCATTCTATTCTCTATTTCTTGTTTATTGCTTCCGGCTATTCTTTTGTTTACCACTAATCTTAGCTCATTTATGTGCTCATTTGTCTTTAGTATCCTAATACCCTTGTTTATTGCTTGTTCTACTCATTAGCATACACTGCCCTGTCTTGTATGCGTAATGTTGCTTGTGTGTCTGCTATCCTCGCTGCTACACGTCATCTCCACCTTGTCTTTCTTCCACTATTCGTTCATATATCACTCCACTCTATCATAATAATATCTATACGTTGTTATTCCACTACAAACATACGTCGTTTCTGCAAGTTGTTCGAGTATGCGTGTCTTTGTACCGAGTACTTATTACTTTATTCCTTGTTCCTTCCTTTTCATTCTTAACAATATATCACTTGTCGTTAGTCTATTCCTCGGTCTTGCTCCATTCTATTCTCGACTACCGGTAACGTACAACCTGTTAAGCGTACTGATCAGTTATTCATTCGCAGCATTTGCTATTCCTCGATATACTGACAGCGCTGCTTCTTGTCTATACAGTAGCGTGCTTATCTACCTTAATTGCCGCTGATTGCATAATAGGGTAATGCAAATAACTAAACGTGCGCGCTATATGCATTCTTTTCTTCTCTTCTGCTTCTTCTGCTCATTTCTACTGTTTCTCTATGCTTTCTTACTCTCACATGTCACTTACACGTTTAATAATTTGCCATGGATTACACCCGTCCATTTTATTTATCTCTCTCTTTGGTCACATACATGTAGACATTATTGTAGTGTTACCAGGTGTAAGCGTATATGTATGATCCTTTGTCATATACGTGCTAACAACTTATTAATTGGAATGATAGGTATACTGCTCGTTCTTGATTGTACTATATTGCCAGCAAACAGTGAAGGCTCATTTTAGTTTAATCATTCTATTTTATTGCTGTATTATATTCTTGTCTTGACCGTAGATTGCTTCGTGGCATGGACCTGTGTTTATATGAGAGTGTTAACGTACCAATGTTGTCTTTATTTTTATGCTTAATGATCATTGAATGTACGATTAATTAAGCATCGTTATTATTACTATAGTACATCGAGACGTAGAATTCGATAACGACACGAAATACAGCCTATGATTATGGAGTATGCGAGTATTTGTAATGTAAATCCGATTTATTTAGTATGGTATAGTTGACACTGTAAACTATCATTGAAGCATTTGGTAAAATCGAGTATTACATTCTCGTCGTAAGCATATATGCATACGCGGTCATTCCATTCACTAGTTTGCTAACCATTAAATTGTTAATAACATTAGTCGAATATGACTACAAGACAGCACAGGACTTACGGGTAAGATGGTAGCAGAAGACATGTATGTAAATCCATTTAATAAAATGCACTAGATTTATTGATTTTGAATCGAATGAGGTAGTTCCGGTGGCCATAGCAGCAATGAATGGATTTGAACTAGATGACGATAATCTTCATGTTATTACGGCCATGATACCTGCCACATTGATCGAAGACATGAAGGTACTAAAAGGATTGGGATCACATCAAGCATCACCTGCTACGATAAGCAATAGTGGTTATGATTAATTACATAGGGGTAGCAATGAGTGAACGAAGAGAAGTCACAGTAAATAGTATAATAACCAAGCAGCTGTTAATACTACTACGGTTGGATTTTTTTGTAAATTACAGATACTAATTGACCATACTAATAATAAACAACTGAGTGATTGATTCGGAGAAGCGAGATTCTTGTTAGTTATTAGTAAAAGCTCGTCGTCTTTGTAACAGAAAGTGTTTTATGATCGTATGACGTACAATTACACATAGAAATGGTAAAGCGAAACACGCAATATTTATGGAGCAATTATGACTTCATTACAAATATACTATGATTTATTGATACTTGCTATAGTTCACCATATTCTTGTATTATTCGCGCATGGCTGTCATCGGGACTATGTATCGTACCAAACATTGCATCAATTTCGAAGTACACGCGTATGCTTAATGGTTCCGATTCGCATATAATTTCTTTTGTATTGATGTCTACAAGCAATTGACTGACTTTATCAGTATAATTTTCTACATAAAAAACATAGAGATCCCCAATAATATGCTTGACGAACATTGTATCCGGTATTTGTAATACTTGATCGCCATTGCAAAATAAGTCTGTCCATACTTTCGTCGGTTCGGAATTAGGCATTAAGTAATCGCATCCAGCCCTTAATAATGGGATAGGTATATGTCGGTCAGTTATAGTGTAGCAATTACGTGGAGTATGGCTTTGACCACCGCATGCTACGCTATGGATTATGTATAGGTCATGATCACGATGACCATGTAATCCTATGATCATATGCGAATCGTATGAATTATAAGTAACTACTAATGCATCCATTATCCTCTCAGGTAGTTGAAACCAGCCATTTCGCAATTGTACAACAGGATTATTGCTCGAGAACTGGTATAATGCCCATTCAATACGATCTGTATCATCTTGGACTAGCCTTGCCGCATATACTATTGCTGTATTATTGGTTGTTTTGTAGAAACGAGTTGCATTCCATGTGTCATCAGTGCTTCCTGGACACATACTACTATTATCTATATCGAATACGATTATATTGGCTGAATGTATTATGATTAGTACTAGTTATATTGCATCATTGCATAGCTATCATTCTTACAAAATCGCGAACCCTTGAATTCCCCGTGTATTTCATGCACTAATAACGCCCATTTCCCCTCGATTACCTTTACTTTATACTGTACTGGAACATCGAATGTAGTGAAAATACCACCATGTCTGCGAGAAAGTATTTTTACACTATAGTTGGCATCGAACCCGACTACTCTAAGAGATACGGCTATATAATGATCACCCATCACATAATCATCCTGAGCTTCATTATTAGTATCCAGTAAAAGAATATTTGGCGATGTGAGGAATGTACTGTTATATACAATATTGTTGCTTGTTCTAAGATTTGAGTGCGGCAGATATTCTATAGTATAATTATGAATTGGTGTTCCGTCTGAACGATTTCGCTGTGCGATAAGTATAGGATTATCTCTACCATCTCTGCGATAACGTACTGCATTATCGGCACTTCCATATCGATACGCGTGGTCTTGCATCGCCCAAATCGCCAATTATTCTCGGTGCTCACTCGTCGACGATATGTGTTGTACCAGTCCACATTCTCTAGTAGATCGGCTCGTTTATCCGATGTACATGGATTGTTGACATCTGTGCGTATACACCACAATACGAAATTTATCTCTTTAGCATAATGGGCTCCTGATAGGAAATCCCTATGGTATAGTGCTTGCCATAATGCTTTATCGTTTCGAATACTGCTTCTTAACGAGTGACAACATGCTGATAAACGCACTAATTCGATATGACCAAGTAGACTACGGAAGACACGCTGGTCATGAAATGGAAGAATACTCAGACAATGTAGTAATCTACAAGACGAGTTGGGATTACTCGACATTTCAGCAGCAGTAGTAGAAGTAGACATGATGAAAAAGAATAAAGGGCAATATTGGTGCTTGCTTTATTCCGTGCATCTTTATAATGGAGTGCGAGAGAATTTATATAACAAGCTTCAGTCAAGCAGGATGTAATAATGACGCGACATATGCTTTACACAATAACATTTATGTATGAAAAATTACTGTTGCTGTTTTCTTTTCTTTATTGTGACGCATTATCAAGTTGATTTTATCCAAATCTTATCGAATCCGATTGACCCGCAACATCATGCACTACAATGCGTCATCGACGTAGAAATCCGAGTGCTGCAGAGTTCGACTTTACACATCTCGCCAGCGATACTTTATCATCCCTATAACTGCCGTCATCAACGGATCGCGTCTTCGACTGTTGCCTTCTTAGTTCTATTATTTTTGTAGCAAGTATAAACTACCTCGACAGAATATGGCTGCCATTACCTCTGCCAGTAAGTAGACCGGATGACTGACTAATCAATAAGCAGCTCGTAGCTAATCCGATCTTACACGCGTGTTATTGTCCTTGTTTGCTTGCAGGTGGCGTGCTATCTCTGTTAGACGATAGGGAGACGGAACTCCAAGTGTATGCACTCCAGAAACTCGACAGTATTGTCAATATCTTTTGGTCAGAGATCGCTGATCATATTGCGAAAATGTAAGCATAGTTAGATGATGAAGCTGATGAGAGGAGTACTTATTGATCTTACGTTCTTTTTAGCGAACTATTGCACGAAGATGAGGGTTTTACTCATCGTGCATTAGCTGCCTTGGTAGCATCCAAGGTCTACTACTATCTAGGCGAATACGATGAGTCGCTTTCGTTTGCCTTGGGAGCAAGTAATCTATTTGATCCATCAGCCAAAACAGAATACACGGAAACGCTCACGGGTAAGCGTCTAATAGTTGCATTGTTTATTCCATCAAGCTTATATATATATATATTGATAACGATGATGCCATCATTGGTGTAATATAGCCAAAGCTGTAGAGAAATACATTAAATTGCGCACGAATCATGCCGATATGGATCCACGCCTAGCCGAGATTGTTCATCGTATGTTCCTGCGCTGCTTCGAGGATGGTGAATACAAACAAGCAATTGGCGTGGCTTTGGAATCCCAGCACATTGATTATCTAAAGGATGCAATTACTCAGGGTGATACGCCACATCTACTACCCTATGTATTGGATGTATGCATGACCTTGGTGCAGAATCTTGAGTTCCGTAATGCGGTAAGTGTATACGATGCAATATGGTAGTCATTGTTGCATAGTATTAACATGGCTCTTTATATCAAGGTGCTACATTTACTGGTGCAAACCTTTAATGAACAAGCTGAACCCGACTATATTTCTATTAGTCAATGCTTGTTGCACTTGAATGATAGCGACGCATGTGCATCAATGTTGCATACACTGACTTGTCAATCTGAAGTAAGGCAATATAAAAGTTTCATAGCTAGTTCTAACGATGATGATGATGATGATGATAACACGATATTAGGATGACTACTTGATTGCCTGTCAAATTGCTTTCGATATGGTTGAAAGCGCCACGCAACAATATCTACGTAGTGTTTCCACTGCTTTGACCGCATCTCAATCCAAGGTATATGATTATTCATGGGTATCTGCTTAATATGTACTAATTGTGCATTGTAGGATTCTGACGAACATGCAACGCGATTCGAGCATCTGGCCAATATCTTGTCGGGCAGTGTGTCAATTCGACTTTACCTTGAATGTCTCTACCGTAATAATCATACGGATTTATTGATTCTAAAGAATACCAGAGTATGTATAGTGGCATGGTAGACATCGTATGGTCATGTGCAATTCTAACCTTTATTCCATTATAGACTGCATTAGATTCACGTAGCTCCATGTATCATAGTGCCGTCACCTTTGCCAATGGTATAATGAATGCCGGTACAACCAGTGATCGATTCCTACGCGATAATCTTGAATGGTTGTCGCGCGCATCTAACTGGTCCAAGTTTAGTGCCACCGCAAGTCTAGGCGTCATTCATAAGGTATTGTCTAGGAGTGACGAGTTCTTATCAAAATGTAATACTAACCATTGATTCTAGGGACATGTCACGGAAAGCTTGAATCTTCTAGCGCCTTACCTGCCCCAAGGCAACAATAGTACCAGTGTCTACTCTGAGGGCGGTGCTTTATATGCTCTTGGTCTAATTCACGCCAACCACGGAGCTGACGTGGTCGAGTATTTGCAGAACGCCCTACGTAACAGTCAAGATGAAGTTTTACAGCATGGTGCTTGTTTAGGTTTGGGCGTAGCTGGTATGGCCACAGGCGATGAAGGTATGTTTTCTCTTTCTTTCTTTTTACGAATAACATACACGGATTATAACTTGATGACAACTATTCTAAAGGACTATACGAGGATATTAAAACGGTGTTGTTTGCCGATAGTGCAGTAGCCGGAGAAGCTGCCGGTCTAGCCATCGGCCTGGTCATGTTGGGTTCTGCCTCGGAACGAGTTCTTGACGAGTTACTCCGTTACGCGCACGATACGCAACACGAGAAGATTATTCGAGGCATCGCTATCGGTGTGGCCCTTATGATGTTTGGCAAGGAAGCAGAGGCCGACTCGTTGATCGAACAACTAAAGAGCGACAAGGTAGGTCACGAATGATATTAGCGTGTCGACCAATTGATTAGTAACAATGTTAATGATACAGGATACTATCCTGCGTTACGGCGCCGTCTATACCATTGCCATGGCTTATTGCGGCACAGGTAATAATAAGGCCATCCGCCAATTGCTTCACTTGGCCGTAAGCGATGTCAACGATGATGTACGTCGTGCTGCCGTAACCGCCCTTGGATTCATTCTGTTCCGTACACCGGAGCAAGTGCCTCGTCTTGTACAATTGTTGTCGGAAAGTTACAATCCTCATGTGAGATATGGTGCTACATTTGCATTGGGTATTGCATGTGCCGGTACAGGCATGAATGTAAGTGAATCAGTAATAATATTGATAATAATAATAGTAGTGATTCTGTTTTGATAATTAATCATATGAATATATACAAATATACAGGATGCCATTGCTATTCTAGAACCTATGACTAAAGATTCAGTTGATTTCGTACGACAAGGTGCACTAATTTCATTAGCCATGGTGTTACAACAACAGAATGAAGCCATGAATCCAAAGGTAAATAGATCATGAATACGCATGTTAGCTTTATACTTACAATTGCTTTAATTACTGTAATTACTATAACTAGGTTACTAGAATTCGTAGCTTATTCGAAAAGATTATAGCCGAACGTCATCAGGATCCGGTAGCCAAGTTTGGCGCTGTTCTCGGTCAAGGCATTATCGATGCAGGCAAGTATTGAGCATTATTAATAATATCATAGCTAATAATAACATCATTAATAGGTGGCCGTAATGTAACCATTGCTCTTCAGTCGCAGTCAGGTCAAGTCAACATGCCTGCCGTTGCTGGTCTGGCCATATTTACCCAGTTCTGGTATTGGTATCCATTGATGCACTTTATGGGTCTATCCCTTACTCCAACCGCACTTATTGGATTGAACAAGGATTTAAAGGTAACTAATGAAGAAACGAAGCGAGATGTATACATGCTATAATGATTGATTATAATATATGTATATGTGTATGTACTAGGTGCCTAAATTCAACTTTGTCTCCAATGCTAAACCATCACTATTTGCCTATCCACCCGAGACTAAACCTCCTACCGCCAATATTGTAGAAAAGGCAAGCAATACTACTATTACTACTATTGCTCCTGTTAGCAATACAAGTGCATGTGAATAACAAACGTTTATTTAAACACTATATAGGTTGCTACCGCTGTATTGTCAACCACAGCCAAGGCGAAAGCACGAGCCAAGAAGCAGGAAAAGGAGAAAGCACCCGAAGAACAATCCATGGAAGTGGTATGACTATTATCATCATTGCTGCTGTTGCTGTTGTTGTTTAAATTAGTTTGATATACAACTAATGCTTGTACACTTGTTCATTAGGATGACATCAAGGAAACTGAAGAGGCGGAAACATCCACCGATGCCAAAAAGGTAACTACATTCTAGTTATAGTTGTGCTTGTGCCTAATTCACAAATCAATATGAATAGCCTGCGGGACAAGAGAAAACCGAGGCTGACTCTGAGGAATTGGCAAACATGTCACGAGTATTGCCAACACAATGGCGATTCGTTAGCTTTAGCAATGACGCTCGATACATTCCAGCCAAAAAGGTAATCATTGATGCCAAGCATAATAGTCAACATAGAACGAAGCGCAACTAACTAACTCCTTTTTCCTCATTAGAACAAGCTTGGAGGTATATTAATGATGAAGGATACTCGTCCGGAAGAGGAGGAAGACCTTGTATCCGTCAATGTCCCAACAGGTAAGAATGATCGTTTTATTTACACATCACACACGACGTAGCGAGTGCTTATCCCGTTTACAATCATTATAGCAACTGCCGCTCGTGCAATGGGAGATGAAGCCGACGCGTACGCCAGCGATGAAGACATGACACTACCGGAGGCATTCGAGTATCCCTTCGAGGATTGAGTATAAACAGTGAAAATGATTAAACTTTTATGCAGCCACTAGTCCGAAGGGGAGAATATTGCCCGTTAACTGAATAAATATATACTGAGTCAGCCAGCGTACAGCAACACTAATCAAGAGAATGGGCAATGAAATGCTTAAACCTGAATCTAGAAATACTATAGAGTGAAGGAGTAACAATGCTCACATTAGATCGATAGAGTGTAGGGGGTAGTATTTCTCGTTGTCTATACCGCAATACTATTCTTACCTGATACTGCTTCCAAATTTGAAGTGATTTCAAATAGACCGAGTAATCTAGCGTATTCAGGACGAGAATAGTTCCAAATAATCATAAGAATCAATAGTAATTTGCTGAAACTCGATATGATTAATGCCATAGACAGATAGTTGTACCTATGAGATAGGAGTAATTAGACGATGCTTGTTGTCAAATGCTCACTCAACACCTACTTGATAATTGGATGTTTCTTCGCGTATAATAGCCATACTAGACAATGCACCGTCAAATGGAATACAACTAGTTCTGTTATAGTTTACGTGTTAGAGCAGCAATGATTAATGTCATCATGATTACTATTACTATTACTATTTACCTATGGTACATAATAGCAGTAGATAGAAATACTGTGTAAATGCGCTAAAACTAAAGAATGTCTGAACTGTTTCGGCGTAATATTGCTCAAGACGATACCAGCGAATATCTAGATACACGCCATCAATGAAAGTGACAAAACTAACTCGCGTCGTTTACTTGCACCATTACACGGCTATGACTTACAAACATCAAATAACACGAGTAGAACACCTAATTTAACCACACTTGGCTGTATATAGCATTATTGTTAAGCGCATATTGATGTATACGTATTCACTATAGCACTTGAATATGAATTCACTTACATGAAATCCATGGTCACGATAATCGATTGAATAATAAATGGCGATACACTTGCGGTTTATGCAATAGAAGATCGATGAAAATGATAACAAAATCCAATTCGACGTATTTATCAACAAAGCGTTTACAGAATTCCTACAATGGTATTTATTGCATTTACTATCAGTTAGATTCTCACTTCTCTCGTCTACGCTATACATATATATATATATGTATCATGACTACGCTTACACAGGGTGTCAATCGAATATTGCCCTTGCTATACTCGGTGTAGAGAGTGTTGGCAGGTCGTCCACATTCAACACAGAGCATGATGACGCAGGGACATGAGCAAGAACAAAGCAACACTTGTATTATAGATAATAAAGTGGAAAAGAAAAACACTGAAATGTATACTTGATTCGCTTATATAGAGGAAGAAGAGCAAAAGAATAAATCACAACCAATAATACAGTTAGAGAAAAGCAATTCGAGAAGTACGTGTAATACGACGTCATTATCTTTTAGCTTTTCTTTCCACTTGACTGTACTTATCGAGCCATTAAGCATCATGTCGACTACGCACAATCAAGAGGAATCACCGGTGGATCGAGATGTGGCGTCAACTGCCGAGATATCCGAGTGGATATCGCCCGTTAAGCGTATTAACAGCCAAGCGGATATGGCGACATGGAAGCAATCCGAGGCGTATACACGTCTACTACACTTTATCAAGCAGCTGAACACTTGCTCGCTTAATCGTCGTATATCCGATCCGTGTCACGAGTCCGAGGTAGGTCATTTATACTTGTACGCGTGCAACTAGCCGTGCTTTAACGTTACCACCATATCTAGGCGATAAAACGTATTGTTACTCTATTGGATAAACTTGATACGTGGATTGATGACATGCCACCATTACCTACACCTCAACGCTTCGGTAACAAAGCATTTCGTACGTTTATTACACGTTTAGAAGAGGTAAGCAATAAGTAAAATGGCAACGCAATCTTGTTAACCATAGGATATAGCAATCGATGGCATTGTTAGCAGAGCTGCTACCGGTGGCGTTACATCCGGCACTCGGTGATTTAGTTGCTTATTTCAGTACATCCTTCGGTAATGGTACACGTATCGATTATGGTAGTGGGCATGAACTCGCCTTCATCGCTTGGCTATGCTGTCTAAGTGGTATTGGATATCTAGAGGCGGACGACGAAACCGCAATAGTGATGCGAGTATTTACTCGGTAATAACGGCAACAATAGCACTATTCTTTTTATTACTTAGTAACCATATATATCCTACCATTGCTGTATAGATATTTACGTCTTGTTCGTCGTTTACAAACAGTTTACCAACTTGAACCGGCAGGCAGTCATGGTGTTTGGGGACTAGATGATTTCCAGTTTATACCTTATTACTGGGGTAGCGCACAACTACAAGGTAATATACTGTTAGAAGAGGAGGAATACGCGTTTATACGATAGGCTAACAAACAGGCTAGATCAATCGCAATACCGACCATTATCCGTCTTGAATAAGTCGGTCGTTAACGAGCTGGCCGATGAATATTTGTACTTTGATTGTATACGCGTTATTCATTCGGTAAGCGCATTGAGCGTAGTCGTCATCAATGAGCAGCATAGCTGAATGGTATTCAAAATTGATTAGGTAAAATCCGGTCCATTCCAGGAACATTCCCCCATGCTAAGTGATATCGCTATGGTACCTAACTGGTCCAAAGTTAATACGGGCATGCTACGTATGTACCAGGCAGAAGTACTAGGTAAATTTCCTGTCGTTCAACATTTACCGTTTGGTACATTACTTCCATTTACAGCGGCTAAAAAATAATACAGCATTCGCATTTGTTTGTTATCATTACTGTTGCTACAACATAATTACATGCTGTGTTGTATTGTAGATGTTCAATCCTGATTGCACCGGCTGCTCTCGGGAATATTATAAATTATTATTACTATGATGACGACATGATGATAGACAGTTCGTCTATTATACGATATTGGTATTTGTTAAGCTGCTCAACTAAGAATCAATAGCAAATATTTTTGTGTTATTATTATTGCCGCTATATTGTTATCACTGCTTATTGAATAATATCAACGAGTCTTTGAGCAATACCATAGTTCTTCATGATCCATTAAACTTACTTAATCTTCATTGCTATGTGTATAATGGTAGTAGAATGGAATAAATGACTTGTATTACTGATAGAAATGCCGGAATAGTAGAATGGAATGAGTGTATGGAATGATTGATACTAGATGAAAGAGAAGAACGAGTATGCTAAGATACAATGTTAATCTGGCAAGTAGAAGGTAATGAAGCAATAGTGGGATAGAAGGATATAGAATAGAAAGAGTAGCAATGTAAATGGTATACAATAATGACATGTCGATAGAGGTCAAATTGATTCATGTTTATTAATATTGCTAGTGGATACTTGTCAATGATGGATGGCAATGAGTGTTGGCAATAAGTATTGGCATGATTGATTATCCCGTTATGTCGTTGTTATTGTTGGATAATAGTTGATTGACATTTAGAATGGGAATTAGTACATATTGTCTGGATGTTGTCACTTGCATTAGCAATGAATAGAAATGTCAACTTACCGAATAGAATGGAAATAGTATGTAGCCAGCATCATTGACGTTTGAGTGTTCTAATTGTAATATTGTTAGTATATCGTAATAAATGAACTTACCTGTGATTAATAACTATGAATGAATAAATGAATGGATTACAATAAAGTGTTAAGATATGTTATGTCCCCATCATATCCGCGCCCTACCACCTGCCATTTCCGGTGTGAACAAACGCTATGCTGGATTGGTTGAAGAGCCTTGCGACAAACATATCACTATACTGCCGAATGCTAGTGTAATTAGATTCAACAATAAAACTACGGGGGCTGGCATATGGTCCACTCATTACAAATGGCCATACACCTCATTGGCAGCTTGAAGTAACATTGGAGGCGACAATGTTACCACTGACGATGTTGCCGCTCCGTAGCGGTTCATGATATATTTAACCGAAGCGCAGACAAGGGATCAGGAGATTAGCACATTGATACAAATGTATCTGTGCTAATGGGACATAACATAACAAATAAAAGGATTGGGATGATGCAAAGGGAGGGTTTCGATGTATAAGCAAATATCAAAGATAGTTTGGATGAAGGAAATAGAAATACATAGAGGCATTATAAAGCAAAAACAGCAATAAAATAGAATAGCGTAGACATTAAGTATTGGAATAAGCAAACATACGCTGGATTATAGCAGCATTGGAATAGAATGATACAAGGAAGAATGAATAGAAATACATAGATATGTTACAGTTTGAATAGGATAGCGCGAATAAAGAACGATTAAACACACACTGAAACATATCATTAAATAGTGTCAGTCACCATAATATCAAGTAAGCTAGGCTTCCTTCTCCAGCGAAGGCAGCAACATGATGATCAAATATCACGGCAAAACATAGCTTAAATGATATTATGATGGCAAATTAACCTAAACACATATCAGTATAGAATAAAGCTCTATGTTTAAGCATTTGCAAACCGATACATTTCATAATACTCATATAATAGAGAGGCTACCCAGCTACATTAACAACTGAATGACCTGTAGAAGCAGTGCTGACTTTGTTTAAGACCAGGAATCCTAAACTAAGTTAAAGCCTGGGTATGTCTTATTCAATTTCACCATCTGCTTTGCAGTAGCTTCATATTATACCAATATATGAATGTCCGCAAGCAAGTAGCGTAGAAGACCGACACCCGTTACAGGTACCGACATTGCACTGAGTTGAAAAAGAGTCAACTACGCTCATTACAGCATTCAGCGCTACGCTACACGCAAACAGTTTACAGAGCACTGACCTATTTCGCTATGTGTATGTTTAAACAAAGAAAGGGAAAGAGAAAGTAAGGAATGAAGAATGAAGGGCGAAGCGAAGAGTAAAGAGAAAGAGAAAGAGAAGTGGCTGTAGCAACCACTCATAAGATATCCAGTTCTTATCGATGAAGGGTGTACTGACCTGTTATGAGTGCTTCTGTCATTGGCTAATCAGCACAGGATATCAAAGAGACGATAAGGCCTTCCTATTTAGTAAGATAGGTTTCAGTGATACGGATAGCTATTTGTCCTTGGATTTAGAGGGTCAAACGACCTAAGCTGCGTTCCCCCAGTTGGGTGTGCAATGCCGTGATTACAGCGTACTAGAAAAAACCAGTATGGAAATAGGAGTAATAGCACACACGTTGTTGCAATACGTACATAAGCGTGCATGGCCCGTGCGATATACCTGTCCTTATTAACTAAGCATAATAAAATAAGTGACACTAGAACTTAGCGAGATAGTTACTCATAGTAAACAAGCTAATCATTTGCACGCAATTGCCACGTAGTAGCGGCTTCACGTGATTATAGCGCTCACAACATGAATAGCAGCTTAACTCTGTGCGGATTGCAACCTCATTGGCCGAGAAGTGAGACATAGCGGCCCAATGATCGATCTCGTCTACCCGGCGCTTCCGTCTCATTCCATCTATCCGATCCGCTCCATCTCATTTCATCTATTCGATCCACTCCATCTCATCTGCCTGACTCATCCACTTCCTCTATGACGAAATAACTTCTTTCGTTTTCTTTTTGCTTCTAGCAAACTGCTATCTTTTTACTAAACGAATTAACGTTTCACGCTACTACCACTCTCAAATATGTCTGCTTCTACATCCACCGCAAGTGCAAGTCTATCTCCATCCCGCATGAGCGATAAGCTGTATATAAATTTACCAAAATGCTGGGATACACTGTGTGAAGAGGAGAAGGAGGACATGGTCTGGTGGCTGGAGATTATCGACGCTGAGGCCACAGGTATGTACCGCTAATGTTTATACGAGTAACTACTAATAAGTACATAGAACCCATAGAACGTACATTGCCGCCAGGTCAGACACTCCGCATTGGGTCCGACAATACGCTGTGGTAAGTCCTACTATACCGTTAAAGCCCCGTATATACTAATGATATCTCCGTTTTAAATAGTGATTACCCGCTCAAGATAAATAACTTGCCGGGCGTCTACTTTGAGCTGGCAGTGGTAAGCCGACAATAGCTGCTTCACAAGTATATCGCTAACTATAGTATACATTGATAAATTACACTTTAGACCAACGAGGACATTACGTTTAAGGTAGGTAGCATACTAAAGCGTTTATTACTAGCACTAACACCAGAACTAGAACAAGAAGCTCCCATCTGTAAAAGGTAAGTTACCCACACCACCCAATACACAATGACTTATACGATATGTAGTCGAAGGAGTTAAAGTAGACGTTGACCGCCAAGAACAGTTTTCAGAAGGCTTCCATATCATCATTACCGGTTGTGCAAGTAAGTAAACGGCTAATACAATCTACGGCCATCATTAACCATACCTGTATTAATAGCTAAGTTCGTTGTGCACAAGTTGCAATCGACGACTGTCAAGGACAACAGTAATGATAAGAAATACAATGAGGTAAGTTGTATGACAACCTGAAGATAACGATAATAACGAATGCTGTATTATAGTTAGTGGACAAGGAATACATTATGACTGAGAAGAAACTGGGAGAGTAAGTAGTTTCCGAATGCTAATATTGGCGAAAAGCTAACTAACGTTAATTACATAGGGGAGCATATGGCTCAGTATACCTGGGCATTAATCGCGCTACGCGTAAGCGTGTTGCGATCAAGTTCTCTTTACTTGGTGAACACAAAAATATAGCGCTCCAAGAGGTGAGCATGCTCCAAGGGCTACGCGGCCGCCCCCACTTTATCCAGCTAGCTGCTTCACATACTACCTTCCGTGGCATGTACGTTATACTACAACATGCCTGGGGGGATCTGGGCCGCTACATTCGCCTTCATGGAATGATCCCAGAAGAATGTGCGAAGAAAATATTCAAGCAACTACTAAAAGGCATCAAGGTAAGTTGCATTATCACTAATATCACGATAGAATACTAATTATTTATTAGATCATGCACGACAATGACATGGTGCACAGAGGTAAGCTATACTGATGAATTCCTAATACTGTTATTGACATATCATTTACTACTAACACTATTGCACCACCAGACATTAAGGTAAGTATTAATTTATTAGCGGTACATCATATCACGACTAACAGTGTTCTTTATAGCCTGACAACATCTTGTTGTTGGAGTTCAGTCAGTCGCCCACGGCGGTCTACGCCGACTTTGGGTTGACCAAGGAACTCGTGCCACCGACATCGCTCATAACTGAGTTCGGTGGCACAAAGGCTTATATGGCGCCAGAGGTGTTCGCAACGTACGGCTTAGAATGGCGTGTCATTGCGGCAGAGTTCAAAGCCATGGAGCGAAAGTTGGCACACTTTCTAGAATTGCCATCATTAATGAAGAAGGGGTATGGCAAGGCCTCCGATATGTGGAGCCTTGGCATAATACTATTTGAGATGCTGTTTGGTAAGTGACTAGATAATTACAACTTACTCATACTAATACCAATGCCATTATTAGGAAGACTACCATATATACAGCCTCACAGAATTTACGAGCAGTTCCGCAACATTCTAGCAATGAATGTTGGCGGTTCTAATCAAAATGGGCAAGTCACCAACGAGTGTAAGTAAAACAATTATTATGGATTTATATTTGCTAACTATTGATTAGGTATGGAGCTCATTTGCCATTTACTTAAGGTAAATGCCAACGAGCGATATACCGTGGATGATGCGCTGGCTTGCTCGTGGCTTGCTGAGCTAGCGGCGGAAGAGACAAGCCAACCTGCTTCAGCACAGCAACCCCGCAAGCGCAACCGACACATGCCATCCACTCCAACTCGCACCAACTACCCGCGCGATGCCAAGCGGGCCAATATCAATTACAAATGGTAAGTAAGCTTCTATTTCAATACATACATGACTAACATATCATTAGTTAAATATGTAACACTATTTTCTTCTTTCCTTCTTGAATCATCTTTTGCTCAACATGTATTCTATACTAAATAAATTCTATGCTTTATTCTAATTCTCGATTACTCTTACAATCAAAATGATGCTAACAGCACATACACAAATCATTAATAAATGCATATACTGTTCCTTTATCACACATGTAGTTGAATGCTTAGCATACTGAATCTATTTATTCAAGTGCTCGACAATATCATCATACATATTTTATTTTAACCATTACTCTAAGCAGATACAACTAGTACCATCTTGCTACTCACCTCATTCCACCTTTACTTTCATACACTCCCTTTCGCTCTCTTTATTCATTATGACTATTTATTTCCATCATTCTACCTCATCCCACTACATACACATGCTTGCCACTATTCCCATTTCACACTGCATGTATTCACTATTCTACCTATTGCTCATTCCCCTTGTCATTTACTTCTTTCACATACTGTCTTATTCGTGCCAACTACCTTCCCCTTGCCATTTACTTCTTTCACATACTGTCTTATTCGTGCTAATCTCATTTCCCTTGTCACTAAATAGTAAGTGCCTTCTTTGTGTCAACTACATTCCACTTGTCATTCAACGACATGCGTCCACTTCCTCTTCATTATATGCTAGTTATTCCTTTCCTTTTATTTACCTATTTACTTTCTCAACAATACGCGTCTTCTTCGTGTTATTCACATTCCACTTACTTCCTCTTTCACTTTAGCATACACATTCCCAATAGCAGCTATTCTGCCATACTATCTCTATGACGTTTATTTATCTCTTTGTTTTCCTCTTGCTCTAACCTATCTACATGCTCACTTGTCGTTATTATTACTATACCAATAAGTGTTGTTTATTGTTCGTTCTAGCCCTTTGTCTTCTATCTCTGTCCTGCTTATTTATCAATGTTTAAGCGTTCACTGTTCTCGTTGTAATATGCACAGTTTACTTTACCACTCTTTTCCGTCATCTGTTTGTATGCCACCATTACGTCATGCTTTTATTTGTATTTTATTTGTTTACTGCCATCTACATACTCTATTTACTTACAGGCATACGCTGCTTCTTCGAATAAACTGGCATACGTGTTCATGCACTCTTCCTTGCTCATTCCTTGCTCCTTCGTGACAAGTCCGTCATTCTACTAACTACTGCTTGTTTATTACATTGCTTATCGTGTATTCATTTCGTTCACTCGTTGCTACTCCTATGCCATTAACCGTAAGCATTGTCATCATAGTTTATTCAATAAATACACGAGTCACAATACTCATCGAATACAGCATATGATCATGGAGTATGCGAGTATTTGTAATAGCAGGACTGACAATCACTCCATTCATTTGATGTAATATAGTTTCTCATTTAGTATTGGTCATTCATTCTACCAATATCGCTACCAATATAGAGCAACAAACATATGAGCAAGCATCATGTCAATGGATATCATACTCGTAATATTTATGAACAGTCTCACCCACTCACAACTGTATAAGCAATGAACCGTACAGTTAGCATTAGTATTCTTTTATTTACTTTTAACGAAATGACTCGTTACTAATTTGTATAAAGTCATATTCATGGATTAAACATTCGAACCATATTCGAATCTCCTATGTAAACGATCATGGTTAACCGAGTTGTTGCTTATTGCTAATTCACTTGTTCATTAGGATTAATCAAATAATAATACTGGTATGCCTACATGGATCGTCATAGCTAATAGAATTGGTTCCTTTCATGTCTTTGTATTTACAAGTAAAATGCAAGGTATTTCATTAGTAGTAAGCTTACTATCCTTTCAGTAAGAAAAGATGCATTGTAATATGCTGTCAATCCTTACAGACATGCAGATACGTCTATCAAAGTATGCGTGCGCGTGTATGTATATGTGTGTGTGTGTGCACGCGTGTGTGCGAATAAATGAATGGATGTGGTCAATGATGGGATTACAGCCAATCAGTGGGCCTTGGCCATTTTGTTCACCATTCAATCTCCTCGTGTTTTCATCCTCCACCCTTTCGCAAGTTATCTCGCTATTACTTTATCACTTTCGCCATCTACTCTTCTTACTCCTTACTTTTTACCGTTATCATCATCATCCTCGTTATTATTATTCTTACCTACTCTATTTAACTTTCAATATGGCTCATGTAAGTAGTATAACAAGCAAGATGATAAAGATGATGATAATGACAAGTGAACTAACGCGTTCATATCTATACGCTATATGCTATATGCTATCTATCTATCTATATCACTATTATACGTGTTTAGCGTCTTGGTGCACGTAGAAAGAACTCCAAGAAAGGCTTGCAGTTCACGCTTATGGTTGTAGGTAGGTCTACAAAGGATATAATCCATGCTATTGTCATATTAACCAGCAACTCGTAACTATTGACACTTTCTCGTTATTCTAATAAGGCGCTTCGGGTTCGGGTCGCACTACATTTGTCAATACACTATGCCGAACACAGGTGCTTCCTCCTCGTGAACCAGACACCACGGTGACTGGAGTAAGGATATGCCCCTACAGTGTTGGTGAGGAATAGACCTTGTTTATTTGTTTATTTGTTTGTTTATTTGTTGATAATTAACTATCTATCTATTTATCTATCTATATAGAATTGGAGGAAGAAGATATCAAGATTAATCTTACAATTGTAGATACACCAGGATTCGGTGATAGTATCGACAACGAGAGTGGATTCAAGGATATCCTCGCCTATGTCGAACGACAATATGATAGTATTCTAGAAGAGGAATCGCGTATTAAGCGTAATCCTAAATTCCGTGATAATCGTGTCCACACCCTACTCTACTTTATTACACCTACTGGTCATGGGTAAGTGCCATTACTATGCTATTATTGAGAATAAGCGATGATACTCATTATCGCTTTATTGTTTACGTAGACTACGTGAACTCGATATTGAACTGATGCGTCGTCTCGGTCCCCGTGTCAATGTCATCCCGGTGATTGGTAAGGCCGACACGTTTACACGATCGGAATTGGCCAGTTTCAAACGTCGAGTCATGGAGGATATCGAACATTATAATATTCCTATCTATAATTTCCCCTATGACGACGAGGAAGATGACGACGACACCATCGAGGAGAATAGTGAACTACGCGCTCTACTACCCTTTGCCATCATTGGTAGTGACGATACCGAGGATACGGATGAAGGACCCGTACGTGTACGTCGTTACCCTTGGGGCACGGCCATTGTCGATGAAGCGGAACATTGTGACTTTGTCAAGTTACGCTACGCGTTGCTTTCCTCTCATCTAACGGATCTTAAGGAGATTACCCACGACTTCTTATACGAGAATTATCGTACCGAGAAATTGAGTCGCGGTGTTGATGGCGAGGAATCCGAGTAAGTTATCTTGATTAGAATAACCTACCATAATACTCATAGTCAATGCTCTTTCTTTCCCCTTCTCTATAGAGAGGAAGATGAAGATGAGACTACCTCTCACGTTAGAATCAAGGAGGAACATTTACGTGCCGAGGAAATGAGAGTAAGTCATGAATGATTGTACTAAATAGCATTGTTACTAATCACTTTCTATTAATTAGTTACGTGAAAAGGAACTACGTGTACAACGGGAGATCTCCGAGAAACGTCAAGAACTACTAGCCAAAGAAGAGGCACTACGCTCATTGGAGGCACGTCTCAATAAGGGATAATTCTATTGTTCGCATTACCACACTAGTCGTGTTTCATCATGACAATGTATTATGGTATATGTATCTTTATTTATCACTATCTAGTTCTACACAATAGATACGATAAATATCTATAGATACATATACGTAAATATTCATTAATGTGTGGATAATCATCATCATCATCATTATAATAATAAAGAGGAAAGTATCACCTAATTGAATATAATAAAGCCGCATTAATCTATACACTAATTAACAATAACAATAAACGTTTATTCATGATTGATTATATACCATAATATGACTACTATTGAAATAATGAATGACCCATAAACACACACACACACATAGATAGATAGATAGATAGATAGAATAGACACCTTTCAATTGAACCATTTAATTCCTATAGATATGTATATGTATATGTATATGTATATATCCAGTATGCATCATAACCATAACAATAATAGTAATAGTAACCAGTAAATAACTACTATTGAATAATCATATCCTACTGCACTAGTATTATATCATTAAGATAGAAGAGACGAGATATGAGTGAATAAGTGGGATACACCCTTTAACAATATACACACATAACGACGATAGGAAGAGGTAGAATGATGTTGATGTGGATGTTGAACATGTCCACCACGTTGATGATAATGTCCACCACCCACGACCACCACGATAATAATTATTACTACCACTATGATTCTCTCCACCTCTACCACCTCTTCCTGCTCCTCTACCGCCACCACCACCACCACCTCTACCTCCTCTATTATTATTACCACCATAATAGGGTACGTGATGTTGATGTTGATGATGTTGATGTTGATGATAATGTGGTTGTTGACGTCTTGTATCATAACCAAAGTATGGATCATTTGTATTAGTATTTGTACTATTTGTAGTAGTAGCAGTATTAGCTACACCAGTAGTTGATGATCTGTACTGATTAGATCCCATTGTATTACTATTATTATAGTATTGATATGAATTAGGCCATGAATTACTTGGTGGTTGTGTGGCTGGTTGATTATACATGGCTGTATTGTAACCGGTAGACATGTTCATCGTATTGTTAGATGGATTGGGTGTACTTGGTGTATAACCACTATTGTAATTAGGTGTCATACTATAGTTCATATTAGAATAATGAATAGGTGCATTATTACTATATGATAATGATTAGATGTCTGTTATTAATGATTACTATAGATGATTAACTTACTAATTGCTATTATTATGATTATGATTATAATGATTGGCACCACCACGTTGTTGATAGGGTCTTCGTTGATATCCTGTATTCTGATTATTGTAATGATTATTATAACCATGATAACCATGTCCTCCTCGATAACCACCACCGCCCATATTGCCTCCTCTTCCTCTTCCTCTACCACGTTGTGGTGGTCCATTCATGACTGATTCAATATCATCTCGTGTTAATACTTTAGTATCAAATTTGATACCCGGCAATAATCGTGCTTTGTATCGACTACCATCGGATAGAGTCAACATCTCGTAGGTTACCCTATTGATGAATAGTATTAGTCAAGTGTAATACTATAATGTGATTACTTACGCTAATGCTCGGTTATTCATCAGGTCAGGATAGCCATGCTTCTTAAGTGGTGATTGGAATGTGGTCTCTGGTATGAAATCCTTTTCTCTAGCTGCCATACCACTCATACGTAAACTTAGTTTAGTATCAATAACGATTGCCTATATGAGTATATATATATATATATAAATATGTTAGTATTAATAGATATACAATGTGCATATCATTTACCTCATCCTATTCTTCGTGTAGAGTGTACACAATTGCTCGTATAGCTTGTTACGTCGACCGATCATTAGCCAATCTTGTCCGGGTGTATTACGTTGTTTCTCATCTTCGTCCATTCATTGTAGATGGGCGTCATTGCATTGAGTAGACGTTGTTCATCAATGAAGGGTAACAGAATGACCGCTATCAATAATAGGCTATTTAGTAATTATTCTATCCTATAATAGTATAGTAACTTACCTTGCCACAAGTGTTTCTTGCCATTCATGTCTAAATCGAAATCTACCGGATAGAAATCGATAATCTCCGAGTCGGGATCGGTCATCAATCGATGGAATGGCGATGGAATATGAGCACGACTTGCCGCGGGTAATACGCCCATTAGCTGCTCTACCGGACGGAATGGTGTACCCAATTCAAATTGTATATCGAATGAGGCAATGTCCACAAAGTCAGAGGCAAATGGTGCGTAATGATACGGGTAGTACCACTTCCAAGAGGGACATCCCTGATAGTAATAGCGTAGTACCCAGCATAGTCCCTCTACGTATTTGTAGATGATCTCGCGTCTAAACGCGTCATCGGATAGTTCTACACCGAATTTCTGTCGATAATATCTCTCCTTGAATCCTGATTCCCACATGCGTACGTCATCCACTGGTTCGGCATCACTTGCCTCGTCGGCTTCATCGACACCACTACCTACGGCAACGGTTACAGTGGCACCGGGTGTAGCAATACCGACTTCACTTGGATTGGGTGATTCCTCCAATTTACGCTTTTGGCCTGCATGTGCTGGCTCGGTGGATGTAGTATCGGATGGTTTATCGCCATCATCTACTTCTCCATCTACTTCTACTTCTCCAGTAGTAGTGGTAGTAGCTTGTTCTTCTTCCATAGCATCATCCACTAATGATTCATCTTCAGTTTCCGCAGCAGGTGGTACAGTATTGCCCGACAATGCTGCCTTTAACTTTTGCGCTGCACTTTGATTGTCAAATGGAGCAGGACCATTACGGAATGCATTTGCCTTGGGATTTGGTATATTTGGCGCGAATAGAGGAAGTCCAATAGATGGCGTTGGATCTGAGGTAAAACGTGGTAATTCCGTACGATTTGTATCTTACGACGTTTAGCCGCTAACATACGCCGTTCCTCGCCTATTATCAATATCGCCATTAGTAATAGTTTTACTTGTAGTAATAATGAGAAAACTTACGTTCTCGTCGATCTTGGAATGTCTTATCTTCAATTTTACCTAGCTCTGTAAGTAAATATTGAGCACGCGTTAAATTGATCTACACAATGATATACAAGGTTAATATCATTCATTGTCTAATTACAGTAACAATGGTATTGTCACTTACATAGCCATCTTCCGTAACATAGCCGCCCATCAATGGTAGAACACGCTTCCAAATGGCAATCAAAGCATCTAGTGCACCCTCGCGAATCTCCAATGAAGGAAGATGCGGTAAGAAATCGTTACCCACAAAGAAACACATAAACACCCAGTCGTCAATGGCACGCTCGAATTCGAATGGGAATCCCGCGCCTTCACGTCGTAATTCAATTTCCAAATATTCTCGTAATATATTGACATGTAGAAATACAAATGGTTTTTCCGTTTCACCAGCAGCTGCACTCTTTATATTCGCTGCTTTATCGGCAGCAGATCCTATATGAACACATCATGATGAATATTGATATATTATATACTAGGCTATTATTGTTATTACTTACCAGTACAATTGGCTGCAATGTGACCTTGTTTCCACAAATGAAACAACCCGTACTATCACCCTCCGAGGCAAATACATCTTCACGTAGTAATGTGAAATGCGGTTCATGCGTGGCTAGTGCTAACATAATAAGATCCGCATCCTATATGTATATATATACATTCAATTAGTATACGTGTATATACACAGTTATAATACACTTACCAATCCATACATGACATGTCGTGTATTTGGATCGTAATCGGGACTATTACGCTGGGAACGAATAAAATTCATAATTTTATGTTCTCCTTCTCCTGGTACACTAGCATCGGAAATGATGACTTTTAACTAGATATCAATTACAATATGTTTAATACTAAGATTAATGATAATAATGCTTATTAGTACTACGTACATTCTTCCATCCTGGATCATTATTCAATTTGTAGGCCACATAATAACGTATTGATTTAGTCAATAGAGTCATAAATGGTGTACCTATATATACACATACGTATACATACGTATATGTTTATTAGTTATTCCATATATATATATATACGTTATAGTGTTTATCACTTACCTGGAGTAATACAATTAGAATCGAATTTCTCCTTAGTATCACTTTGATCTTCTCCAGTTGCATCTATATGTATTATATTAGATGTATGCACCATCTATACTCATTCATATCCATGCATACCTTGCTTTTCTTGACGTAGTTTCTCTTCAGCTTCGGCCTTCTCCTGTGCTTCCTGAGCTGCTCGGAAACGACGAGATCTTTGCTGATTCATTTTAGCACGAGGTGCCACACCATCTATAAACAACAATGCATCGTTATTACTACTATTACTATTGCTCTCCATCTTGTATAGTCTTATTGTTACATACCCACTGCCATGTATAGAACCTTACGAGGTCTGACAATAGCCATCATACGATCGATATACTTGAATATCTCGACCATCATATCTTCAACCGTGTCAGGTGCAGGCTAATAGTCATAAACAACATACTATTAGTTAAATCGTAATCAGTCAAACTAACGCCACTTACTTTATCTATAGGATGGCAACATGGATGGACGAGTCCATTCATATCAAGGTATAGATTGTCAAATTCAACGCCATTCGGATTTGTTTTTCCAATATCCACAGGAATAGTGATGCCATTAAGCTCGCGTGGCTGTTCCTCCACAGTAGGCGCGACGATCTTTGGATATTTTCGTGATAGCCAACGAAATAATGCTGGAACTCCCATGATGACAAAGTAGACTAAGAAAAAAGTAAGTGGACGATCTAATTAAAAAAAAAGCAAATTGTGCAAGGAGAGAGAGAATGCATATATGCGTGTGTGCATGTGTGTGTGATTTTATTTGATCATGATGAAAATTAAACTACAAAAATTAATCGAGTTTTACAAGAGCGAAAATGATTGTAGTATAACATCGTTGTTACTCTTCATAGAGGAAAGAATCTTTGATGGCTCTAACAATTACTAGATGTTATTTCAATACATGGATTGAAGTAGGATACAAGATAAAGGATATACTCAATACTGCTTAAACAGCTAATTAATACATATTATTGTACTTGATTTAAATGAAATAACATAGTAATAACATAGTAATAATTAGCTAGTGGAATAATGTTTATTTATGCGTCCATTACAGGTGAGCATAGATATCGAATATAGGAAGAGATATAGGAAAGGTAATAGATCGAATGAACGAACGAATAATTGTGCCGTAGTAGATGTTGTTATCGTATATGAATTTGCGTATAATAGATTGAACTAGAAAGTAGTGAGATATATCTTGTTTGTTGCTGCACTGGCTACATAGTAACTAATAACAAACACGCGTCCATAGATTCAATCGTACAATAACCCTTATTCTATACGTAGACGTTGAAACACTACCACGAATAATACTCGAACTATCGGTCAACTACTAGACTACTATATCGATGATTCTATTCCTTTGCAGCACGAAGTTTATCGTAGAATTCTTGACGACGCATAACAGAAGGATGATGATAGCCGTATTTATAGGCACCACCAGCCACTAGACCTAGTGCCATAGCAATGGCAATATCACGCAACGCGCCACGCTTAAACCCGCCAACAATACGAGGACCTGCAGTCATGGTATGAATCAGTGTTTGGTTAATCAAGGAAAGAGGCAAAAGTGCAAAGACAATTCAATGCAGTAGTGAACAAATAAAGAGAGCGAGAGATTTAAAGGAAAAAGGAGGAAGCAATTGTGCGTATTAGTGCAAGTTGGGTTAGTTAACTACAGTGAGTGACAGAGCGAGTATGATTTCTTCTCCTTCAATGGATAAATACAACACGGTAGATTCCGATATTAGCATGATCAATAAAATAATGACAGTTTCAAATAAAAACTTGTAAAAATAGTAATGAGGAATGATGTTATATAGCATATGAATATCGATTATTGCCTAGTCGTGTTTCATTGAATAACAACAACAGCAATAATAACACACGTCGTTTACGATTGTTGTATTCTCTCTTGCTCTCTCGCTCTATTGATTCCTTCGTATATAGTATAGTATCTCTTTGTTACTACAGTGATTGATCTTGCTTTATACTACGATGGATGACTCACTCTATGATGAATTTGGCAACTATTTGGGACCAGAACTTCCTAGTTCCGATGAAGAGGAGGAGAATGGCATCACTGCCTCAGGGATCCGAATGGATACTGATTATGAAATGGCAGATGCTGAACAAGTAGAGGAACTGGAAGTGGAAGAGCGATCAACCTCTGCACTCGTTCGTATGGAAGGTAATAGTGAGGCGAGTGCTTGTAAGCATATATCCACATAACTGACTTGCTTTATTCTTTCCTATTATTATTATCATTATTGATATATAGATGTACCAACTAACCAAGTGGTATTACACGAGGATAAAAAGTACTATCCTACTGCGGAGGAAGTCTACGGAGAAGGTGTTGAGACACTCGTACAAGAGGAAGATACGCAACTATTATCCGAACCTATTGTACAGCCGCAGAAGGTCAAGTCGTTTACACTGGCCGAGAAAGACTTGCCAGCAACTACGTATCGTAAAGAGTAAGTGTATCGTATGGTGATGCTATATAGCTACTTATCCTCATATATTTACATATATACTCATTAGATATCTGGCTGAAATGACACAACATCCTGAATTAGCGCGTAATATCGCCATTGTTGGTCATCTACACCATGGCAAATCAACCTTTATGGACATGTTAATTGCAGAGACACATGATATACCACGTAAATTAGACAAACAGGTCAGTTAAGCTATTTAATATGATTCTACTCTAGTAGACATAGATAATAACCATTAACATCTTATAGAAACGATATACGGATACACATCCATTGGAACGAGGACGTGGTATTGGTATTAAATCCATGCCCATGTCATTAATCCTACCCAATGCTAAAGGGAAATCTTACTTGTTCAACATGATGGATACTCCAGGTATTATTAATACATATATACATGCAAGCTTGTTACAATGTGATTAATGTGGACATTACAATAATAGGACATGTTAATTTCTCGGATGAAGTATCAGCTGCATTAAGATTATCCGATGGTGCCGTATTGATTGTAGATGCAATGGAAGGGGTAATTATACATTAATGAATATCTATAGTCATTATTAGTATCTTATGTATATTATCTACTACTATTATATAGGTAATGGCTCATACTGAGTTGATTATTAAGCATCTAGTCAAGGAAATATTACCATGACATTAGTGGTGAATAAGGTGGATCGATTAATCCTCGAGTTGAAATTACCGCCCAATGATGCCTACTTTAAATTACGACATGTCATTGAAGAAGTGAATACTGTAATAAGGTGAGTGTTAATACACGATTAGTTACTTAGTAGATGTATTGATTTAAGTATGACCATTAGATCATGTGCTCCATCTGATTCAGATCTACGATTATCACCGGAAAAGGGCAATGTATGCTTTGCTGCCAGTCAGATGGATTGGTGTTTCTCGCTTACTTCATTCGCTAAGATGTATGCCGATATGTATGGTATGTCTATATATCTATATGTTACTATATATATATATATATATATATAAATAATACTAATATAATGGATATGATATATAGCTAGTACAATGGTTGTAGATGATTTTGCTCGTCGTTTATGGGGTGACATCTATTTCAACTCGGAGAAACGCTCATTCTCGCGTAAACCACTTGAGAGTGGTGCTAAACGATCATTTGTTCATTTCATTCTCGAGCCACTCTTCAAGATCTACGGTCAAGTAGTGGGAGAACAGCCGGAGAAGCTTAAAAAGACGTTAAAATCCCTTGGTATACAATTGAAGGCGCAGCAACTAACAATGAATGTTAAGGAATTACTACCATTGGTAATGCGTCAATTCTTTGGTCCACCCACCGGATTCGTTGATATGTGTGTGCAGCATATTCCATCACCTGTAGAGAATGCACCTGCATTGGTAAGTACTATTAAGTGATTGTTACATATGCTAATTACATGTATGCATGTATGCTAGATTGAACGTATTTACACAGGTCCAATGGATACATCTGTTGCTACAGCTATGAAGACATGTGATGCTCAAGGTCCTCTTATGGTTCAAGTGGCCAAATTATACGCTCGTGATGATGCCTCTGGATTCGATGCATTCGGTCGTGTACTAAGTGGCACGATACATGCCGGTCAACGTATTGCCGTACTGGGTGAGGCATTCTCACCTGATGATCAAGAGGATATGGCATTAAAGAATGTATCCACTCTATGGATCTATGAGTCACGGTAAGTGTAACACTTATATATGTACATACTTGTATTCCTTCATCTCTAATGCTTTTATCACTTTTTAGTTATCGTATTTCAGTAGAGACAGCAACAGCAGGCAGTTGGATATTAATCGGTGGTATTGATGATGTCATCTCAAAGACTGCCACATTAACCGATCTATCGCCCGAGAAGGATGAAGTCTACATATGTCGACCATTATCATTTGCCACGACACCTGTACTAAAGATTGCCATTGAACCGGTAAATCCATCTGAATTACCCAAGATGCTTGATGGACTACGAAAGATTAACAAATCCTACCCGATGGTAAAGACAAAGGTAATCTATCATCATCTATGAATACTAGCAATAGTAATACTAATCATGTATATGTTCATATATATATTAAATAGGTGGAAGAATCAGGTGAACATGTGATTTTAGGCACGGGTGAGATGTATCTCGACTGTATTATGCATGATTTACGACGAATGTACTCGGAAATTGAAGTAAAAGTAGCCGATCCTGTAGTCAGATTCTGTGAAACGGTAGTGGAGACATCAGCACTAAAATGTTACGCTGAAACACCGAACAAAAAGTAAGTAAATACTCATTCAATATAAGAAACCAAATGAGTTAACAACAATAATAACAACACTAGAAATAAGATTACGATAACGCAGAACCATTAGAGAAAGGTATTGCCGAGGATATCGAACAAGGACGAGTAAAGATAGATTGGCCAGCCAAAACATTAGGCCAATTCTTTGAACAGAAATATCAATGGGATCTATTAGCATCACGTTCTATATGGACATTCGGTCCTGAAGTAGATGGTCCCAACATTCTAAGTGATGATACATTACCATCAGAGGTAATATACTAGTAAATATAAAGATGATGAACAGTCAATAATATAATACATTTATCTATTAGGTTGATAAGAAACTACTAGGATCTGTAAAGGAATCTATTAAACAAGGATTCCAATGGGCTGCACGAGAAGGACCATTATGTGAAGAGCGTGAGTAATGCATTCAAGTTGTCATATTGATTATTTATTATTGATGTTACTAATGACATGTATGACCATAGCTATTCGTAATGTTAAATTCAAGATACTCGATGCTACCATTGCACAAGAGCCCATCTATCGTGGTGGTGGTCAGATTATTCCTACTGCACGTCGTGTATGTTATTCGGCATTCTTAACTGTAAGACACGATATATTACTATTATTGTTATTACTATAATAACCTTTACTTATTAGGCTGCACCACGTTTAATGGAGCCGGTGTACTATGTGGAAATACAAGCACCTGCTGATTGTGTATCGGCCGTGTACACTGTATTGGCACGTCGACGGTAAGCGATTGAATACGAGTTACGGTAACTATAGAAAGGTATACTCACTCATACGACGAATACTATCATAGTGGTCATGTTACTCAGGATATTCCAAAGGCTGGATCACCGCTCTACACGGTGAAAGCGTATATTCCAGTCATTGATGCTAATGGATTTGAAACGGATCTACGTACCCACACGCAAGGTCAAGCGTTTTCTCAACAATTATTCGATCATTGGCAGGTAAGCTATTAGTGTATGGTCAACTAAACATGATAACTAGTTACTGAATGTATTATATTTTGTTATTAGGTGGTGCCGGGTGATCCATTAGATAAATCAATTGTATTACGTCCATTAGAACCTAGTCCAGCTCCACATTTGGCACGTGATTTCATGTTGAAAACACGTCGTAGAAAGGTAAATATATCTGTAGTCTAGTATGAATTGATACTTATATATGTATATATGTATATGTATATGATAAATAGGGTCTAAGTGAAGATGTGAGCCTAACAAGTTCTTTGATGATCCACTTTTATTGCAAATGGCCCAGCAATCACTCTAAATGATAACATATGAACCATGCTAATAATGATAATAATAAAGTGAATTGACACAACATGAACATTCGCGTTCTACACTCTCCCTTTATCTCTTTAGCAATTGCGATGTGCTTTACTTTATATAATAGAAATCATGATGGAATCGTATGCATTGAAGTCGAAAAGAAACTACCAAAAAAAGTGAGATCAGCGTTACTAACTAACTAATAACTACTAATAACTATTACTACTACGGCTACTGCTACTACCACATCATAGTGATGATAATGGTAATGATAATATAATATAGAATAGTAATAGTCTAGGAATAAGAGTAGAGAAGAGTAGAGAAGAGAAGAGAAAGGAGAAGCTACACCGCAGTTGTTGTTGTCGTTGTTGCTGCTGTTGTATCTTTCTTTTCTCGTTCCAATCTTGCTTGGTAGGCCTTCTCCGCCCAACCACGCATATCAACTTCATCTTCTTCGTATTTACTCAGGTATGGATGTTCCTGTGTATAGATGTTTTATTAGCTTATATTATTAACTAAATATAATCAATTACTTACCAATAGTTCAGCGTAGGTTGGTCGTTCTTCAGCATCCTTCTTAAGACTAATGGTAAAGGAATTAGCTAGATGTATACATCAATAGTATGATGGTGCAATGATCACTTACCAAGCTTCTAGGAAACTACGTGCTTCATCCGAGTATTTCTCGGGTATTTCACGAGTCTCTCCCGTTACAATAGATTGTAATTGCAGATAAACATTACCCACCGGGAAGGGATACTCGCCTAGTGCAATCTCCAGTAATGATACACCAAGTGACCATACATCCGATGATGCCGTGTACGTAACCGCTTCCGGTGATGATATGCGTTCAGGCTATAGAATGGCAATATGTCAATATCAATTGCTGACTATATATATATAAATGGTTTACTTACCGCCATATAACTATGACAACCAATATGCGTTTTAGCGAGTGATTGCACCAGTTGACCTGATACACCGAAATCACATAACTTGACCTCGCCTTTTGTATTGGCTAGGACATTGGTGGGTTTCACATCTAGAATAGTGTCAATATAAATAGATAGATAGATAGATAGATAGCTTAGTATAAAGATGCATTATTTATCACTAGTAATAATAGTAAATAGTAATTACCTCGATGTATAATTGATAGTTCATCTTTAAGGAATTTTAATCCCAATACCATCTAATAATAAATAATAGCTTGTATCAATAACACGATTCGGGAAGAAAAAGAAATAAACGAATGTATAGTGGCATCTTTCTCCGCTATCCACTCTAGTTGAGCCTTGTTCATGTTGTATACTGCTCTCTCCTAGAGTGCTTCTATATACACACACACACACATCGATAACACTTACTGATTTTGCAATTTGTGCTAACACGTCATCATCCACTCCAATAGGATAGAGACGATCGAGTGAGCCTGCATCCATGTACTCCATGCAATAATAGACACAACTCTCAATGAAGAATGCGCCATAAAACTCGACAATGACAGGCGAGTGTGATTTATGTAATACATCGAGTTCCATCAATATCTGATTAAGTCTATTCTGGTCCAGTTCGAGGCGTGTCTCCTTCATGGCCATGACAACATTGGTGGGTCGGTGGAACACCTTTTTAACAACACCATATTGACCGGCCCCGAGATCCTCCATAAGCAGCAGCTCGTCCATGTTAATTTTGTAACTTCGACCGCTGCTAAAATCGACGCCTTGTGCGTGAAGCACGGCTTTTCCATCAAAACTTAATTTACCCGAAGGATCTCTATTGCATACACGACGGGAAGGGAGGCAAGTTACGATTCATGTCGTACTGTTAGATTGCACGGTCATGAATAAAGTAACCATCGTTTATTGTTACTTACACAAATTTAGAAAAGTTTGCAAACGGTGTAGCGGTCGCGGATAGTTCAGGCATTGCGCCTAAAGGCAATGTCATGCCACCCTTTCTCGGTTTCATATTGGCATAGTAGCTGGTCGTGTATGTATTTTACAGACAGGATGAGAAGGAGGAAAGGAAAGAAAAATGAGAAAGAACGAAAAGAAAGAAGCAAGGAGAATATAAGAGTGATAAGTGATAAAGTGATAGACGACACAAAGTTAAAAAAGTTAAATGACTACTATATAGCCTGCCACCCTAGAGGTATTGTCGTCTACTCGGTGGCAACTGGCTTATAAGGTTGCGAGATAGTAAATAATAACTACTGGATGACGAGTAAAGACGCAGATTAAGCTTGAATGTTCAAGGATGACCACCGAGGAAAAGAAGGAAAGGAAGGAAAAAACTAGAAACTAGAGCTGGTTGCAGTGTATAATATAAGGAAAGTCTTGTTTAGACACGCATACACAACTGCACACATGTCTACGACGTCGTCTGCATATACATGCACGTAGACACTCACGCACTCACTCACTCACTCACTCATTCACATTCACGCACACGTACACACGTACAAATACACATATATAGAAGATATACATTCATTCATTCATACATACATACATACAGGCCACATCCATTCGGGGATAATGATGACACTATGACATCAATGTTGATATTGCACTCCAATTGATAGTCGTTGTAATAACTGTAGTAGTACTTTTTATGCAGTATAATTCAAAGTATACTTACAAATGAATACTGAAGCGTATATAATGAATTAATCTATATGCATGAACATGATATTAGATGATGGAAATACTCTATATGATTTATTCATTATCAATAAAGAGAGAGAGCGTGTCTGTGTACTAGGCATACGAGTCATAGAGTTAATCCACGTCATTGTGGATCACACCCTTAACATTCTATTGAAAATAAAGAAAAATTCATATTTGACTTACGTGTGTTTGTTGCAACTCGCTAGCACTTTTCTTTTTTCATAATAACAACCATAGTCCACCCTACTACGTGTAGTATTTGTCCAGTATCGATAGTCATTACTATGAAGCTAACATTCAAGACGTTGCAACAAGAGCAATTCCAGCTAGAAGTAGCTCCTGAAGATACGGTAAGCAAGCTGATCAGTATTTTATTCACATATTATGATATATAAATATGCGGGAATGAATAGATCCTCGATGTTAAGCGTAAGATCAACGAGGAACGTAATATTGCCGAGTCAAGTCAGAAGCTTATCTATTCCGGTAGGATACTCTAGACTATTGTTTTGATATACATTGTATTACAACTATGTTGTAGGCAAAATATTGGTTGACGATAAAACGGTGGCTAGCTATGACATTAAGGAGAACGGTTTTATTGTGGTGATGGTCACTAAGGCTGCACCTACTGCTGCTAGTGCTAGCACTTCTAAGGCAACTACTGCTGCTACTCCAAAAACTACTACTACTACTACTACTACTACAGCGGAAACAAGTGCAAAACCAAGTGGTACTCCTACTCCTACTGCTGCTGCTGCTGCTCAGACATCAAGTGATGCAAGCCAAGCAGCAACCGGCGTTTCCGCTCTTTCTGCCAGTGAAGCATTGGGTGAGTAGTTGAGCTATACTATTAAATAATAGTATAAATACTTACAATTATTACTAGTAACGGGAGAGCATTTTGAACAAGCCGTTCAAAATATGATGGAAATGGGATTCCCACGAGAACAAGTGATTAGTGCGATGCGTGCTAGTTTCAATAATCCCGATCGTGCTGTAGAATATTTGATGACAGTAAGTCGTTTGTAAACAACTAGATGTTAATAATTAATGACATTCATGATGATTATAGGGTATTCCTGAGGGATTAGAAGTGTCTGGATCATCTGCTCCTAATATGACAACATCCATGGAGAGTGAAGATGATCAGCATGACATACATGGTGGTGCCGGTGGAGATATGAGTAACATTGCCTTTCTACAATCGAATCCCCATTTCCAACGTCTTCGTCAAACGGTACATAATAATCCGGAACTACTTCAACCATTACTGCAACAATTAGCTCAAGCAAATCCACGACTTATGGAGGTAACTATATATATATATATATATGATCCTAGTAGTAGTAGTATTAATTGATACTGACAACAATAATGCCTAGTTAATTGAGGAGAATCAACAGGAATTTATGCAAATGCTATTAGAAGGCGATGACGGTGAAGGAAATGCAGAGGGTGCATCAGGTGCCGAGGGTGTAGCCGGTCTACCTAATATCCACTATATCGACATTACCGAAGAGGAGAAGGAGGCCATCGATCGACTAGTTGCCATGGGATTTGATCGAGCACAAGCAGTCGAAGCTTATCTAGCATGCGACAAGAATGAAGAATTGGCCGCTAACTTTTTATTCGATAGCATGCAAGATTAAGAAGATTTGTCACTATTGCTTTTCGGACAGTTCTTTCTTTTCTCCATTCCCTACAAGTTAATAGCCGTTGAATTAACTGAAATGAATAAAGATTATGTTTGTTAGATGATCATGATAATGTAATAATAACATGTCATCATAGTCTTGTATTTCAAGTGACAATAAAATGTGTATTCCCTCACTTTCTTTTTTATTTTCATTTGTTTGAACTGCTACTACTACAGAAAAAGTTACGCATTTTTATTCCTTTCTTAACACTTCAATAGCAACAATATGTTCAGCTTTCAATTACCAAAGCCAACGGAAGAAGAAAAGGCACTTAATCGACGCAATACAAAGCGTACGATATCGTCATTCCTATTTACTGTAGCTATACTTCGTGTTGGTAAGTAGAAGCAATATTAAAACGGTTAATAAACATACGATTAAGCTGATGAGCACGATTTCGTTATAGCACCATTCTTCCTGGATATGGGACGTAAATTACTGCAATAGATCAACGAGTTCGACGATGAATCCTGATGCTATAGCCTCGATTCCACGTCTGTTTGCTGGTTCATTATTATACGCGCGAAACGACACCTAACAATAAAAGTATTGCTTTTTAACTCTTACTTCGTGTCTTATTTGCTCTTTTCTTTTTGTGCTCTTTCTTTCCTTCTTGTTTTTGCAACGTTATACTCGATGCGTATCCGTTTGGAACTAGTGGCTCCCCTGCCTGTTATACGCTGCTGGTTCGAAGTACCTACGCATGGCAGTCGAGGACAAGAGATTCTATCGATTGCTCAGCTTGAGCGGTATATTAAGCAGGAATTGAATATTCACGTCAATCAAGCATTGCAGCTAGAACTAGAAGGTTTCAATTGCTGCCCAACGGTCGAGTTAACGGACTACTACGTGATAATGACATTGTACGGTAGGCAGTTGGTATAGTTGTATAGACTATTGCAATAGACTGACATGTATTACGTAGTATTTCACTTGACGAGAGCAATACAGTAGTCAATATATCAACATTAACATCATCCAATTTATTGACACGTAAGTTACTGCTGCCATGTAGATATGATTAATTAACCAGTAAATCTATTGTCTGAATATTAAGCGACAAATGCAAAAGAGCTAAAAATAAGACAAGAAAGCGAAAGGCGCCAAGTGATACTGAGAGTAGTAGTGATAGTGATAGCAGCGACAGCAGTAGTAGCAGCAGTAGTAGTGACGAATCAAAGCATAAACGTACAAGAGTATCTAGCACGAAAGAAGTACAATCATCTGAAAGTGACAGTGCTGACACTAGTAGCGAGGATAGTTCCAGTGATAGCAGTAGCAGTAGCGATGATGAACCAACAAAACTACCTATAGCAAGAACAGAATCACAAACGAAAAGTGAAATCGACGCTGCTGCATTTGTTCCACCGGGTAAAGGATCGAGAGCCACGAAAAGTCGTAATTTACGTAGGAAATTGGCCAGACAACGACATCAACTTGGCACGGAAGTAACTGGTAATACACCGTCGCAACAGCAGCCAGTTAGTCATAGTGTAAAGGAAGAACAGGCAAATACGCGTCACTCGGAAGCCAGCGTAGAACAGACTGTAGTTCAACCTGTTAAGCAAAATGCACTACCAGTGAAGAATAAGCCGAAGCATTTTGCCAAAGCCATGCAAGGTGCAGTTAGAACGCATATGCGATTTGATGCTTCAAAAGCAAATAAGACGGTAACTATCCTTTATGTATATATAGAGAGAGAAAGAAGTAATGACTAATAATGATTAATTATAGGTGAATGACGATAAGCAAACGACCAAAGAAGATGCAGTAGCGTCACCATCACGTCTTGTAGTAACAGCGGTGGAATTTCACGGAACAAATTGGATCAGGACTGGTGGACGTATAGAACGGAACCAGTGCTGGAGAACAACTTTACGACAATTATCGACGACTCGGCTATTAGCGATAAATCACCGGTTAATAAACCGGAGAGACCTCGAGTAGATACGGCTACACCTGTGAAATCCAATGATGTTAAACGAGATTATGAGAGTGCACCCGCTCTAACTAGTCTACCTGAACCGGGTCAACTATTGGCATTTAAGGTAGCTGTCTACTATGAGATTTAGTATGGTATAAGTATTGACAGCATGTAATTTAAGCAATTGGAAATGTCAGAGGCATATACACCGGAGATATCTGCCTATAAGGTAGGCTAACATCGATTGTTCGTGATAGTATCGTATTAACAATTTTCTTTTATTAATTAGGAGGCTATAGTACTTGCTTACGATGCGATATCCGACAAGGTAACACTACAATTGACGGCAAACTCAATGGACACGCTTCCGGGTACAAGTAATAGCAATCGTAATGGTGATAATGATAATATGGATGATGAATATGACGAGGAGGATAAACCACGTCGACGATTTGAAATGGATCTAGGCGATAATAGCGAGTATGTTATCGAGGGTCAAGTAAACGATTCAGTACTAGTCATAGATCGGAATACGATGTTGGAAACAAAATGCTTATCCGTATAATAAATAGAAAAGAAATAAACGAATAAATCAATCAATCAACGTTGTTCAGCAAATGACTCGATGATATTATTGGTAATGGTGCTATCGCTGTAGTGCGCACTGAGTACACCACCAAAACTTTGCCATACTAACGAGTCATCAAGTTGTATTTGGAAGTAACTCGTATCTATTAGGTAGGGATTGATGTTTGCATTCCGTGGATTCTCGCCATTATCCTGGATCGGTGATGTTGATTTGGTCGAATGATCGGTATTAGAAGAGTAGGGATTGCCTTGTTTAAAGGCACGTACACCTTCCGAAATGTCATGAGCAATAATAATCTGTGCTAATGGACATAGGAAGCCCAGGCTCAATGTAACGCCTATGACATAATACCATAAAATAGCGGTATACTCTTTGGCTATGAGTGTTACGATAGCGTACATTGGAAGCAAGATGTTGATTGTTGCCATCACGAGGAAGGTGTTGCGAAAACCTTTCGCTACACTTGTTTTCGTGTTCAAGTCACGATTGTATTTCTCTTTACACGTCACGTATATATTGATGATACGGTATAGTTTGTAGGAGTAGTAGAACAGCAAAGGTAGAAGCAAAATATTAAAACAATTATCGATAATCGTGTAGACCGTTAGGGGAATTTCCATGGTCTCCCACTGATTATGCTCGTCCAAATAGGCCACCCAAATGGTTAATCCCATTTTTAGGCAGGATCCAAGCGTACCATAGACGATACCGATCCGGTAAAGTATCGGGATTGAAGGGACAAAAAGCGTTCTCGTAGTATTGCCACGACTATCGACATCCGTTTGATGTCTCGTTTGCCGGTCATCTTCATAGCTTTTGTAGATAAATATCGGTGGGATATATGCGATAAGGCCAACTATTGCTGCGACGCTTAGGAAGAATGATATGGTCGACATTAGTCCGTAGATAATGTCGGTACAAAATCGATTGATTGGCAATCCTATAAGCAGCCAAGCGGAATACAGCAGTTTTAAAGTTCCAGGCACAGTAAGCGACAGTTGCAACATGTATATAGGCTGTGCGATATAGCAATTGTCGATACGTCGAAATAAAAGATTATAAAAGGTGCGCCAACCATGGCGATAAATAACGTAGCCACAATAGACGAGACTGATGGTTTGCCCTAGGATACAGGCCAAGATTACATAGAAGAATATTGCTTTTGGCCGGCAACTAATGTCATCGAACACGGCATCGCAAACAATATCGATAGCATTAATATAGCCCATGACGAAGAAGAGGAAGAAGAAAAAAAAAATATGATAAATTAATAAACTAAGATGCAAGAAGACAATGATGCTAATGATGATAGCGATACAGCGTTGCATAGGATGAGCGTATATTACTTTCATTCACGGCTACGTCCCCCGAGATATACAACCGGTTTTGTAGTGCCCCAGAAAAACAAGGCCATATGTTGCTTTTGAATTCTCAGCTAAGGCTAATTAAATACCGAAGAATGTTATGCCAAAATAGAGCATATGATGTCATACGATTTACTAAATTGCAATAACACAATTGGTATTCATTTTAGTTTATATGATTATGTTATACTACATTAACGAGTAATATCGAGTGGCACTAGCATGCACGTATAAATGTAGAAAAGGTGAGAAGTAAAGGAAATAACAATGATAGCCCTTATAACATCGGGCAACTGGTAGGAGAATAGGCTTAACCTGGTCTACCAAGTCCTCATGTCCGCCTTATTCCCTTTCACTACCATGTATATAACCTAGTATCCATCAACAAGCAGCCATCGCTCTTTTATTTTATTTATTTTTGAACAAAACTTACCCTGTATTACTCCGTAATAGTAGTCCATAATGACGACGGCGCATATTGAAGAGTATGACAGTAGAATGAACGGATATCAGTTGCTTATGAGCATTACACGCGATACCAAACTATTCCGGAGAAGCTTTATCAGCATCTCGTGTCAATTGCTTTTTAATACCATTCTATTCTGGATACTTGTACGCAATTTCCATCGTGCTCTATGTATAGCAATCAGATCGCCACGCAAGTTGGCATCATGGTGTTGCATTGCCATGACACTTCCAGGCATGCTTAGCTTCCTTGGTACTGTTTCCTTTGGTACAGAATATGCCCTATCGTGTAGGGTCTTGTCGTGGTGTGTTATTGGTAGCATTGCAATTTCTATGGCTGCCTCCAACGCTATAATGTTCGAACGAGCCTATATCATATACCAGTTCAACAGATGGCTACTGCTCATCGGTATTACAACAATTGTCGTGCCAATACCGATCATTCTAGTATTGACATACACGAGATCGGTGATAAAGATCACCGCTGATCTTGGCTGCTATGTTGAACAACACTTTTACGCCTATTTGGTTTACATTTGTTCCGGTCTGCTGACGAGTAGCCTGTACTCATTGCCATTCTTTGTCGCGTTATATCGTCGCTACAAGATACGGCGCGAGATTAGATGGAGGAGATTCTTACAGGATGGCGCCATTACCATGCTATTGATTGCCGTGTCGAGTCTCGCGTGTTTCCTACTTACTATAATCAACACTAATGGAAAGTATAACAATATCGTTTATATTATCGATTGGTAAGTGAGCTGCGTCATACATATATAATTACATTCGGCAACGATTAACACTCGTACATTTCAGGATCATTACTTCAACATTACTCGTGGAACACAATTATAGAGTGTCAACCCAGGTCTTTATTTCCATATCAAGAAAGGGTGCCATGGTACAACTAAAAGTTGATAGGGATCTCATTGAATCCATAGAAGAAACCGAGCTTGGTCAGCTGCAATCACACACCTATTCGAGTTGTCGTATGAATCGCAATTTACTCGAGAACACGCGATCCCTCGCTAGTTACGACGCATAGCAAATATTAGTATCAATCCATGTGAATTGTAAAATATCGCTACATCCTTCTTTTTTATCTCGCAATAGACTACAAATGTCATATAACAAACATTAAATTAGAGCCCACATTTGCATTTCAATGATTGGCATCGTTACATCGTCTCTTTATGATAAGGCCTAGATTGCTGCGGGGAACAATCAGTTGACCGACTTGACCCGACATGTCAACCAGTACACCGCATGCATGACCTTTGTTAGTACATTTCGGGTGACACAATTAGATTACCCTATACAGCGATACTATTCAGTTGTATTTGACGATAGTTTATTTCAGATAACATCACTGCTGCTACTACTGCTACTACTATTGTATAACATTCACTGATGATTACTTGTGTATAAAAGAGAAAAGAAGTAGAATCAGGTAGCTAATCGATAGTTATTGCAAAGCATTAATTTCCAGTTCATCAATATCTGCAAGAAAAGCGTGGCTAACTCGGAAAACCGGTATTTTGATGTGACCTTGCAAAGCATGCGTGATCACCCGTGAATTGTTGACGTTCGGTTCACTACCTTCTTCCTTTCTTTCTTTGTTTCCTTCTTCTTTTATTCTATCCTTCTTTCATTATATCCTTCTTCCTTTTTTCCTTCTTTCCTTCTTTCCTTGTACCTACCTACTTTCCTTTCTTGTATTGCTAGTCCCGCTATAATATTGTTGTCAATATACATTTTATTATTTATCTATTTTATTCGTTCTAATCATGGAAGAGTCGGATGCGATCTTGGAGAAACTAAATGGATACGAGTATATCATACGAGCACAATCAGATCCCGCAACACTTCGCAAGCGGTATATGGCCGTTTTCCTACAAGCTTTTCTCATTACGCTCATATTAGTATTCTTTACGCGTAATTTATGGCGAGCCATCCAAGTGTTCATCAAATATCCACGAAGACTGGCATCCTGCTGCTGTATGGTGCTAACCGTTACGAGTGTACTATCCTTTATTGGTTGCGTGTTTTTCGGCTCATGGTTCGGACCATCATGTGAAGTGTCGGCATGGGTGATCATGATGGGAATGGTGGTGTTCACCATTGCAACGAATATTATAATGCTTGAACGCGCCTATCTCGCCATCGGACGTAGACGATGGTTGCTAATCGCGGGTGCTTTCGCGATTATCCTACCCGGTCCATTCTACATATATATGGTGTATCTCACCACGACCATGACCATTTCTGACCTATATGGCTGCCATACTCAGTTTGACTACTATCTACCATATGTTCGCCTATTACTGGACCTACCGGCGAATACGATATTCTCGTCGATATTCTCCGTGGTAGTTTATCGAAGATACAAATTACAGCGTGAGGCTTGCTGGAAAGAGCTCGCCCGTGATGGGGCCGCGACAATGCTACTGATCATTATGTCGAATATAATATGCTTCGTATTGAACATATCCAAATTGCTGGGGGAATTTGGCGACACATTCTACATTATAGACTGGTAAGTTGTTCATTGTGTATTAACCTTGCACGCACTCGCTAATGATTGATCAAGGCTTATCGCCTCCACGTTACTGGTCGAGAATAATCGTCGAATGTTTTTCGGTGCTCATACGAGGAAATCGGAAAAGCCTAGCACGGAAAACTCTGAACCAAGTTTAATCATCACGCAGACACAACTGTAATAAGGGTATGTCGAGTGTTGTTCTTTTTCATTTTCAAAATGTACAGCTGCTGGTTTCTTTGGGGCTTTGTACACACCATGCATACATATATTATTCGAGTATATTTAAATATACCTTTATTATATCAGTAGTAGTAGTAGTAGTATACTGTAAAGTTTAGCAAGAAACATTTATTACTACGTATTAATAAGGGTCTGTTTCTATAATTGTCTTTTAATAAAATTTAAGATTCCTAGGTTTGTTTACGTTTTTTCTTCCTCTTTCTCCTCCTCCTCCTCTTCTTCTTCCTCTTCTACTGAATCAAGATATCGATTCGATGTGTATAATTTATAACGCGTGACGCAGCACCAGAGTATTTTAAATGATGTGTAAATGTTTAAATGCGATATGGTTGCACCATATATTTCCCGCCCTAGGACGTAGAACGAAATGATCGACCGGTTTCGTGTCGTTATCAGGGGATGCCACGAATCGGAAACGACGCATTAATTCAAAGATAGTCATACGCATCTCCATCCATGCCAGGCTAATAATAATAGTAATAAGTGAAGCAGCAATGTTAGTCAAAGTTGTTGTTGTTGTTGTTGTTGTTGTTGTGACTACTATTAATCATCTATGTCTCGTCACTTACTTGCGACCGATACAGGCACGAGGACCTACGGAGAATGGGACAAAATGTTGTTTCATAATAGCCAGTTGTTCCGGTGAGGTAAACCAACGCTCCGGCTTGAATGCTTCCGGTTCGGGGAATACATGTTCATTCAAGTGTAACGCGTTAAACGATGAAAAGATGGTCGTCTAATTGTGGGCAATAATAGCAATAATAGCAATAATAGAATTGTTAACAATCGGTATATGGTGTAGTGTCGAGATTGACATGTTTACTTACTCCTTCCGGAAGGAAGTAACCATCAAGAGTAATGCCACCTTCAGGTACTACGCGTGGCATACCATGCGGTGCAACCGGTCGGATACGCATCGATTCATTGATGACGGCATCGAGATATGGTAGTGATCGGATGTCTTCATAGCTAGCCCTGACGCTGTTATCGGGATGGATCGATTTGATTTCGTCGACGAGACGACGGGCACACTCAGGATGTTCGATGAGCAAGAGTAGCGTCCTATTTAAGCATTCATGAGTAAGTATACTAATGTCACGATAGAAGTAGCCATCTACTACATGATATTACATACCATACAAGAGTGCAAGCGGTTGTATCCGTGCCAGCAACCCTGCGATCATTAGAGTTAGCGTTCATTCCTCTTATTATTATTATTATAATTATAAGAGGCAATATACAACTGGTCACTTACATCAACATAATCGATTGTGCTACAAGATCTTGATTCGACATGGATGTGTTTGTTTCGTTGTCGACAGAGTCTATTAGCTTTTGTAAGGTATCATTATGATTACCGTTATTTTGTTGTCTTCGTACTTTAATGGATTGTCTCGCAAACTACGTATATAGATATATCATGAGTGCGTGTTAGTCAATCGAGCGTAATCGAAACACCGTTCTACCTACACTAGTCAGGTCATCGACACATTTGGCACTTTCAGGGAAGAAGTTCGGGAAGAATAGTGGACCAAGCACCATTTTCTAATCGATATTACGGTTAGCAGCAATAGCGGAAGAGTATCATTCGTACAACACTTACTAAGGCACTGTAGGTGATAGCACCGTTAATCCATTGCATAATCGGATGATCTACTTTCTTCTCTTCGAATAACTCTAACGATTTGCCAAATGACACTTGACCGATGATTTCCTATCAATTGAAAGCAATTAGATGATGAGCAAATGTAGTAGTCGATGGTAGGGGCAACTAACTTACAAAGGCAAGTCGCTGGAACATGTCCATCATGTCGACGGTATCGCCGGCATCGGCGCGTCGTTCCAGTTGTGCTACCATACGTGATACGCCAACATTGTAGATTAGTGGTTCAAGATCGGCCAGCGACCTGGGAGTGAATGCGGGTATCATCAGACGTTTCTTTTTTGTTTTTATTTATTAGACAACAAGATTGTAGGATATCGTTATTAGACATGTAAGTCACTCACCTGAAGTTGATGTTCTTTAGCATCACTATAGAACATAGCGGATGATGATTAGTGGCAGATGAGGAATGGTACATACGGTATAACTTACTTTGTAGTGAATAAACTGTTGCCCTCAGTACGAAATGCTTCATAATGGAAACTTTTCTGGAATTTATAGGAGCCAAGGACCCTACGGATCATGGTCACGCCCGATATCCATACCTCGGAAGGACCTACACACACATAGATATATACACATGTAATTGCTTAGTTTAGGAAATATTGATCACTTCCTTGCCATCCTTTCTTTTCTTTTCTTTGCTTTCTCGTTACTTACCAACACGTACGATTGAACCGTATCGTTTATGCAGGTCAAGTGCAATAGCAGGATCCTCGGTGTAAAGCTGTTGGAAATTGGTCCATAGAATATTTAATGCTGAAAATCTAGGACCGGGCACTTTGGATAATGGGCTTCTATACTCATGTTGGATAAACTACGCGTGATATATAGATGTGGATGTGCATGTTAGAAATTGAACTAAATCACTCGCTCACTCATTTGATCACTCGATCATTTTTCTTTCCTTTTCTTTCTTCGCATACTCACCTTAATAAGCGTAAACACTACAATTGATGCTAGTGCCACCTCTAGCCAGGTAAAAGAGAGATTAATAGGATATGATAAACTCATTATAAAATCATAAAAATGCGTACCACATTAAGATGGAAAGAAAAGATTTCTCAAGAAAAAGATGAAGGAATGAATAACGGCGTTACGAGGAAGTTGCCGACGGATGATGCTGGCAATTTAAGATTGAAAATTAGACGCATTACACTAGTGCTATACATTGTTGCATACACGATGCGGTATAACAGTTGGCAGTGTACAAGTTTAAGTGCATACTGACACAATGTCATAAATGTAAGGCCTATTGCTCCGATGGGCCTCGCAACAACAACAACAACAACAACATACCCAAGCCTTATGAATGGTGTATGAGTTGCTGTTGTTGTTGTTTATTCTCACTATTTTACAATCGGAAAATAATATCCGATGTTCCGGACAATATTTGTTTATTTAGTAGTACAACGAGTAAGCGTTATATACATATGTACGAAAGGTCAACAGCTATTTGATACTGAATAAGCGCGTAGTTTTATGCAGTTTATTTCGTAAGCAATCTAGCCGTTTCCGGAAGTCAACGAGGAATAAGCACGATAGTTAATGGCATTGTTTGAACAATGAATTAGCAAACCCACACGCGATAAAAATACCATCCTCATTTCATATATCTAATAACGATAGTAGCGAGATTAATCATCATGACAATAATGAGCATAGTCATTAGTGCTTACAACGCACGTGAACTTACATTGTTGCTTGTCCTACATGCCTGCTCCTTCCCTTATTTTACTCGTACACACACAAACACACGCATATATATTTACACGGGATGGCCGTTTTCTTTGTCTTGTTATGAAACCCCTCGTGGACTACACAAAGCAATTCTAATGTCGTTAATGATGATGTTAGGTTTAGCATGTTGTATACGTGGCATTTGACAATGCTTTATGATGAACAAGATGTCCATTTGCGTAAATTACCACGTGGTTCAAATGCGCAATACAATGTAATAGTCCCATGCCATCATTATACATTGTTAACTTGGCAGGTTCTCCTGTTGGTCATTTAGTAATTTGAATGATCTAGCTAAATATTCAATAAATAGTATAAACATTAAATGATTGTGAAATGCCTGATGCTTTATTAGATGAATAATAAAGGACTAAGCGTATATTTGCTTGTTTATTTGCTTTGCAAACTACTACATTGGCTATATACACATTTCCATGCTTTCTTTACTTCACTATTGTCGCTTGTTAAGTTGCAATAATAGCGTATCACGTAGTGGTCCTCGCTGCCAATTCGACTTTTGCCTTTTCGCGGAGTACACGTCGTAGAATCTTACCGGCCGATGATCGTGGCACGGCATCGATGAACTCGACACCGCCGCGTAACCTTTTGTAATGAGCAGTTCGTTCAGCGGCAAATGCGACAATCTCATCCTCCATCACCTTGCCTATGTGCGTGGGTTTCAACGCAACGTACGCTTTGGGTAGTTCGGTGGCCTGCTCCGGGCATTGGATGGGCACGACAGCTGCATCGGCCACCGCTTCATGCGATTGTAGGATCTCTTCAAGTTCAGCCGGTGCCACTTGGAATCCCTTATACTTGATGAACTCCTTGACTCGATCGACAATGTAGAAATTGCCCCGTTCATCCACACGACCAATATCGCCCGTGTGCAAATAGCCGTCGGCATCAATCGACTCGGCTGTGGCATCAGGTCGATTCAGATACCCCTTCATGATATTGGGACCCTTGACACATATCTCACCAATTTCTCCTACGGATAATTCTACCATTGCCATCGTTACTCATGCAATAAACATGATCATTATCGCTCACTTGCTTACCTTTACCATGTTCACCGATGATCTTTGCGATCAAATTCGGCATCATCTTGCCGACTGAACCATCAACCATATCGCTCACTTGCATGAGATGCGTGATAGGTGATGTCTCCGTCATGCCATAGCCTTGTCGTACAATAACGCCGAGTCGATTGCGAGTGGCAATGGCTAATTCCGCACCAAGTGGTGCCGCGGCACAAGTAATCTCGCGTAGACTTGTAAGATCATACTGATCGATGAGTGGATGTTTGGCAAGTGCCAGACACACTGGCGGTGCGATGAATGCTGATGTCACGCGGTAGCGTTGTATCAACTCTAGGAATTGCGGTAACTGAAATCGACGCATTACAATCACCTTGGTGTCCCGTATAATCGAGGAGAACAGCTGTATGACTAGTCCATAGATGTGGAAGAAGGGTAGAAAGTTAATTTGTACATCGGTGGTGGCCAGTGTACTCCACCAATCCGCCTCGAATGCCATATACTGACTGATATTTGAGACGATATTATAATGAGTTAACTCTACTCCTTTTGGTTTGCCTAAGAATGTCATAACAATAATGAAAGGTAATAGTAAGTATACAGCCAATCTATTAGTCATTCTGTAGTGTCGTTACCCGTCGTGCCAGAAGAATAGCCGAGAACAGCGGTGGAGGTGGCAAGTTCACCTGGTGTCAATTGAATCGGCTCCAATTCTTCCGCGTCTCTTGAAAGCCCACGCATGGTGGCGCATCCTTCCACCACGTCCATCGGTTCATTGCTACCATCATCTCGCCATGCATTCGTAACGATAATATGTTCATTGGGAATATGAACACGTTCGGTCACCTCTTTAACCGTGGCCAAATGAGCATAATCGGCAATGATGTATTTAGTGTTAGAATCCTTGGCTTGATGTACCAGCTCATCAACGATATACGCTGGATTGGCGGGTGTCACGACAAGTCCCGCGGCAATGGCACCCAGAATGACCACGGCATAATCAATCTACAACAAGCATGATAATAATAGTAGTTTGTATTAATAATTGAATAAAAATGCAGTCACAATGCTTTACTTACATCATTCGGTGATACAATCATGACTACCTCTCCGCGTTTTACCCCAAGCTGGTTGACAAGTGCACCGGTAAATCTTTTAACATCGCGACGTAGGCCTGCCACGGTAAGTGTACGACCTGTTTCAGCCGAGACAAATACAGCAGAATCATCGTCTCGTTGAGGGCCTATGCCACTATCGAACACGAAGCGATTCAGATCTAACTCGTGTACAACAATATCAGGAAGGGGTGATGTATAAAGCATTGTAGCAATATAATAGTACTAAGGTTAGATGAAACAATCGAACGGGGTTGACAATAGGAATGGTGAATAATGATGAGGGGAATACTGATTAGTAGTGGCAGTAGTAATGATGCTAAGTGGTCATGTCCATTTAGTGGCGTCTTTTATGCTATTCCATCTGACAGCCTGAATTTCCCTTATTCAAGCTAACGCTTTGTTTTTCACAATGGGAACATAATAAATTGTGTCTTTTTGTATTGCTTTTCCATTGATTACCTCCGAATAGCAGTAGCGCAGCCAGAATAGCAATGTCACCCCATCTATATAATCAATTACATGGAATGATGAGATTATTCCATCTATGATTGCTATACGAGCAAGTATACGATAACAATTGACGAGAAATACCCAATAATCTCTAGTTTAATTCCGCTTCTACCCCATGTGAGAATTTACATATGTTACACTAGAGTAACCAATAAGTGGTAGTATTATTTTATTAATTCACATCTCTATATGAACGTGATGTGATGAGTACATATGACGGTGGTGGCTCTTCTCTCCTAGAAGCTTGGTATGCCATGACCATTCATCATTTGTATTAGTTACAACAATATGATACTGACTAAATGTTAATATGACAATAAATATAGATAGATATAGATAGATATATATATACAGCTGTGATATGTTTTCTTTATTGAATATTATGACTATTATTACTACTAGTACTATTACTACGACGATGTCGTTGTTGTTGTTGTTGTTGATGCTGCTGATGCTGCTGTTGCTGTTGTTGATGTGGATGATTAGGCGTATTGGCATCTGGCATAATTCGCTTAAACATCGTACCCCATGATGATTGATTGGTGGGAATAGTAATCTAGACGAGTATATACCAATAAATTAACTAGCTAATTAGCTATTATCATTCAACTTGTACCAACCTGATACGGGAATGGATTGCCTTCATTGGTAGTAATGGCTGGTACGTGTTCTCGATGTGTCTCCACCGTATGAACAATACCCGCTAATAGTTTACGAAGTTGTGCACTGGCCGCTTGACGTAAATAGGCTTGATCTACACGGAATGATGATCACATAATAGAATAAGCATATTAATAACTTTTTCATCATCGTAGATATTATAATCCAACTCGTATACCTCGTTCATCGCGTGGACGAACGCACGTCACCGTAATGGGCCATTCTCCCAGCATACTTGTTCCTCCGCTTTGGAAAACCAGGAATTCTTTGTACGTTTCTCGAAGAATCCAACTACCATCTATGCAATAATGGCAACAAATACGAATAGAAACACACTAATGAGTATTGACCTATTCAGTATTTCCTATTGTAGTCATTGTTATTGTTCCTAGAATATACCTGTGCAGAATCCAAACCTGTAGCATCAAGATGTCGAGCAAACGCCCTTAACTTGTCCTCGATGGCTCGTTCAATATCCGGGTCATCGATGGCTGGCTAACAATAATTATTATTATTATGATTGTAAACATACATGCCCTTTACTTTTGTTATCCATGAACTGAATCAATCTATCATCGATACTATCCTACTATAATATAGCATACTACTTACATAGAATGTATCAAGTGCTTCCACCTCCATAGGCCGTATTGTAATAAACACTCTATGAAAGAGAATAGTATGTAGCAATGCTGTCATCCATAAAAAGTAGTTTGTCAATATTCCCATTACTATTATTGCAGCAAGTTTCTCGCTTCTAGTTACTTACCACGTAGTACATCCTTTAACAAAGATCGGTCGGTTGTCTACCATCTCCTATTAGTATGCATAGTATATTCAACTGTACTCATCAGTGTTGGTGGTTACCAGTTCAATAGGAAACAATTCTGCTTTGTTACTAGTCATGGTTATTTTAGTGGAGCGGTTATTGTTGTTGTTGTTGTTGTTGCTAATGTGAAAACAAAGGAAAGGTCACATTATTGAGTGATAACAACAACAATCGAATACAATCAAGCCAAGTGTTTATTGTTGTGTGCGTCATCAATCAGTCATTGTTCGTTCTTAGATGGAGAATGACTCTTATTCATTTTTATTCCTCCTTTTTTAAATACGCTACAGCTCGATTTCTTTTCCTTTATTTACGTTTGATATTCACTCTAGCCTAGTTGCTCACTATTTTGATTCTTACAATATTGTCGTTGTTATAAACAAGACAGCATGCTCAAGTCAATTGGTAACCTTATCTGGGGTGGTGAACAAGACCCGACTGTAGCCACCTTGTCGTCTGGTCAGCTATTTAAACGATCGACGAAGAAACGGAAAACAATCCAGGAACTAGTGTACGTATTCTAATTGCTACTGTGTTTGCTGCTATTCCCGTATAACACTACTAATACTTGTTGTTTAGTTTCAAGATGCTCAAGCAGCTATTCGTCGCACTTCCACGCAATATCAGTATCAGCTTATTGTGTCGCCTGTTTACGAGGAGGGTGAGGCAGAACTATTGGAAGAGCAAGGACATGGTAGGATAGATGATTATGGCCTATATCCTATCAATGACTATAACTGATATTCTATTCTATTCTAGAACTACCTGACGAGGAGGTACATCTACTCGATGTTGAACTAAAATTCCATATGGATCAATCCAGTGGCAATGCTACTTTCATATGGTGTGATCCATCCAGTGTAAGTAATAGTCTACTGCGCATATTACTGTATATACTAATATAGATAAATATGCTATAGGAAACCGATGAGTGGTTTGATTTTGTGGTAGATAAAAGTGTATCCAGTTCCGCTATTACATCATTTGAACGATCAGCACTTCAATGTATGTACGAACGACAACACAATCATCCTTACACGGAAGCAACCGCCGATGATTGGCTAAACTCAAATATGTGCAAGTATTCAATGATGATGTCATATAAGATACACGCACTAATCGATATCCTACATGATAAATAGACCACGCAATGAGAGTGATGCTGCTGCTGCTGATAAAATGTCGCTGCCTCCCCCAAGAGATGCTCCAGTAGATGATGTTACACCCGTTTGCGAGGTAGACTCTCAGTTATTCCTATTTAATCCGTCTGTTGGTACATTCCAACTTCAAACGAAGAATGTATCAGTCAAACTTGTCGCTGTAGCACCTTATACTTGTAAGTCATTAACTGATTATTAGTAGTAAATGAAGTAATGCTAAAGCATTATTAGATTGGATTTACATTGAGGATGATGCACGATGCTGGCTACGTCAACCGATTGAACCAGGAATGAATGCCATATTCAATCGAGTAAGTACTTGCTACTATTATATTATTACTATTTAGTAATTGATTTATTATAGGAGCAATCAGCCTTTATTTGGTGTTATTATGATGGTAAGCAATTATTACTTTGTTATTATTACTATTAGTCAATTATACACTAACATGCTTGATAGAATCCAATCGAGTCTTTTCATTATCACTTCGTTCCCTGACCCTCATCTGGCACCGAGTTCCGTGAAGCTTTCGGTCGTTGTGCCTATGAGACTATGAATCTTTCAAAGTTTGAAAAGATATCTAAAGCGGATCAAGGCTATTTGCTAGATGCCTACAAGGATGATGTAACGATGACGGATGTGGAATCAGTAGACGAGGATGAAGAAGGCAAGTAAACGTGTAGTTAGACATATGACAATGCTAACTAAATCAGAATAATATAGAGGAACGATCAGAAGAGGAAGAAGAGGAGGAAGAGGAGAAGGAGGGAAGAGCGGTGCAGGACATGATGAAGATGAAGATGAAGATGAGGAAGAGAATGCCGTTAGTGCACTTGGTCGACAAGCAAAGAACAGCCAGCTTGCAGTTGGCTATAAGCATGATCGATCATTCGTAGTGCGTGGCAATAAGATCGGTGTCTTCAAGTATACGGACGATGATAAGCTAAAGTTTAGCACGGCCATCAATAATGTCTCGACACTCAAGGGTGGTGCACTTAATCCGAACAAGGTGAGCATTGTAGATTATTGTAGGAATGATTTGTGTCGCAGACTAACGTAGCAATGATAGGTGATGCTGCACAACGAGGACTCTAACCTGATCATGATGGATCCCAGCAAGCGTGACACTCTCTACAAGATGGATCTAGAGTATGGCAAGGTTGTCGAGGAATGGCACGTACACGATGACATCCCGTGTACCTCGTTCGTGCCTGATAGTAAATACGCGCAGATGACGCAACAGCAAACGCTTATTGGTCTGTCGAATAACTCGCTCTTCCGGTTGGATCCACGTTTAAGCGGACAGAAACTAGTCGATGCCGAGTGTAAATCGTACGTCACCAAGAATGGATTCAGTTGTGCCGCCACCACCGAACAAGGCTGGGTGGCAGTCGGCAGTGAAAAGGGAGAGTTGCGCCTGTTCAACAAGTTGGGCATTAACGCCAAAGCAGCCCTACCGGCAATTGGCGATCCAATTATCGGTATTGATGTGACGGCCGATGGTCGTTGGCTAGTGGCAACTTGCCGCAGTTACCTGCTACTGGTAGACTGCTGGAATCAGGATGAGGGTACATCTGGCTATGTCAAGGGATTCTCCAAGGATAAGAAGGTAAGCGTGTACCGTTTATGTTGGCTCAAATATACCTGGATTGATTGACTAACACTACTTGTATATTAGCCGGTACCAAAGCGACTACAATTGAAACCGGAGCACGTTGCCTATATGGGAGCACCCGTGTCATTTACCGTGGCACGATTCAACACGGGTATCAATGAACACGAGAAGACCATTGTAACCAGGTAAGCATCCTATTAGCTATGTAGCTATTAATACTAAACCAGTGCTTGTTATTACTATTATTATCACTAGTACTGGTCCTTATGTCATTACATGGAACTTCCGTCGTGTTAAGCAAGGCAAGCTTTACGATTATCAAATTAAACAATACGGAGAGGATGTCGTGGCCGATAACTTTAAATACGGTCAGGATCGTAACATTATCGTGGCATTGCCCGATGACGTGCAAATGGCCTCCAAGCGTAGTTTGCTCGCACCAAAGAAGGCCTTACAAACATCAACTGCTGAGGTAAGTAATGGTGTATTGTATTGGTATACGTGATGTTATGCTAAAACTAATGAATAGGCTCGAACATCCAAGTCGGATATCGTCAATGCTCCCTATTAAGCGTGGTAATCGATGACAGTGATGATCATGTTATATTGGAATAAACAGTTTGACGACATCGTACTGCTCGTTACAGTTGTTGTATAGTCATTTTTATATGTATGTATGCTTTGCTATCGTTACTGCTTTTCCTTGATTTGAATACAATGACGAATGCTTAATATCACGGGAAGAGCATACAATAGCCTATATGACAATTTATTTAAGATATCATTGTATGAAAAAGAACTAGACAAAATGCAAATGATCGACTGGACTGTTACATTAGTATACAGCGCCTTGTTCATTTATGTGGCAACGTCATTACAAGAGCGATAATGACATTAAAATCATAATACAAAGAATAACAAACATTATTAGGCATGCATGATCATCTTTCGACCATTGACGAAATGCAACAGGACGAGAGGGTCGCTGTTTGTAGATTGGTTTCCTGGCACTGGTATAATAATGTATTGTACTCCATGATCGTTCATCTGTAGCGTAGGTCGTGGTAAAGTAATTCTCGGTGATGTTGCCGTTGTATAGGATGGTGGTCGTGATAACATTTCTAGAGAGGATGAACGATTATTCATGTCTTCCCATTGTTCGGGCAATGTAGTGGATGGCTGTTCCGTATTGTAACAAACTATCGCTTCGTTATAGGATGTTGCTGGATTATTATTCCAAGTATTCGTGTTGCTCGACTGACAATGGCTAAATGTATCGCTAGGTTGACAGTTGCTAATTGAGTCACTAGTAGTGCCGCCCATTGTAGCTAGTGTCTGCAGTGCAATCGGCTGATGTATCGTTATCCATACTCGTAATAGTTACTGATGTTTATTATGAGTTTGTAGACTAGATATTATAGCGAAAGATTGAGAAAAGACAAAAGAGCAGTAGATAGAGCATGCTATGACCTGGCATGAAAATAAATAGAAATCATCAGGCCAATAAAGTATAATGGATCAAACTACTACTGAATTGCATGCTATAAAGCTATTATTAATTTATTATTATTCCATAGTGCTGGTAACGCATTCTAATTAAGGCCTTGACATGCGTTGTTTTTATTAACTAAAACGATAGTTGATTACTACTTCCATGATGCAAAATACACCTATAATAAGGTCGATTAGGTCTAGAGCTGTCACTTGTTGCTGCTATATAGTTGTTCAATTTCATTTTGAGGTTCATAGCATAACATTCATTGTTTACTAGTATCATGACGACAATTTGTTACGCTTATCTCCCGTTATTCTCCGATATAGATCGCGTAATGGCATGGCTTGTACAATATGCTACGCCGTTTGTCGGTAGGATTGATGTAGCATAGACCTGAATGGATGCTATAGGTATCATATGAGGCGCTGCGTATATTGTATTCGATATTTTCATCGTTATTAAGGAATTGTACATGGTAGCATTGGTGACCCTGACTTGAGGAGATGGATAGGCCGTATTAGTCACATTGGCATTGGCGGATGCATTATTTTTCCCTTACATTCATAGTAGCGTTTCGACTAATATGAAGTTCTAAATGGATAACGAGGTGAGATGAGGAAGGGCTATTCTATGCTGAACTGAGGAGGGCGTTGAATATCACGGACCACATGGTATAAACTAATGCAATGCTCCATACGGGCTTGTTTCTCTGTTTCTTCTATCATCACATGCGAAGAGCGGCAGCCTGTGGAAATAATAAAGGCCTCGATTAACATATGAAAGCGGGCGTTTGCTTTATTCCTTCGGTGAATACAGCAGCTCAGTCATCGGAATCTACACATCCGACAATATGGTAAATCACTAAGACTGGCCGTTATTTACTAGTAGCATTCATATATGATGTAATAGACTAGCAAGGCCAATCGGCTATTATGCCATCATACTTTACCGATGAACGGCTATTGCTACCACGGTTCAAGTATCTTCTATGTCAACAATGCATTGTTTATAGTAAATACGATATGTACTAATGTCATTTTATTACAAATACATGCTATGCTAAGATTATACGATTAGCTGTTGCTTCCCTTTGTCGTGAGACAAAACTTGACGGCAATACAAGCAACAATGATGATAAAGAGCAAGACCTTTAGTAATGTCATAAAACCAAATGATCTTTTTGTTTGTTGAGCTTGTCCATTGCTATGCTCGACATTACTGGTGGTGATGTCGGAAACAACGATTACTATTTGTCGTGACTCGTCATTATTACGTTGATATGATCGTGGAAATGGTGGAGGTGAATCAGCTATCGCTTCAGCATAGGATGGTGGCAATGCACTAGGTAATGGTCATTCCTCATTAATTGCAATGGTGCGATATGGACAGGATCTGGTCTGCTGATACTTGATGTCGCTGTCATGTCATTTGTCGCATGAATAGATTCCAAGTAACTTGGCTGTTATCCATGGCAGACGCATGTTCCTGCGTGCAGGTAGGTGTTCGTTAACAATGGTCATAACAGAGAAAAGTAGCTAAAATAAAATGGTAGTTAAAATACGAATAATAAGGTTGAATTCAATGATTTGACTAATATACCGTAAAGCGGCATAAATAAAAATGACACTACAACCACTTGGTAATACGAAGTGAAAACTTCATCTCCCTCTCCCTCTCTCCTCTCCCTCTCTCGCTCTTTATTATTAAGGCCTTAAAACGACAAGACATTTATCTCGTCAGCATAAACTACTTATCTACATGGGTGCTTCTTCACTCTTTACTTACTTCGATAAAGGCCTATCCTGGCACGGTGTTTTTTCTTTCTTCTTTTCATTCCGAATTTACTAATTGTCAAAGTTATTAGTAATATGTGCACAAAAACCATGAGAACCGTTACATGTCAATTTAGCATAACAGTCACGAATGCGGGATTCGGTAACATCAATAGGACAATCAAACAATCGTCATCAAATGAGCACATAAAATTAGATAAGCGTGGGTAGCTTCAATGCCGAGTGCACTATAGTTGACATGTACTACATGATAAAACTAGTAAAATTAAACAATACAAATTATACGTGATTTATTCATTAAACAAAATTGCAATTGAAATAGATAGACAGGAATGCATATATTATTATTACGCATGGCTAGCAGACAAAACTGTCTTTATCGATAAAGCACGCAAAGGAACAACAACAACAAAATGACTAGGAACCAGCCTTGTGTCGTCATATAGTCATAAGAGATCGTAAGGGAATAAAGCAAAAACAAAACGAAGCAAAGCAAAGCAAAGAATAATTAGCTTCTTAAGCGGCCTTCGCGGCTGAAATTAATGACAAATCGTTATTGGGAGGAGTAGCAACGAAAGGCTTGGAGGATTGCGCGTTACAGGAGGCCAGCACCGAGTCGAGATATTGAGCACCACGTACGGCGGCACGTGCAATAAACATATTGACACGTTCAGCATTCTCTTGATAATACTTGCCGCTCATTTCAAGGGTGCCAGCACTCTCGGCCGCCTTATATGTTGGAATTAATAGTCACAGTTGAACTTGTTGGACTCGTTCGCCCAAGCAATAGTACAGGCTTTGAGATCAACGTTATTGGCATTATTGAAACAGTTAAGCCAGTTGGCCTTCTCGTTGGCGTATTTACCGGTGCGAATGTCCTTCTCGATACTATCGATATAGGCGTTGAATTGACCATTAATCGTGGTATCGAGGATTTTACCATCCCACACCGAGTGGAGATTCGATTTCTTGCCCTGCCATAGGCAATGGAAATCATTGCCACCACGTGCCTCACCCGTGGCGTGTAGCGGCTGACCGATATCGCCTAGGAAATGAATCAAGAACTTGATCGCTTCCATTCGCTCTGAGCCATTTTTATCGCAGGCCACCGACTCGTATAGTTGGCGATACCACTGATGATACACACGCCATTGGGGCAATCCTCCTCTTTATAGACGCCACACTATTCGGGGTTGGACCGCAATATCGACGTAGTGAAGGGGTGAAGCCCATCGATAAAGTTCGCCCTTGGATTTGATACGATCGGCCCAGGTGGCGGCCCGACCGAAATCACCTTTTACATCGGTATCCTCATCAAGCAGACGTTGGATATTCTTTAGCGTGGTGGGATTGAGTAAACGTTGCATGAGTATGCCCACGGCCGAGTGACCATTCTCGCCCCAGGCGTTGACCATGGTTGAAGTGGCGGCACATGCCAAAACGGATAAAGCGACGTATTTGAACATGATAATAAGGAAGGTTGTCGTTGTGGATGTTGATGTGGTTGATAATGGGGGTAATGTCGTTAGTGGTGGTTGACGTTAAAAAAAGATAATGACAAGTGAACGAGTATTCGTGAATCGTAACCGATATCAAACGGTGATTTGGTGCGTGGTGATGTCAAGATCGTACGCGTAGTCAAGGAATGGAAGAGACAAAAAAGTGAGAGAGTAAGTAAGCAAGTGATCGATAATGATAATTGATGATGAATTACTCGAGGATTGTTCGCGTGACAACCCGGCTTTTAAGACTTTTCACATCAGTATGTCACGAATAGTTCGTTCGTTCGTTCGTATCTGATGCGCTACTCGTTACACTCGTTTATCGAGTATGAGTATAATCTCGCAAGATGTTGAACCATAGTCAAATAAACAGTGACGACGAAATAGCTCGGCATTGTTTGCCGTGCCTTTTTTCTCCTATTCATCAGCTCTTTACGTGTATTTCCGTAGTCTCGTGTCTCCACGTGTCCATGCCATCCTAATATTCTCCTTGTCAAATGGGTATTCCATTAGGAATCTGATGAATGAATGAATGAATGAAGTATACTTAGGAACGTGTCTAGGCGACACACACACACACACACATTCTTGCTCATTCTTTTTTGCTTGCACGTATCCAATTGCCGTAGGCCTATTCTCCTACCATATTTACTGTTATCGATGCTTCTAATAATTATAGCTACACGCACATGCACATGCACATGCACACCCTATCATTACAGCCTATGCTCATTCAATTTATTTCTATGCTTGGTGACCTTTGATTACTTGCATTCATATATCATATGTATATTACATTATAAGTGTGTGCATGTGCTTACCAAGACAACGAATATGACATGTAAAATATTAAATTAACGACGTGACATATCGTGTAGACGATTATCTTTTGAGGTTGCTCCATCTCTCTCTCTCTCTCTCTCCTCTCTCTCTCTCTCTCTTACTCTCGCTCTAATGTATTCCCTGTCTCCCTCCTAGATTGCACATGCATTCAAATTAACGTTGATCATTCGGTTTCGCAATTGTTACACTAGCACTCGTTTGATGTCCTAGCCAATACAGCACGTGTACTGCTCTACCTTTTATTAAATTCGTATTAGAATGGAAAACTACCGCCCAGGTTACTCTGACCGTCACAAGCATCAATTCCCAATACCGTCAGGTCATGGGACTAGATATGATTTACCACAGAATAGGCCACACCAACATGATGTAGCACAGCCACAGGCAACACTTACAAGACTAACTGGTACTACAGGTACTACAACGACAATAACACTGCCACCGCCACCGCCTAATAGATTATCAACCACGTCACATTACATCAACGCGGGTTATTTGCATCATGGATTCGATGGCAGTTATCCGACCAATGCCAGCACAGCGTGTCAAACTGGTCCAGTGGCATATCAACAGAAACCACTCCCGAGAATAGCCGCCACCTTAGAGGCGACACAGTCCGATAGACGGTTTGTTAATGAACATGTTAAACATGGTAACCGGCTAGCATCTTCACCGGTCACCACCACCGCTACTACTACCGCATCATCTAATCGACGTCCGCCCTTCTTCCCCTTGAATCCTAGTATAGCACATGTGCCAAATGTCGCTATAGCTAATAATCAAATACCAGCTACATCATCGGCCTGGGGTATTCATGGCAATAGCGGTGTTAAGGCTTGGTGTTCCTGTGGCACAGGCTATACATCTACCACGTAGAGAACCGATTAGATCACCGAATAGTGCGTCATTAGTTCGGCATATACATGGACCTGTTAACACACATCCAGACCCGCTAATAGTAGCCATACATTGAGTGCTACCCAAGCAACAACCAATAATAGCGGTAGTACATCTAATCCAATAGCTAGACCATACGGCAGGGCATAGGTAGAAAGCTATCATCAAACCATCTGCCTACCTCACATCAATATCAGTATCAGTATCATCATATATTATAGACAGTGTAACAGTAACATTGCCAACGTACACCAAGCAGTCATCTTATCCAGATGATCTTGCCCTTGAGATCAGCAATCCTCGCACTAGTACTAGCACTAGTACTGCTTCTACTACTGCTACTACACCGATACCGCCATTGACGGCTGCAAGAATATCCGATAGAATTACTCCTTCTATCCCATTAGTAGTCACCTCGACCGTTCAATCGAATGGTCTTAAACAAAAGAATAACACTAGTGGCGATAGTCATGCTCATCGAGACGTCTCATCATTCGCCTTACCGCGTTACTTGTCACCGCAAACGCGTGATATGTGTGCACTACTAGAACGACACGGTAAAACGGTGAATGATCTCGCTATCGGTATACCCTCATTGCCAAGCAGCGACGGTAATGCTTCTTTATGCTTGACACCACGCTACATCCCAACGACACCATCCGATTCTTATCTATCTCAGCAGAAACTAAAGAGATCACGACTATACACGCCAAGCTATTCTCCTTACGATGCTTACTCTCATCAATCACGATACTATCAGCGTATTCGTGCACAACCTAGTCTATGGCTACGTATTGGTGCACTCGTCATGGCAATCATCGCTGCTCCTCTTTATTTTACGGCATTTCATACACTACAACATGATGAGTACATGTTATTGTTGAATATACGCACCACTTCATTAGCCTATGCCACTGCCGTAGCATTCACTTCATTAGGCATATCCGTTGGCGCACTACCCGTTTATCTATGGTCCATACGCTACTACTGGATCTACTGCTCACTTACCATTGCTGATAGCGTAATGCTGATATCTGGCTCATTGCTAGTTTCCTTACGCTCAATCCGATCGGCGACACTAATAATCCACAATGGTTGGCATGCTCACCGCACCAGGCGTTGTCACGCTACAGCGCTAATATCAACGTGGATGACGTGGATTATCTAAGCACTTGTGCTCGTATTAAGGCAGGTACAGCATTTGCGTTTCTCTCCGTGATCGTGTACATCTTTCTCTTGGGTGGTAGTCTACTACGTGTACGACATTGCCGGTTACATATTCACAACAACAACAATAATAAAAAATACTGAAGCCTTTATTATGATAGTAGTGTTAAACAAGATGATCATGATAATGATGATGCTCTTTTTTCCATCATTCATTAATTTCTCATTCTCCATTCTACATTATCATTCTTCTTGCTCTTCTTTTTTTCCTTTCTTAATCATGGCAGGCGACGATTATTCCCCTACATTTTCTACTTCTCGTCGAGCCAGCGGTAAAACTACGCTGAATTATCCGTCAGACGAGCATGTACAATCGCATTCACGTACGCGTGTTCACTACTTTCACGATGAGGGCGTTGGTAACTTTCACTATGGTGTAGGTATATACATATACATATGTATGCATGCGTAGCACTTACCCTATTTATAACCTATCTATGCTATTGTATCCTACCAGGAACGTCATCCTATGAAGCCACATCGATTAACCCTCACTAATCACTTGGTCATGTCCTATGGACTACACCGTAAAATGGAAGTATTCCAACCGAGACGAGCGACCGAGGAGGAGATTAGAGGTTTCCACGCCGATGACTATATTGATTTTCTTAAACGGTAAGTATGCTCTTAAGCTGTAACAGTATAGAGTGTAACACGAGTGTATGTATGCATGCAATAGAGTGACACCGGATAATGCGCAAACATTCGCCGATTCCTTTTCTCGTTACAATATCGGCGATGACTGTCCTATCTTCGATGGCATGTACGATTTCTGTAGGATATACACGGGTGCCTCCATCGAGGCAGCTCGTCGATTGTGTTCGGGCGCGGCCGACATTGCCGTCAACTGGAGTGGTGGTCTACATCATGCTAAGAAGTTTGAAGCAAGCGGTTTCTGCTATGTCAATGATATTGTCCTAGCTATTCTAGAATTATTACGGTAAGCATTATTACTATTACTATTACCTAGTTATATATATACTAATATTTTGTTTTATTTCTCTTCTAGTCACTATCCCCGTGTACTTTATATTGATATTGACATTCATCATGGTGATGGTGTACAAGAGGCATTCTACACGACAGATCGTGTTATGACAGTCAGTTTCCACAAGTATAATGGTGATTTCTTTCCCGGTACCGGTGCACTCGAGGAGACAGGAAGCGGACAAGGGAAACACTTTGCGTTAAACGTGCCATTACGCGATGGCATCGATGATGAACGCTATTTGGAGTTGTTTAAATCGGTCATGGAGAATGTACTGCAATCGTATCGACCAGCAGCGATCGTTTTACAATGTGGTGCCGACTCACTCGGTTGCGATCGTCTAGGCTGTTTCAACTTGAGTATCGCGGCACACGGTGAATGTGTACGATTTATTAAGGATTTCAAGTTGCCCACCCTTGTACTAGGCGGTGGCGGCTACACCATTCGTAATGTTAGTCGTTGTTGGACCTATGAAACGAGCGTGGTAGTCGATCAACGATTGCCCGATCGTCTACCGGAGAACGTGTATCGCGAGTATTTCGCACCTGATTATCGATTACACCCGCGTCTTGATGGTCGAGTGGAGAATCAAAACACACAGGCTTATTTGCAAGAGGTACGCGTGGGTATTCTCGAACGATTACGCTATCTCAAGGGTGCACCCAGTGTACAAATGCAAGAGATCCCACCGGATATTCAAGGATTCATGGAGGACGAAGAGAGGGCGGAACGTGAACGTGAACAAGATCGACATATTGATCGTGATGAACTTGTACATAACAGCAGCAATGGTAGTGATGGAGGCATGACAAGGGCCGAATATCGAGCGAGACATACTAGCACGATTGCATCCACCAACACGAAAGCAGACACACCCGGTGAATGGTATGAGAATGAAGCAGATCAAGATGATGAACCAAGTGGTAATACTAATACCAATACCAATAACAACAACAACAACAACAATATCTATCCCGTAAAACATACAGGATCATCAGGATTAGATGCTATGGAAGTAGATGTCTAATTAGTTTAAGCTACTCTATCTCTTTCCTCTTTAATTTGTACAACATTAATCATCATAATTATTTCGTATTATAAATTGTTACTTAGTTGCCTATTACATGTAACTAATAACTAATAAGAGTGTAGTATTTATTAGGAGCAAGTGTACATTGAATAAGAAGATGATTAATAAGAATGTAATCCATTCTAATTAGTATGGATCAAGTGTATATAGAAATACACTACACCATCATTGTCATGATAGCATCATTTCCATCAGTTGTCTCTTCTGTTACGACAACGGCTGTTGCATTCATTGTTGTACTATTATTATTATTAGTATTACTCATTGTTGTATTTGCCGTAGTTGGAGTGTTTGCAGTAGATGTAGTTATAGTAGCACTAGTAGTAGTAGTAGTTGTACTAGTAGTAGTAGCCACTTCTGATGACCATTGTTGTAGTAGATGAACAAGTAGAATAGATCCTACACTACGTCGTGTACCATGATGAATGGGATCATGACAAATAATTGTACCAGGTAATGATACAAGTTCACCATCTATATCATTATTCTCATCAATTTGTTGTTGTTGTTCAATTATTGCTGTAAAGAATTTAGAGAATGCACTAGTCGATGCTAACACTTCAATAGGTCTCCAATCAATTTGTAATAACTTTGTCCATTCTGTAGGCGGTAATGGTAGTAATGTTGGTTGAGTGGGTGTTGTAGCAGTAATAGGTGACTTCAACTCAATCCATTCCTTTACATCAATCAGTTGTAATTGTCCATTAGGTTCAAGTAAGATATCTAATCCATATTTGATACTACAATATACAATGTAAGTAATAAGTAATAATAGTGTAATATAATAGTAATACTCACTCAGTGTGATACACTCGAATACGATTAACATCACGTGCATAGATCTGAGCAGTAGGACATGCCATTTGAATAGTGTCAAATACAGATAGTGTACGATTTGATAGCTAATTGATTGATTGATGATATATACATACATTAGCATTATGGTTATCCTAATACAAATGAATAAAATGGATACTCACCTCAATGACACTTCTCAAATTACCATGTCGACTTAGATGCTGTTCCAATAAGGAGAGTGTAGGCAATGTAGTGTGTCGATCAACGACAAGACGATACTCACCACGACGTTCACGTAGAACACCCTCACACACTTGACTAGTCCATTGAATGTTCATTGTAACAAAGGATGTTGGATCATGTAACTATAACAAGTAGAATAATGAGTATTAACTTGTAGTAATACTAATTAATAGATATCTAGTTACCTTCTTCATCTCTAATACAAGTTGTCTGAAATCAAATCGAGTAATCTCTACACCATATTGCTCTCTCCATGTTGTGGATGCCACTATAATACATAATATTAGTACTATATATGCATTCTTCATTATTAACTTACATTGTTGTGCTAGATGACTTATATGTAGAACACGTTGCCAATTGGTGATGAACACATCAATACAAGTGACAATATCTGAACATACAATATTCAATGTTTTATCCTTTACAAATACTGAATCTATCATTTAATATTAGTACTTGATTCTATTCATCTTACTCTTTGTAATGATTGTGTATAATACTTGCCATGTCTTGCCGCTCTACTCCAGTCAAACCATGATGTCCATTGAATATCACTCTTGAAGTAGATCTATTTCATTTTGTTAAGGATTTATAGATAATTATAATAAAATATTGAACCTACATGATATACTTGCTTATTGGCCATAGTAATTGTTGATGCATTAATATCTGTAGGACTATTAGACACTGGTGTGACAGCAATACGAATATCACCGAATGCACCAATGCATACTCCCTGCCTAGTATCTTAATATCTTCAGGTCGTATAACTAGACAAGCATCACTTGATACACCAGTAGATGTTAATTGATGCCATGCACTGGATGGATCAGTTGTGGGTGACCATCGGTATCGGATACCCAGCTGTATTAGTTGTTGTTCAATCTTCAAGTGCAATATACGTGTTCTATACATACATACATATATATCAGTAATAGTAGTAATAAATGGAAATGAGCACTTACTGGCAATAGAGTACCATTTTAGCAAAAGCTGAAAAGGTAATAAATCCACTTGATGTACGTATACTAAATGGAATAAGTAAAGTATCATTATACTATAACATACTTACCTTGGATGTACTATAATGTCCTCTTCTGTTTCCTTCCCACTATTATTGGAATGCATATTGTGTTCTTCTTTCTGTAATCGATCAAAGTGAATAGTAGTCATGTATGATAATGAACGCATACAATGTTCATCTTCAGATCTATAAGTGATACACGTTAATTCAATCAATTAAATGACAAGCATCATCATTGTCCTATTAACTTACCCAGCTGTAACTAGCCATAATTGTAGACGTCCTTGCTTAACACCAGATACAATATAGGCATCTGATAGTTTGGGTAATCGAAAGAATGAAACACAACTGAATCCTTCACCAAATCGACTCCAATCTAATAGTTGAATAGTAAATAGATGAACGACTACTATAATAACAATACAAATAGTACCTACCTTGTGGTCGTAGAAATAGTTGTCGAACGGTAATAATCCAAGTCGACGTGACATGGATTCTAGATCCACGAGTAAAAGCTAAATAAATGTATATGAATAAATGACACACTTCATTTTATATAATTTCATAACTTACTTCTCTACGGAATCGAAGTAATGCTTCTGCAATAGAGTTAGGCTCTCTATTAACATTACTTCCATTTCCTTTAATTTGGCTATTCATCATGTTAGATAAATGAGTAGAGTAATTACTCTATTCAACTTACCGAATATTACATGGCCTACATCACCACGATGATCAAATAGAATACGACCAGTACGAATATCAACACCAACAGATACTGCACGATTTGTTTGATACTGTACAACAAATCCTATACTGGCCACTAATAGTAATAATCGTTATTGTTACTATTACATATATACATATATATATATAGTTATATCTATATATATCATTCTAATCGTACCTTGTTCTGTAGTTTCATCATTAGTGGGTAGTGTAATTGATCCAATCTCATTAGGTATAAAAGCATCCGGTTGTGCACTAGGTTGTAGTAGTCGTTCTCGTAGAGTAGTTGCTACATCAAATGCATGATGTTTAACTACTGCTAGTAATAGTTTCTCTACATTGACTGCCGTTGCATCCTACATTCATATGAATGAAATACATATTAGTAATGATCATGTATAGTTGATAATGTGATGTCTATTATACCATAATTAACTTGTTCATATCCACTTGTACTGCACTACACTTGACTATCATCCTGGCTGAAGATGATGAAGATGAAGATTTATCTTTAGTACTGATGGTATCGGATCGATTGGTAGTCTCCTTGTTATCAGTGCTTTCTAGCAAGATATCAATGCAATTGGGCATGGATTCAGATGCTACTCGTGATATTGGTAATGCCGATATTGATTCTATAATCATTGATAGGTTAGCAGTTATCATATAATCAAATGGTAGTACATACGCTGTGGAAATGAACGTGTTGCTGCACTTGTCGTACTGGTCGCCACTTTACGACTATATAGAATGTATAATGTATAAATATATATATATATATACTGTGCTAATCCTACTTACCACCAATAATTTAAGCGTATAATCGTATGTGATGTATCCATACTACATGTCATATGCTCTTCCCAACGTGTTCTTGATAAATAGAGTGCCTATATATACATAGTTATTAGTGAATATGTCATACTAAATCATCAATATTATAGCTTACCTGAGTAAACATAATTTCTAATTGAGTCATCAATGAGAAATGATCTGAATATAGATAGATATATTAGATATATTAGATAGATAGATACATAAATACTAGACTACTTACGCATAAAGCCATAAAGTCGATATAATGGTTGTTGATTAAGTTCCATGTCATTGATGGCAGCATTGGTAGTCGTTGTTGTTGTTGATTTAGGTAGTAATTGTTGTTGTGCATAGGCCATGAGATGTGTATTCTGATAGTTAGCTAGATTCATCTTCACCTCTAATTCAATGAGTAATTACATAGGGTTAATCAATGTCAATATCCATATACTTGATTCATACCTCGACAACATGTTGGATCAGCCTTGACTAGACAATGTGCCTCCATGACACGCCATGGTTTAGATAGTTCGGCACCATCTAGGGTTAATGCCACCTAATGAATTAATCATGATTATTAATCTGCTAACATCGTATAACATGCAGTAATAACAGTGTAACTTGCCTCGAATTCATTTTCAACTCTAAATCGTACATACCATCACTATATATACATATACATATAAATAGTAAATAATAAGTTCATATATATATATATATATATGCACTAGTTACTTACCAATTTCATAGTGTCGGAATGCGGGTGGTGGACGTTCATCACAGAACAATCGTGTTCGCATTAGATCATCTAATCGTTCAGTAACCTTCTTCTTTTCTCGTTCACTCATAGGTGCAGGTGGTATTGCCAATGACTAGATGAGCAGTTAGTATTATTACTGTTATAGTTATAGTTATTTAGATTTACCTTCATTATAGTAGGTAAGCGTTGATAACTACCACTTCCTAGTATATCTACAGCAGTGGCTAGATCATAGTTACGCAGTCTAATAACAATAACAATAGTAATTAGTTTATATACTAATTATGTATTATCATGCATGCTACATACTTGGCCGATGGAATGTCTGGTGTAGTACCCAAAGTGTATGCACGGCACCGCCAAACTGATGACTTTGTTGACGTAGATAACCCATAATATCCTGAATTACTTTGTTAATACAATGTTCCAATTAATAACAATGCATTCATGCTTACTTGACATCGTTGTATATTTGAGGCATTAGCCGCCCATCGTACCAACACCAATAGACGAATGAATGCTTGACGTGTCTGTACAATATAATCGAGCAAATGCCTCTTTCGCTCAGAATCTGGCATACCTGGCATACTAATAGTAACAACAACAGTAGCATTATTATGAAGTAAATAACAAGTAATACATTAGTTTCCTTATTGTCATATCACTTACATTTCTACTAAATTTTGTAAATCTGTATAAGCCTTGGCCGTAAGTCGATCGATCAATAATCGTAATGGTACCATGCCTTCACTAGAATGAGGCAATTGCCATGAAGGTGTACTAGTCGACATTGCAGTCTCTGATGTTTGTAATGCATCCATCATAGGATGCAATGCATTATTAGTTGTCGTTGTTGCCGTTGTTGTTGCTGTTGCTGCTATTGTCGCACCACTAGTAGTAACTGATGGTATTTTTTGTTGTTTAGCCAGTATTGGATCCATGGTTGCATGACTAGTAGTACTAGTACTATTAACACTACCGCTACTACCACTACTAGTGGCTGGTGTTGTTCCTTCAGTAGTTGGATTCATGTCGATTATGCTTGTCGTCGTTGATCGTACATTACCATCTCTGTATTGTTGTGCGCACTAGTGCCAACTGACTCACTAGCGTGAATATTGGCCGTTGAGGGAAAGAAGGAATAGATGGGCCACTGGCCATACTAACCATAGTCAACGCGAATAGTAAGATACTCGAGATTGAACGAGTGAGTGAACGAGGATTCAAACGACCGTTCTTTAGTAGTTATCGTCTCCTCTCACGTATACACACGTATACACGTACACACACACACACTAGTCTAATGAGCACGATCGCTAGATAGAATCGCGTGTATAATTGTTGATGTTGACAGATATTAGAAAAGAAAGACAATATACTAGAGGAACGGTCGCTTCACTTACAACGAGGATAAACTTAGATCGTTGATAATAACAATAATAAAGCCACGATCATGGAATCTCCTCCCCACACAAGATCAGGTATGGATCGTGGAATAAGTACACTTGTAGAACGAATAGAGAGCACTACACAACACGAAAGATTTGTTCACTCGTCGAGAAGAACAATATAGTTATAGTGGTTTAACTTGGAAAACTAATCTCCTCCAGAGGGATGCAAAGATGAGAGAAGCGTTGTTTTAAGTGTACACACGTGTGTGTGTGGATGAATAAATGAATGAATGCATACACTCGGTTATTCGTTCATTCACGCTCATTTGTTTTGATTTAGCGTGTATCAAATATTTTCATCTTTTATTGCGCGTATATGCACTTTGATACTATTTAAGCTGCATCGATAATCGAATGGCATCCTCTAGATCTTTTGCCTCACGCTCCGCTAGTAGTCGTTCTTCATCCGATTCAGTATTTGTATTGCCATCACTAGATGCTTGACTGTGCATGGAGGGCGATTCCTCCATGGATAACATCATGGTGTAGTGTAGTAGTTCTTCATCGCTTAATCCTTCCAGGTTATTATAGGTTTTCAATAGGGTTTGTTGATACTCGGCCTCTTGTCGTCTATTCTTCAAATACTGTGTAGTATGCTCGATTTCCTCTTCAATCTCTTGTTTCACTAATAACATCGTGCATTTAGTCAATTATCCTGGTGGTTCATCATCTAAATTCTATTTTACTTACAATGTTGACGTTCAATGACTGCGTCACGCATTGAAGCATAGTGGCCTCGTCTACTACTACGTCCTGATTTTTGTTTATCTACATTACATGAGTATCTTTGTATGTATGTATATATATATATATATACATATGATCATCTTACCTAGTGCATGACCACGATAGCCAATAGTCCAACTCTTCACCCTATCACCAAATGCCACCACCAATTCATTCATTCCTAAATAAATAGCTGACACGGGCATAGGTGATTCAATGGTATTTGATGATCGATCACTATATATATATATATATACATGTATATGTGTGTGTAAGTAGATGATGATGGCGTTATCATATATATGTATATGTATACTTACACTAACTTAAAGGTACATCTAAATGCACCAGATAGTAATTCCCATACAATAACACGTCCATCAATTCTAATAGTATTTACTTGTTAGTAACATCATAATTGATATACACGCATTAAGCAAATACACTTACCCTGCTGATACTACTTTATCATCATCTATCGCTAATGCTGTAATAGCACCAACATGTGCATCAACTCGCCTACAAAAACGATTAATCTACTATACTATAATGTAGTCATGATGCAATACTGCTTATTTACCATAGACATGAAGCATGTTCAGCTGACCATAAGGCTATCGCACCTGATCGATAACCACATACGAAAACTAGCGTTTTATCTAGTGTTGCTAACGAGGTAATCACGCCATCTTGATAGTGTAACGATTGTTGTCGTATTAGTTGGCCATTTGTTATATCCACGACAAATGTAGTGTCACTCGAGGTAGCAATAGCTATACTAGAGGATAATAGGCACAAGTGAGTGGGACCCTCCTCGTTAAATAATGCCAATTGATAGTGTGGTGCCTTTGCCGTTTGTCCGTTCATGTCCTCATGAGTATCCATTGTCCAGATGAGTAGTGAACGACTAGTAACGGCCACGACATGTGCATTCCTATCAAGTTGTACGGCAATAATGGGTTGTCCACCTAATTGTAGAGACAAGTTAGAATATTACTACTATTACTAGATGTTGTTGTTGTTGTTGTTGATGTACCATTTAATGAAGCTATCCATTTGCCCGTTGATGCTTCCCACAAATGAACTAGACCGTCATTGCCACCAGTGGCCAATCTAGTGGATGCTCCTTTACTGATGCAATACATTGTACTGCACCAACATGACGATGTTCAAATAGAATCTGACGTCGTTGTCGTTGTTGACGCGACACACGTTGCAAGAATACCACCATTTTCATAGCCCCATAGAATACGATTACTGCATACGTATGTAAGTATATTTCTCTTATTATCTATTTATCTATTTCTATACTGACTTACCGTTCCACATTCATACTAGTAATTAATGAGGCCATCTCCGGACTAGTATACGCGCTACGATTATCCACTTTGCCCGTAGTAATATGACAAGGTACGGCTAGACCGCGTGTTAGATTACCCACAAGCATACTGGAATCGAGGAATTCGACGAATGTATGTGTCAAGTCACCGATACGCGCATCGAACGTAACACTATGAATTCTATCGAATTTCCATTGTCTATATCATATGTTATAATGCATTATGGTCAGTGCACACGGATAGTAATACCAAGTGAGTATAACCTAGCATCTTACCGTATTCTATTCAATCTATCTATATACTCTCGTCTCCAGCTTTGTGGTTGTAGACGACTGAATAATCAACGGTTGTTATTTACCTTGTCATAACATAGCCTATCATTGTATCTATCTACTTACAGAAACGGTAGACGACCCAGTCCAATCAATAAAGCATCACGCCACGATCGTTCATCAGCAATAACCGTATGCCAACGCTTACACACCAGTTGTGCCTTGCTCTACAAACAAGTATCGTGTATGAGTAGAGTGAGAGTAGAATCTACTCGTATTTACTATACCAGAGCTGTAGGATCCAACAGAACGAACACACGAATTAGCAACTCGCTAGGAAATGAATTCATACTTGCAATAGAAAAGAATCAACAGCTCGTGAGTAATAACAGAATCAATCGAATTACAGACTTTTTTGTTTTTATTAGTGTGAATTGACACTGAGTGATTCACTGTTATCCATATTTCTATGTTACACGAGTATACACACACGAGTATTCTATTCGTGTAGCAGCATGGCACAATTGAATAACAATAGTAATGTTTATTAAAGGCAAACATAATTCATTCATATTCAGTCATATTAGTATTCTTCCTCGTAACCGCCTTCCTCATCGGGATCACCGCTATCCATACCGACTTCCTCGTAGTCCTTCTCTAGTGCGGCGAGATTCTCGCGTGCTTCGCTGAACTCGCCTTCCTCCATACCCTCACCGACGTACCAGTGGACAAAGGCGCGTTTTGCGTACATTAAATCAAACTTGTGATCAAGACGCGACCAAGCCTCGCCAATTGCCGTGGTATTCGATAACATACACACGGCACGTGACACACGCGCCATATCACTACCGGGTACCACGACCGGTGTCTGGTTATTGATGCCTACCTTGAAACCGGTGGGACACCAGTCGACGAATTGTACGGTGGATAGCTTCTTGATACGCTCGATGGTCTCGGTGGTATCCTTGGAGGTGACATCACCGCGGTAGAGTAGACAGCAGGACATGTAGCGACCGGTCTGTGGATCGGTCACCACCATTTGATTGCCCTTCTCGAAGCATGCGCTAGTGATCTCGTATACGCTATTTTGTTCGTGGCTAGCACGGTTAGACGCAACGATTGGCGAGTAGGTCACGAGCGGGAAGTGAATACGAGGGAAGGGCACTAAATTCGTTTGGAACTCGTTAAGATCCACGTTGAGCGATCCCGAGAAACGTAACGACACGGTAATCGATGAGACTACCTGGGCGACCAATTGATTCAGATTGGTGTATTGTGGCATGTCAATGCCCAATTGCTTCTTACAAATGCCGTAGATGGCTTGATTGTCGACCATGAACGTACAATCGGCATGCTCCAAGGTGGTGTGTGTGGTCAGAATGGCATTGTATGGCTCGACCACCGCGGTAGACATCTCGGGCGCTGGATAGATGGAGAATTCGAGCTTGCACTTCTTGCCATAATCCGTGCTCAATTGCTCGAGCAATAATGATCCCAATCCGGAACCGGTACCACCGCCAAACGAATGGAATAGCAGGAAGCCTTGTAGACCCTCGCAGTTATCGGCCAGCTTACGCACGCTCTCGGTGACCTTTTCCGATATTTCTTTACCGATGGTGTAATGACCACGCGCGTAGTTGTTAGCGCATCTTCCTTGCCTGTGATCAATTGTTCCGGATGGAATAGCTGACGGTATTCGCCATTGCGCACTTCATCAATGACACTAGGCTCAAGATCGACGAACACGGAGCGTGGCACGTATTTGCCGGCACCGGTCTCGGAGAAGAAAGTGCCAAAGTAGCCGTCGTTCACTGAGTTGTCACTGACATGACCATCCGGTTGAATGTTGTGTTCGTGGCAGTAGAGTTCCCAGCAGGAGTTACCAATCTGTACACCGGCTTGTCCAATATGAAGAGAGATGCATTCACGCATGTTGTATAGTATCTAATGATGAGCGATGTAAATAACTTTCGATGATTACAAGCAGCCAGCAGCAGCTGTAGCAATAGCATAATAAACGCGATGAACTTACTAAGAAAAGAGAGAAAAATCACAATTAGAACTTGTTGTACTAGTAACTAAAAAAATGTATTAAATGGTGGAAAGAACAGTGGTTGTTGTTGTTGTTGTTGTAACTGGGGAATAGTTCGAAAGAGCGAGAACGTATAACTAAATAGTGAAAGACGACGATATGCCAGCGTATGCACATGCTTTTAAGCAATACACGCTGCTTGGGTCAAGTCGCAGTGTGCAGGTGTGTGCGTGTATGCGTATGTGTATGTACGTGTATGTACGTGTAGAGGATGAAAAGTGGGCATACACCAGCGGAGACGCGTGCATCATCCATGAATGAGACAATCAGTATAAGGACCTGCCATTCATGCAGTCACAACAGCACATGGCAACTTGAAATATCGCGGAAATACACGTGAACTAAGGCGAGGAGATCATGGCATATAGAATGAAAAAGAAAGGCATCACTCCATGAGACGAATACGTGTGTATGCGTGCGTGCGTGCGTGTATGCGTGTGTTTGGATGTGTGGATGTGTGGTGTGTGTGTTTGGATGTGTGTATGAGGTGAAAATAGCGAAAAGAGAGATAGGAAAAGACTGCCATAATACACGAATACATATAACACGCGTACACACGTACATGCAGCATCTATCCACATCTATATACCGTATACATACACATACACACATACACACATATATAGAAAATGCATACATCTAGACATAGTGACACACAGTTATTATCGACCAATCTATTTATATTTATACGGTTGAAACGTTATTCTGTCCAAATGGTAATACGTGTGTCTCGTATATATGTTGATTTCGTCGATCCATCAAATCCGCTTCATGAATCAAAGCGCTCTTCTGCCAATGTTCAATATGTTGTCGTTCATCGGCAGTGATACTACTTGCCGGTAATAGTTGCACGCTTTGTTGTTCATTATTATCATTGCTAGTATGACTATAGGTGCCGGTAGAGTAGGGAACAGATGTATTGCTTGTTGTATTTCCATGGTAGAGCAACTCTTCAAGCCAGCCACCAAGCAATCGGATGATCGTCTTTGTCGCTGGATATAGCGTAGATAATTGTAGGAAGCCATGACTTGAACCTTCAATCACTTTGAATCGAACGTGTTGATCTTCGTTGAAACTCGCGAGACTATCCATGGCAGATGATGCTTGTTTACGCTTCCAAAGCTGTAGTTTGGCTTGACGAATACGAGCGGCAAATCGAATAGAATCATCCACTAGGGGATCCCGTTCTCCGCAAAGCATATAAACGGGCGGCATTTGAGCGATAATATGTCGGGTGCCACCAAGGGCGACACGTAGTATTCACGTTCAAAATCCGGATGTCTATGTGGACCGAGATACATGATCACCATAGCTCGTAGCTAGTTCGTATTAGTATTAGACATAGGTTGGATATATCATTGTTACTACTGTACCATATCAAGTGTAAGTATACGATCGGAAATGTAGCTCGCTTGACTAGTCATCATTAAGCGCGCGCTCTTCTCCTTAAGACTCGCCACTCGTGCACCAGTCTTCCATACAATATTATTATTACCACTACTATTGTGATGATGCTGGTGCTGATATGCTGATGTTGCTGACTATGTGTCCAGCGGTGTTATCGGTCGTCTCCTCTTCCGTCTCCTCTTCCGGATAGACTTCCACTCGTTCCTGTAGACTTTGACTACGTATACCACGCCATCTACTTACGGTATCCGGTGCAAATGCCAATGGACTTTTATGTCCCATATGATCGCGCGCTTCAGCTAGAGTGGGCAACGAGTGTGCACTCTCATTTCGGACGAGATCGGCGTTTTTAGGTTCAAGCCAACAACGAATGTTGAAATCGAGTGATGGATAAATGAGTAGTAGGCCCGCCATTGGCACTAGAGGTTTAGGCGATTCGATAATCTTGTAGGTAAGCGCCGTGATTAGATTGCCACCGGCAGAGTCGCCCACGCCAACAATGCTCAATGGTGCTTTCGGCGTATTATCCATGGCGTTCGTCCATCCCTCCAGTCCTAGACATGCACCATTGGTCTCTCGAATCTGTTGGTATACGTCGAAGCACTCCTCAATCGCGTACGGGTAGGGGAATTCCGGTGCCTTCTTATAGTCGATACTAAATATTGGTACGCCCGTTTGAATGGCCCAGTGTCGCAAGTAGTCCTCGTGCCCTTTGGCGACATTGACACGAAACCACCACCGTGAACATGTAGGATACACTGAGTGGCCGAGGCGAATGCCTCCTTGGTGCCATTGAAGAACACCTCAACACCCACCGGAGGTAGGTTAATATCACGACGTGTCAACTCAACACGACGTTGAATCTTGACTGTGGACGATTCATCCTAGTGATAAACCGAATAATCGGCGATTCCGGCTTATTCCAACTTACACGCATATGTTCTAGCGTGATACAAGAGCGTATACTTCGCACCTAGTCCTAATTATTAGCTGTACCATTTCACGCATCATTAGTTCGTATAAACTGCCTTTTCGGCAGCTTGATCGGCAAACACTAAATAGTACATGGTGAATACCATTGACAGGATATGCTTGAGCCAGTTGGGTCGAATATTCATGGCTGTCCAGAAGCCTGCATCGAATGCGGTCATTATCCAGGTGGCACGATAGAAATCACGATTATACTAATATTGCACAAGTGTTAATCCATTAGGATACATCTCTGATACGATACAATAGGCAACAAACTAACCATTCCAACCAATGGATCCGGTGCTAGGAATAGACTTAGTTATGAAGAACAAGCGGTAAGATTGATGCTCACTTACCATTCATGCCTGCTAAGAGGAATCCATTCTTAAGTACGTACAAACTAGTAATAGTTCCAAGTATAATCTTCCATGGAGGAAGATGAGCTACATAGTGTCAATATATGTACCACGGTTAGTTAGCAAATAAACTAAGGTGTCCAATAGCTTGATACCTACCAAGTTTGCGTCCAAATGACGAACCCATCGAGGACTACTAGTCTGATCGCGTTTTATATAGAATAGCCTAGCAGATACATGTATATAATATCAATAAAAGCTAAAGTAAAGCGCGAGTAACTTACGCCGCTATAACCCATAGTACAACTTGTGCGCGCTTAACAGCAGGTGATGGATTGCCGAGAATGTGGTCCAACATAGCTGTCGCTTATAAAAAAGTAAATAGCCACACACAAACCACACAGAAATAACACTTATGCTATATGGCTATGTACGCGTAAGACTATAGGAGATGAGGGAAGAACAAGTGAATAGGAAAAGTTGAAGTAATGTGACAAAGAAGTGAACTAGATATTTTGCGAACAGTGTAAACAAACGTTGACAATATTGCCAAGTGCGACGATATTAACGCCATTTTTACAGTAAATTTCACTAGCGCCATTGCCTATCCTGGTAATCATATAAGTATCACGTGAAAATTCAAAACAATACGTCTTGTAACGTAAAGAATACATTTATGTATACATGATATCTCTTAGCAAGACAATAAAAAAAGATAAAACTAAATTAGGGGGAGTACATTTAAATAAGTATATGCGATCTCTTGCTCGTCACCTATAGAACCTGTAGAACGGTCATCTATGAATGGCTAGAATTGCGACATTATATTCGTATATCCTGTCTGCATAGTGGGTTCAATGGAATTTCTATATTCCGCATTCCTGTTGGGATTGGCCACTTTATGATGCTCAGTAAATGCATTGAAGCATACTCTATGATTGTGCATCACTAGTAGTGTCGAGGTAACCAGCCTAACACGTAATGGCATCAATAAATAAATAAATAGATAAATAAAGCGTAGCATAGTATAACAGCATTATGGCTTACCAGTCAAACACATATAGTATATCTCCAAATTGACCTAGAAGGTTAGAGGCATTAAGTGTGAAGCAAATGACATTGGACGAAATGACAAGTAGCATAGTAGTGATACCATCGTGAGCCAATTCCTTCCAACATATTTCACCGCGTTGTTTGTATCGACGATGGATCACAATAAAGAATGCCGTTGAGAATATAATATTTGCCGGCAGATCTAGCAGGAGACGAAATACCGGAAGAAGCGGCGAGTGTGTCGTGTAGCAGCCTATACTCTCGGATATTCTCGCCACTGACTCAAGCCACACCATATATAGGAATAGTGGGCCGGGTGCCCCGACCACCACGACACTGACGCCGAGTAGCCATTTATTGCGTCGATGTGCCAGATAGGCCCGTTCGAATATCAATAAGTTGATGGCAAATGTTGAGATAGTGATGCTACCTATAATACTCCATACCAGCGTATAGCATGATAGACCGAAATCGGAATCAAAGAAAGCATTGCTCGCCAGCGAGACTACACCGGGAAAGGTCATGCCAATACAGCACCATGATGCTAATTTGCGAGGTTCTTTGATGATGATTTGCAATGCTTGGTAGAAGTTACGTGCAAATATAAAGAATGTAAAAAACAGCAAGATGTACTGGAAATAGAGACCTTGAAGACGTCGTCGAAATACATTGACATCATTATAGGATTCCATAAGATACTGATATCCATTCATATCACTATCGTACGCTTTGGTACGCATTGTTATTCATACGAAAATCGATAAAAAGATATAATGCGATTAAAATGGAAGAAAAGGTGGTAAAGTTAAGAGCAGGCGGAGTATTGTTCGGTTCAAGGATATGTAGAGGTAGAGCTAATAGGTCGTATAAAGAAACCGGTTTTTCTATTCGTCTTGTGCATGATAAAATCCAATGTGCATGCTGTGCTCATTTTAGTACCACCCATCAGGGCATTGTCATTTCTACGCCCCTTACAGCAATCTTGCAAGCATCCGTATATATTTTATTATTAGTATTATTAGTATTATTATTAGGAAGGTAAATGTGAGGAATGTCCTCTGTATGGTTATTCCCAACCGTCATTGCCACATAGTAGCGACCATACACATACGCAAGGTATGTGCGTGGTACATACGGAGAGACATAGAATATACAGGCGTCTATCGGGAGATCAACTAATGAGACTGGGTTGGACATTGCGTGGTGGGCTCAAGCTCATCCCCCGGTAAGGAGGGACGAACGAACCCTGCCACACGCCATCCACCGTTAAAACGCCCGCATCAGCGACCTACAACCGACGACTTGCTCTAGTAATTGCGTATGATACGTTGGCCAGAAATCTACACCACACCTTCTCCCGCTAAGGAGAAGACAGGGAATGTACTAGGTGGTGATGAAACGATAGCCACACAACAAGTGTGCAAGCCATGCATCTCAACTACTTTTCTATTCCTGTGTGCTTCATAAAGCGGCCAATAGAGCCGAACCCATCCTGCCATGAAGGAGGACTAGTAGCGACTCCGTATCCAATAAGGTAGAAATACAATCCAGTGAGCGGCGAGCATCTTGACGAGGCGAAAAAACAATCGCAGATAACAATTATGGGATAAAAATTTACTTTTTCTTTTTTCTCTTATTTTTTAATGAACACTCGTCGTTGATCAAATTGATTTGTCGTTTATTCATGTAATTCCGTAGTAAATGGTCTCCGGATGTTGTTATACGAAGAATATCATTCAACAAGCATTTATTGAATTGTTACATGCAAAATAAATGTCATATTATTGCTTAAAAAAGTACAATAGTAATAGTAATAGCTGAAACATACAAACATACTAGAGTGCAATAGCAGCTTCCTCCTCGATTACAAATGCATCAATGTCATCATCAATACTTGCTCGTTGCTTTCCATTGCTAGTTCCTGCAGTATTCAGTGACTATACTCATTCATTAGTAATACTATTTCAATCAATCGATCAATAAATCAAAACTCACCTGTAATGATGTAGTCTCTGTCAATGGCTCATCTTTACTATTTGATCGCGTCTTTCTACCAGTAGTTCTCTTATTGCTACGTGTTTGTCGTTGACTCGTTTCAACTTTGAACGTCGTTAGGTAACACTGTTACAATGTCGTCGTCATTATCATCCCAAAGTAGCGAGGTACACTAACAGTTGATTTGCTCTTTATGGATGCCGGTAGAATATCATCTGAATGCTCGCTAGATGACGATGACAATTCTTGCGAATGTACAACAATCTCGTCATCATCCTTGATTCTTTTCAATTCTCGATGTGCTGGCATGGCTGTACTTGCTGATAGATTACGCAATGGTAATGCAGTATTTACACTTTGACAACCTCGACTAATATGCCATGGCAGGACATTATCCTCCTTCTTCTGCTGTGCGCGTAATTCTGCTGCTGTAAATCCAAATGGATCATCGATATCTGATGTATTCGCTGATGCTGTGTCAATAACCGATACTCGATTACCATTCAGTATGCTCGATCCAAGTATATTAGTGTCTTGTTCTGATGTCGTAGCAAATAAAGACGGTTCCTTATCGGCTAGTGTAGCTAATGACGATACGGTAGTTTCCCTTCATTTTGCATATCCTTCTTCTCTATAACTACTTCCAATTTCTTATTAACCACTGGTGTAGACTTGCTACTATCGCGTACATTCTTCTTTCCCTTAATACTGCTAGTATTCGGTGTTACGCGTAGTACATTGGTTTTATCGCTCAATGGTGTACGGTGTCGTTGCTGCAAGCGTAAACTAGAACGACGTGTTGTTTGTTTTGATATCGTTGAATAGGGCAGCTGATCTTGCTTCATAATTACTTTATGCTTCTCTGACAGCCGACTATCACCTTGATGAACTTGCTTACTAGGTAGCGAACGAGTGCGTGGCATTGCGAATAAATGAACGTAAATGTTTAGAAAGATAACAAGCGATAACAAGTTAAAAGAGTGAGGAAAAGGAAAGGATTGAAGACGAGTGTAATTGTGACGCATTCTTGTCACTATTATCATTAATATTGTCATTTCGTCATTTCGTTTATCGTAGATGCTTTGCTAGTATAGCAATGCCTGAGTCGCCTATGACTTTGCCAAAACTTCCGCTGAATCTTCTACATGAAGATGTCAATAAGGAGAATATATACAATCCGGCAGTGCGTCTAGCAATGAAGAATTCCTTACTAGCCGACAATATCGTACTAGAACGACAAACTGCGAGGGCACGGATAGTATTCAGCAGTTGGAGGAACTCGAACAACGGTAGCTACATCTAACATACTACGATATAGCATGCTAACAACGAGTCAACACCGATATACATATATACACATGTATCATATGCAGGTATGCTTACCAGCTAACTATCGGTTGTGGTAGAAATGATTGTCATCAAACTTGGTGTAGGTCTTTCTCGTGTAAGTGCTACTTTCATTATTATCGAAATTATTCAACTATATGGCCAGCTTATGTTCCCTATTACTGTAGTGGGACCACGTCTCTCTAGTCATGCAGCGGGTAGACTAGCCACGCAACTGGCAACATTCGAAGGTGACAAACTATTGTGCAAATATTGCTCATCGATATGGACATTCAAGAAACGAAACAAACGTGTTATGAACAAACACACGTTAAACTCGTTAATTGATACTGCCACTAGTATTGCCGATGTATTTGCAGCGATGCCGCATAAGAAGGAACGTAATACTACATGCACTCTGAATGAACAACTAGCAAAACTTTGTATCAATGATCTACTCTCAACTGATCCTCTATTGGAGAACACTAGGATACCTGTCAATGACACGTCTACTGAATCAGGTACGACTACTAATTACTCAAATGTAATCAAGCATATTTCTGCAAAGATTAACTTGCAATTGTAAATCGAATAATCAACTAGCCTACCAACAATCATCCTATTATGCACTTCGACATATGGATCGATTGCTCATAGAGGAGGCGATGCAATTCTATACAAGATCCATCAAATACGCCATTCATAATGAGAATATATCAGTATCGGATATGCAGGATTATTCATTGGTCAAGAACACGATCTATCGTACATTTAGTAATAAGAAGGATATTTGGCAAGCATTCTTGGTAACTATTACCATTTCATTCGCTCTAATTATCTAGTAATAACATAGAAATGAATAGAAAAAGCAATTGACTGCTCCTTTTGAAGGTAAACTAAAGGAATGATAGCATATGGATTGAGATGATTATAACAACATTAATTCATAGTATTTGATACAAAGACCATCGATGCAACTTATGAATGGTTACTAGCAATTGCAAGTATAGAATGGAATAACATATAGATGATATGCTAATGTGTGCATGTCGATACACATATGCATATAGGACCAAGACACGTTATAGTGTTACCAATGAGATCGGCCATGGAATATTTGTCTAGTCAACTACTGCTGTCGCGTTCTAGTATTCTTTTGATTTACTGGATGTACATGCAGTACTAATATTACTAAGGGTAATGATTAATATCGTCAATTTGCTAATAGGATTATTTAGTGTTAATCACATTGTAATCTTTCTTTTTCTAGTGTCCAGAACTACTTAGACTAGAGTATTCAGCGACACTTGATAACCTTGTACGATTACTTGCTCAAGTTGAAAATGATAACTACACGCTATTATTTGAAACATTAATTAACCAGTAAGCGAGGGGAATGATAGATTATTGTCATATTGAACTAACATCACTGCTATAGATTTGATTCGGCATCATTTACACAACTAATAGATATGCTTAAACGATACTTGACACGTTCATACATCGTTGATTGTATGCCACCAGCATTGGTATTACATGTGTTAGTGGTCATGAAAAGATTGTGTAGGTCTAATTGATTAGTTAATGCGATTACTACTACATGGACATAAACATTAACAAATGTCAATACTAGATTTACTCGCTTGTAAGAATGAGGCACGTTTGGTAGATACGCTTGAACTATTCCAATGTCCGGAGCTTGAAAAAATGATAGATTTCAGAAAGGAATACCTAAATTGGCAGTATATTAATGAAGGGTAATCGAGTGTAGTGATACGCATTCATGCTGGATCATACTAATACGCATGTTAATAGCAATTTATCACGCAGATTTACCCTTCTAGACTGGCCATTTCTATTTGATATCGACTTTAAAAGCTACCTAGTTCGTATTCACGCCATCACTCAAATGCATCAAGCAAGTCTGGTAGTGTAATTAGTTCATTGATGTTGCTACAAAAATGGTTGACACGTCATCATTAGGATGCCAGTGTATGGCAAGGTATACACACATTATATCAACGTTACTTGTCGAACTACTCGGAAATGTTTGCCGAACGAGAGCAACAATTGCAATTCATGGTTGAATCACATATGACGTTGGAACTACGTCGAAACTCGATGGTAGAAGATGTACTGAATCAGGTGAGCTATTTCAACCATTATCATCTATCAGCATTAACTGATGCATCATTATTGTACAGCTAATGAGTCATGCAAATGCTCTTAAACGTCCATTACGTGTCAAGTTTGTTCGTGGTGGCGAGGAAGGTGTTGATCAAGGTGGCTTACAAAAGGAGATGTTCGAGATGGTAGCGCAACAATTATTCGATCCAGTACACGGTAATAGTACAACGATTCGTATGATTAACGATATATTTATACATGTGTATCTATTTAAAAGGAATGTTCATATATGATAGTGATACGCGAATTACGCTTTTTGATGAGAATTCATTGGAATCAGATGAACAATTCGAACTAGTTGGTGCCATATCCTTTATGAGATCGACTTTTGCTTATAAAGCTGAAAGAAAGAAGAGATAGAATGAAACGACCATGCCTTAACCATGTATGCACTTTCTTGGTTTAGCCTTCTATAATGGAGCTGGCTAGATGTAGGATTCCCCATGGCATTCGAGGCTAAACTACTGGGACATTCATTGACACTCCCTCTCCTACACAGCATGATACCCGTAAGCAATGATATGCATTTGCTATGATAATTATAGGATTCACAATCGGTGTATAGGATATTGCAAATGGATTGCAACAACTGCTTGACTGGCCCGATGATAATGTTGAAACGGTGTTTAGCCTGACATTCTCCGTGGATGTAATACGATTTGGTCAACGAGTCACCGAACCGCTAATCGAGCATGGTGTAACGACACCAGTCACCAATGCAAATCGTCATGGTATGCCGTGTGTAACACAAATGATGTTTGACATTCCATTGCTTATGATGATATTAGATTTTGTCGCGTTATACCTTAAACATTTAGAGCAGCGATATTTTGGAACGAAATTTGAAGCTTTTAAACGTGGTTTCTCTACCGTTTGTGATTTAGCATTTATTAGAGTACGTCACCAATATACTAATTGGCATCATTCAATACGCTGACATCCACTCACACCCATGGATATAGAAAATATTCGAACCATCCAGTTTATACTGGGCTATGCGAGGTAGCACGGAACTTGATTTCACCATACTCGAGAATAATACAACTTATGAGGAAGGATTTACACAGGATCATCAAGTGATTAGGTAGGCTAACTAGGATGTATTCAGATGTTATACCTACATTGACTATGTCGTAATGTAATCTAGATACTTTTGGCAGATTATTCATGACATGCAACCTGAGCAGCAACGTGAATTTCTACGTTTCGTCACAGCCAGTGATCGTGCACCACCACGTGGCTTGCAAGATGTACGCTTTTCCATTCAACGAAATGGACCTGATACCGATAGGTAAACAATGGTTGTGTATACTACACCGATGATCATACTCATTGATGACGCATAGATTACCAAGTGCTTATACGTGTTTCGGTCGTTTATTACTGCCCGAGTATAGTTCAATGGAGAAGATGCGCGAGAAACTACTCATTGCCATTCATAATTATGCAGGATTTGGACTTGTATAATAAATAATAAATATGTTAATAAAACTTACATATGTAGATGTGAGTAGCGATAACCAACACGGATAAGTTGTTTTTGTTGTTGTTCTTCGTTGTCCTTGTCTCCTTTCTGAACATTTAGAAGTAATGCACTTTGATGTAGTTGTGTTGGAACACTGTTTCCATTGCGAAGACTGAGAATAATCTGAATAACATTCAGACATGCTGCCATATCCCGATTCCATACACGATACTCGAATCCTTTACCATTCATGTCATCTTACAATTCTGATGTGTGAATCTAATAGAATAATGAATTAGTATAGTATGAACCATTTATCCATGTGTGCAGTATGTGGCACCACAGGAATGATGATCTCATGTCAATGATGAGAGTGCAGTTTCGATTAGTTAAACCATTAAACTACTTCTGATGACATGTCATTACTATTTTACTATGCTATGCAATGGAATATATCTTTAATTGTAATGCTGACTAACAACTAGGCATGATTGTGTCAATGATGAGCAATCGAGTAAATCAACTATAGCAGCGATTGAGACATCAAACAGATGTGTGATCTTCCATACATGAATGACGTTATTATGTAAGGCATATATCGCGTCATTATTACATTCTGCTTGATTGAAGCTTGCTCTCTGAATCCTCTCGCTCTCCATTATAAAGATGCACTGAACAAAGCAAGCACCAATATTGTCCTTTATTCTTTTTCATCATGTCTACTTCTACTCCTACTGAGATATCAAGTAATTCCAACTCATCTTGTAGATTACTCGTCTGTCTGAATAGTCTTCCATTTCATGACCAGCGTGCCTTCCGTAGTCTACTTGGTCATATCGAATTGTGCGTTATCAGCATGTTGTCGCTCTTAAGAAGCAGTATTCGAAATGACAACTATTATGGCAAGCACTATACCATAGGGCTTTCCTATCAGGAGCCTATTACGCTAAAGAAATGGATTTCGTATTATGGTGTGTACGCACGGATGTCAACAATCCATGTACATCGGATAAACGAGCCGATCTACTAGAGAATGTGGACTGGTACAACACATATCGTCGACGAGTGAGCACCGAGAATAATTGGCGATATGGACGATGCAAGACCACGCGTATCGATATGAAACTGACAAGATGAATACGCTATATCACAGAAACTGGGTATAATAGCTCAACTATTGTATTTCAAACACGCTCAGACGTGACATCAAAATCCCACCGCTATCATGCTTTAGAACATTTACCACATTCAAATCTTAGATCAAGCAACAGCATTGTACATAACAGTACGTTATCCACATCGCCCAATGCTATTTTACTGGATAGTGGCACTGATGGTCAATATGATTGTGCCACGGGTGACCATTACATAGCCGTATTTCCTTATACAATCGAGAGCGATACCAACTATAATGTAAAAATACTTACTCGCAAACATGGCGGTGTTTTCACTACATTCGATGTTCCAATACCATACAAAGTGATGGCAGTCAAGGGAAAATGGGTATTATTAGTGCATGGAATACGAGAGACATACACTCTTTCGTCAACTTGTAAGATTGATAGCTATACAATGATGTATTATAGCTAGTACTAACAACAATGAATTTAGTCAATGTAATGGTATTCGATATAGATAATAGTATCATGTGTCCAGGAAGCATTGATGATACATGGAAGCGGTCCATTTCTGTGAAACAACCAATCATACAGCAATAGTATACACGACAAGAGTAGTTGGTTATAGAATGGATCGTGTTGAATGGGCATTATATCAGTTCTCGGGCAATAATCCAGCTGTACAATTGCGAAATGGCTGGTTTCAACTACCCAAAGGGACACCGACTGTGTCAATTTTTGTTCGTGATTTATACGATTCGAATATGCTAATTAAATTACCTGGCAATTATTATTATGATTCACACATAATTCATAGTGTAGCATCCAATGGTCAAAGCCATACTCCACGTAATTCCTACGCTATATCTGACCAACATATACCTACCCATTGTTAAAGGCTGGATGCGATTATTCAATATTAATTCAGACCACCAAAAGTATGGACAGATTTATCCTCAATGACGATCAAGTATTACAAATACCGGGTACATTTTGCATTAGACATATTATTGGAGATCTCTATTTTTTTCTTAGAGAGCATAATGATATAGGAAGCCGATTACTCGTCGACATCAATACAAAAGAAATAATACGCAAATTGGAAGCACCTAACGGCAAGGGATGGAGATTTTCTGATTATGCAATGGTTGGTACGGCATATAGTTCTTTGACGGCGATGTGCTAGCAATACAAGATACGGCGAATTATACAACATCAATAAATCATACTATATTAGTTAATAAGTGTAGTGTTTATACATCATTAACCATAACACATGCAATACTTTCTATGAACTGGATGATTGATCGAATAAATCAACTATAGTAGCAATTGAACATCAAGCTGTACAAACTGATGAATGCTTCTCAATGCATAAGGATATTGCTCGGTAGCACATGTACTGCGTCATCATTTCATTCTGCTTGATTGAAGCTTGCTATCTGAATAACCTCGAATGCCATTATAACAATGCACTGAATAAAGCAAGCATCCATGTTGTCTTTACTAAATGTTCCTGTCAATTCATCATAGCTCGTTAACACTATTCATTATTTTCCACACTTGCATATAATTATTGTGTATTTTTATTAAAATGAACACATCGTATTTCTCTCTCTCATTTGAGAATGTCAAATACAATAAATAAATAAATAACATTGCTGCAAATCTATAATGCCATTTCAGTATCCAATTACAACTTATCAACTAGTAGATACAAGTGACAAACATCAAGTTACATGATTGAGCATTGCTAGTAGAATAGTACAAGTAGAATATACATGTGCTACTCGAGCCCAAATGCAATCGAGGAAGCTATTGATAGAGTAAACTACTTGAGTGTAAATGAATGACCTCCTATGAACCGTTTATCCACGTATTCAGCATAGGGCGCCACAACAACCACCCAAATTAATGATAATTTGTTTTATATCACTCACGCTTCTTTCTTTCTCCATTCAAAATATTACACGTAATGAACGGCCGGAGCGATCAGTCGACAACGGCCGCCATGGAGGATGTAGAGATGGATAATACGCGTTCACGGTAAGCTATAAAGGCGATGTTTAGTATCTTAAACTAATAAACAATATGTGGACAGCGGACGTTCTCGTTCTTCGTCTGCGTCATCTCGCCGATCTTCACGCTCTAGTTCTGCTGCCAGTTCGTCACCGGTGGATAGACGACGATCTACTAGACGCGAATCACCGAGAAAGTCCTCGGGACGTGGCCGATCGGCTAGTTCGGGTAGCGACAGTGAGAGTCAACGAGAATCGTCGCGTTCACGATCACGATCGCGTTCTCGTTCAGGATCTCGCGATGATAGACAACGACAACGACGACATCGACGTCAGCGTAGTCGCTCACCCTCGCCAACAGCGCCAGAGCCACCGCGCGTATTTGATATGGATCCGGTGAGAAGACGCGAACGCGAGCGTCAACTAGCGAAGCAATACGACGAGGCAGAACCACCTCGTGCACCTGCAGTACCGATGGATTCCACAGAGGAGCGTATCAAATTAGCATTCACCACGCGTACAGGTGGTGCTTACATCCCACCGGCACGACTACGAGCGATGCAGGAACAGATTACCGATAAGAATAGCAGGGAGTATCAGCGCATTAGTTGGGAGCAACTTAAAAAGAACATTAATGGTCTAGTGAATAAGGTATACTAGCTTGCTATTCTAGTAATTAGATTGATTCCATGTATCTAATACTCGTGTATGTATGCATATATTTATTATATTGCATTAGGTGAACACCACTAATATCAAAGTAATTACACCGGAACTATTTAAAACCAATTTAATCGAGGTCGCGGCTTATTCGCACGTTCTATCATGAAAGCGCAGGCCGCTGCATTGCCATTTACACCAGTCTATGCCGCACTTATTTCCGTGTTAAATACGCGTATGCCACAAATCGGTGAACTTGTACTTTCCCGCCTCATTGTACAATTCCGTCGTGCGTATAAGCGTAATGATAAGGTAAATTCATGAGGGTAATTCTGTATATGCGCTAATCACACATCCTCCATGTAGCCTATCTGTCTTTCATCGACCATGTTCATCGCTCATCTTTGTAATCAACAAGTTGCCCATGAGATTGTGGTGCTGCAAATGTTATCCCTATTACTCGAACGGCCCACCGATGATAGCGTGGAGATTGCCGTAGGACTAATGCGCGAATGTGGTGCATTCCTGACGGAGGCATCCTCACGTGCTACTAATGCGGTTTTCGAACGATTCCGCGGTATCCTCCATGAGGCACAAATCGATAAACGTATTCAGTACATGATAGAAGTATTGTTCCAAGTACGACGTGACAAATTCAAAGATAATCCGGCCATACCTGAAGAATTGGATATTGTAGAGGAAGAGGAACAGATCACGCATACACTCAGTCTAGATGATGAATTGGATATTCAGGAAGGACTTGGTATGTTGTTTCATATCGTATTTTGTTTACAACATAATAACATTATGCTTTGTTTAATTACTGCAATATTATTATTATTAGGTGTATTTAAATTTGATCCAGAATTCCAGGAAAACGAAGAGAAATACGCGCAGATTAGAGCGGAGATTCTTGGCGAGGAATCATCTGGATCCGAGGGCAGTGACGATTCAGGAGAGGAGAGTGGCTCTGAAGCCTCTGGAGCAGAAGAAGCCACCAATGGTAAGTGATGAGATGGTAGCATTACGATGCAAAGTATTGATTAGAACATTTTATTAGCACTAGAGAATCAGTTAAAGATTCATGATCGAACAGAGACAAATCTACTGAATCTACGTCGTACTATTTATTTGACTATCATGTCGAGTGTTGATTTCGAAGAGTGTGCCCATAAACTAATGAAGATACAATTGCAAGAAGGTGAAGAGGTAAGCAACGTAACATTGTTATGATTCATTTAATGATTATCGGGTATTAATCTATCTATTTATATATGCACGTACATACATACACATTCGAATACTAGTTTGAATTATGCAGTATGATCATGGAGTGTGCCTCTCAGGAACGTACCTATTTCAAGTTTTACGGTCTACTCGCCGAAAGATTTTGTAAAATTAATCGAGTCTGGGCCGATGCTACGGCTAGACTATTCGTGGAGACATTCGAGACCATTCATCGCTATGAAACGAATCGTTTACGTAATATCGCCAAATTATTTGCTCATGTACTATCCACCGATGGTATTACATGGGGTGTCATGTCGTGTATTAAGCTAAACGAGGAGGATACCACGTCGAGTTCACGTATCTTTATCAAGATTCTATTCCAGGAGATTTGCGAGGCACTTGGCTTGAAACAATTAAACGATCGTCTAAAGGATCCAGTATTATCCGAGGCATTTAATGGACTATTCCCGATTGATAATCCTAAGAATACACGCTTTGCCATTAATTACTTTACCAGTATTGGTCTTGGTGGATTAACGTAAGTGACAATCTAGTTTCTAATTAATCATTATCACACTAATCACACTTCTGTCTATTTGATAATAGTGAGGAATTACGTGAACATTTGAAGAATGCACCTAAATTGATTATGGCTCAACAACGATTACTAGAAACATCCAGTGACTCTGACACGGATACATCATCATCATCATCTTCTTCATCAGGTTCTTCATCATCAGGATCTGATTCTAGTAGTAGTGATGATAGTGATAGTACTACCAGTAGTAGTAGTGATAGTGATAGTGATGATAGTATGAGTAGTAGTAGAAGTAGATCACGACAAAGAAGACATCGACGTGATCGTAATCGTTCCATCTCACCACCTGTACGTAGTTCTAGATCACAAAACAATAATCGTTCAACGAAACGAGATCAAGATGTGTCACGAAGTGATCGTCGACAACCACGACAACGATCAATGTCACCTTCACCTGATCGTCGTCATCGTCATCAAAGACGTCGTTCACCATCTCGTTCACCATCTCGCTCACGATCACCGCCACGACGTGCAACTACTAGTACGCGACGTCACGATCGGTCAAGATCACCTGTACGTAGTTCCAGATCAAGTAGACCACGTTCACCATCACGTTCACGTCGATCTCGATCTCGATCTTAATATTGATTCTCTTTTCTAAAGAATAATAAAATAGTTGTTATAATGTCTTGATCATTGATTTATTTATATAATAATGATAATAATGATAATAATATAGTAATACAATCATAGCAGTAATGTTAATAAATAGTAAATGATAATTATCATAAGATAAGCAGATAAGATATTTTCATAAATAAATACATCGAGAATATTTAAGAAAATGAATAAAGTAAAATAAAGTAAAGTAAAGTAAAGTAAAATGAAATGAAATGACTAACGAGTAGCGGTGGATCGTTCTGCTAAAAGTTTTCGCATTCTCTCAATGCCAGCAGCTTGACGAGCCATTCGTTCTCGTTCTCGTCGCTGAATAGTCGAAGCAATCGAGGCAGCCGTAGGTGGTATACGATAACCGACAAAGGAAGCATTCTTTGCTGATTTGTATACTCTAGAGGGCATACGATGCTGAGGCTGATAATGATGATACTGAGGCATATGACTATCCTCATTACCATGATAAATAGCTGTATTGGATGTGGCATTGAATGGTGCAGGTGCTATACGAATCATTGATTTCCGTATAGAACGCGGTGTTATCGATTGTTTAGTCGATGTCATTACACGATGATCTCCTAGTGGCAATGATGATGAAGACGCGTACGATGAATGCTCCTTAGGATGCAAATGAGGTTGAGGCTGACGATACGACTGTGATGGCGATAATGATGAGGATGACTCATAACGAGGTAATTGATAACAATACGTTGACTTTTGCACTGGTCCATCCAATCGATCATGATCACGACAAATGGTATCTTCTACGGCAAAGTGATTGCGAGACACGGATTCTACATATTGGAATGATGACGACGATTGCTGTTGTTGTTGTTGTTGTTGTTGTGAATGGGTAGAGGCATGCTTAGCATATGGTGATGACGACACTTGAGAGGAGGGCAGGGCCGTAGGATAGGATGCAGGAGCAATAGGACGTAGATGCTGATGCTGAGGTGATGAATGAGAGGGAGATCTTCTTGACGAAGGGGATACACTGTGATAGTGTCGTGTAGTACGAGTACTACCAGGACTACCAATAATAGTGCTGGTACGAGGGCAATTGGTGGTGTTGACACTATTGAATGACGAGTATGGTGGAGTGGGGGAACGTGCGGGTGAAGGTAGCACCGGTGACATTTTACTATGTGATAACATTGGATGAGATGATGTAGTGATGTCATGCAAAGGATAGATACGATAGTATGGGTCACCGTGCCTTGAATTGGACGTGGCAATAGCAGTAGTAGATGGAGTATGCGGATGCAAAACATGCATGGTCTCGGAGTAACGAGTGGCCGAAGAGACATCGTAGTCACAATCACCGAGGATTGGCCTTAATGAATGATGCTGATGATGACGATGATGTCGAAGAATAGGATCAGGAGCGGATTGTGACTTGATTAAACCTGATGTCGTTGTCGTTGTCGTTGTCGTTTGCTGATATCGCGGTAGAGGATGACTGTTCTGGTGCATGGCATGATTCTGTTCAGTATGCTGTTGCTGCTGCTGCTGCTGCTGTTGCTGTTGCTGATGATGATCATCGTGAAGGGCTAGAAGGGCACAGGCAGCCTCTAAACGAGTATCCACCTCAATAGGATTAAGTAATTTATCCATGATAGGCGTGTAATAATAGGATTACGTACAAACGTATATAAAGTATTATTAAATGGCAAAAGTAAAGAGAGAGAGACAATGAAGTTGATGAAGTTGATGTTGTTGATGTTGGTCAAGGCATTAATTTCAGGAGAGCTGGGACTGAAAGAGAATGCTTAAATTCGTAGAGAATATAATTTACTACTTCAAATATAGATGATATACAATTGAATTAAATTAGTTAATGGTGTGTATAGACACACAAACAAACAATGATAAATGGTCGCGTTAATTTAAGACCACGAAACTATATCGGTACTATTAGCAGTAATAGTACGTGTAGTTGTAGTGATTGATGTCGTTCTCTTATATGTTAAAAGAGTAGCTTAAGAGGAATACAAGGTGAGCACAGCTACAAAGGAAACACAACAACTGGATACTAGGGAAATAGAAATGAAAAATGAATGAATATAAACGAAAGAGAGCGAGAGATAGAGAGCGAGAGAAAGAGAAAGAAAGAGAAAGAGTAAGTGGTAAAGAAAAAGGTAAAAATGGCGATGTCGATGGCAATGGCAACTATGTTGACGATGCTACTTAAAAGAAATACATGTGAATAGGAGAGAAGGAGTGAGAGGAACGAGAGAGGAATGGGAAAGCACACACGATATTTTATTATAATTTGCAATAATATAAGAAGCGTTGTTAGCACATTCCTAGAGTAGATGGTAGTAGAACGCGATGATTGCTGTTAGTTAGTTGTTAGCTAGTCAGCTAGCTAGCTAGCTAGCTTGTTGTTAGCTAGTCGAGGCTGTTGTAACAACGATTATTCCATTATTGCTAAGGTGGAAATGACTGCGCGTATCATTGGCGTACAAGCACCAATCAAAAATGTCTCGTTCATTTAGAGGACAAGGTTGAATACGACGATGATAGTGGAATGGAGCTGTAGGAGATATGCACACATGCTGGTATTGCAGGAGAGAAGAATAGAATTCGCCGGTTGATTGGTCGGCGAGTTGATTGATTGCTGTTTAACGGAGGAGCAAGTAGAGATGGACTGGTTACGATGGGGTTACCATTAAGGAAAAATGCAAATTGGCCACCCTGTTCTATTTTTACTTGTTAGCAGGGTGGCAAGACCGTGAATTACAAAAAAGGAACCAATTCAGCCGTTGTACACATTGTGATACCATTACAGCCACTACTAATGACAGTATCAGTAATATACGAAGGAAATGATTGTTCAATAGGGTCATAGCTTTGTATTGCTTTTTATCATGATTACAAGTTAGTATTATTATTATTATTATTATTATTATTATGATAGTAATTTATTATTGTTGTATGCGTGGGTGTATATCTACACGTCAGAGTGAGTGCGTGAATGAATGAATGAATGAGTGAGTGAGTGAGTGCGTGTGTACGCGTACACGTACGTGTGGCATAGTGCGTGTGGTGTATGGGCAAGGGGCGTGCATGCATTGCACCTGTTCCTCGTCCAAGGCTGCTACTACCATTTCTGCTATTGTTGCGGCTAATACCGACCCGTAAAACATCATATGATGAATGGGAAGGCCAGCATCCATTGTATGTAGGCAAGCCACCTTTACCCGCTTTTATCGTTTGCTGGCATGTTATGCGTACACACACACACACACACAATATATAGAAAGAGAGACAGGGGAAAAAGTATGTACATTGGAATGGATTAGCATGGCATTTTAGCATTTGTATCTGCACATTGCCGTGTATCGATAACGCGATGTGTTGCGCCATTAAAGCTTTCGAGTAACTACGCATACCCATACATACCTGTTCTATATTACCATTATTGATGATCAATATATAGCATGATGATATTTGTACATATATATATTCATAAATATAAAAGTGTCAGCATTATTATCATTAGAAAATGACTCGACACTTTTATTTTAACAAGAGACGATGTTACTACGCGATGATTGGCAGTAAACATCCGCCAATGGTCGATGAATCAGTGGCTATGCCAATTGATTGGGTAACACGCTGGTGGTAGGACCAATGAACTTGTAATCCACGAGACATGTAGGAATAACCTGTTATCCTAGTAGAGATTAGGAGATAAATTATAGGGTTGAACCTCGAATGAAAGGTGCTAACTAACACGACTAGTGCTGTTTATGTGCCACAATCTACTAGCCACTACATGATAGCATTGTATGAATTCCAGTATAAGTTTGAATAGATGTATTACTTGTTTGCGTGTATGAATGTGTGAATAGATATGTATAGAGATATGTTAAATGGATAGCAATGATGATAGCGGTGGCAGGTAGTGTTGCAAAGTGTGAAAAAATAGGTCATAAGGCTATACTAGAGTGAGTGTTGCTTTTATATTTGCTGGCCGCCATTATAGATTCAACAACAATGATAACGAGGATTGCGTATGGAATAGTATAGTAAATGGATATTACCTATCCGTAAAGTGTGTTAACAAATAGTTTGTTTTTTTTGAAAGGCAAGAGAAATATACCAATGAACTCTAGTAATCTCCCTATACACGAGGATATTACCAGATCTAATTTCTAGATATTGGCATATGAATGGACTGATAAGAATGCTAGAAAGAAGGAGAGGAAAGAGAGGAAAGAGAGAAAAGAGAGGAAGGAGAGAAAGGAAGCCCAAGAAAGTAAGTGACAATGAATAAACGCGCGCGCATGGATAAGAGTATAGTGCAACAGAGAACACCAAAGTAATACAGAAAATGTGTATCAGCTATAAAGAAGAACAGGTTCCGTGAATTGAAGAGAAATGGTATAGAATGACAGGAAATAATAGACTGAATGGTGTCGATGATGATGTGGTTATTCAAGTCTAGTTGGAATAGTAATAATAATAATAATGATAATAATTGTCATTTCTAAGAATATAAAAGCGTGTATATATGTGTATATATGTGGTAAGACAAAAAAGAAAGGATAATAAAAATATACCTAATGACATAAGGAAAGGGAAATCGGTAAACAAGAAATAGATAAAGGAAATGAATGATCCGATCATAATGAAGAGTAATCTCGGTTACTAAATGATGAAACAACGCTGTAACCTTACAACAAATAAGCATATAGACGTATATGATCAGTATGCATAGGATCATTCGTAATATCTAAAAGTAGTAAAAGTAGAAGTAGTAAAAGTAGTAGAATACAAGCGTGTATGTGCGTCGTATATGTGTATGTTCATGAGACAACATTATTGTGAATCACTTGAAGGATTCCGTATCTCGCAGTAGTTTACCACGAGCTCTCTGAGGAATTGTCGAGTACGAATCGTGGAGGGTAGATCGAATTCGGACATTCGTAATCGTTGCTCCAAACATTTCTCGGCTTCTTGTCGCCACATACGAATATCGCCATCGGAAGCCGAGGCGGGTCGTCTCTTTAGTAAACCGGCGAAATCGTCTTTACACTCGTCGGCACCCGATTTGGTGCGTAGACCACCATCCGATTTGTACTTGGACACCAGTGACGTCTGAAGCAATCGTCGACATATCAACTCTGTAATACTAATAACGTAGACACCACAGTCATAACCTGTTCATTGTAGTCGTGTGTCAATACTCGAGTAAACTATAGATGCAATATCATCATTGACGTACCATTATCTTGTTGCGGTGTCGGCATCATAAGGAACTTTGGATCTGTATAGATATAGATATAGATATATTACTATTAGTGCATGTTGTCTTTTTGTAGAATCAATAGAAACTCACGTTTCACGTTTAGTACTTTAGCTGCTTTGGCTGCCATATTACGTGCAGCACTTAGATTTGATATGTTCATGGTGTCGTAATAGTAGAATGTACCAGTGTCACGAGTGTAAACTAGCAAGGCCCTATATTATACTATGGTTATTATCATGATTATTGATAACAACAAAAAGTTGACACTTACCAATGACTACCACCGGGTGTATCGGCACATGTGTGATTATTGATCGGTAGAAAGATCACCGCTCGTTCGTGTAGCTGTGGAGGCAATACCGATAAATATTCACTAGGATCTACACATTGATCAGATGATTCATATTAATATTATCTTATACGAATGCATATATATATATCGTATTTTGATCGTTTCATATTAATAGCTACTTACTTGTACTTTGAGCAATCATATGAGCGATAGCGGGACGCATCAACAGGATTTCATCCGTTTGTACGATTTGTCGTTCAAGGTATCTGTAATAGTAGTCAAGTTATACTAGTAAGTAATCATGCATTGATATGGCATAAAACAACAATGATAATCATTTTTGATTTGTAACTAGTATTCTCGCTAATTAGAATACTAGCGACTATTACTATTTGGACAATTCAAGAAATCCAAGCGTAATTCTTTTTGTGTTTGCGCACTATAGTTTGACAAAAGTATAACACGACAAGCAGGACATTTCATTCGTTCATTCCTGCATACTAGTTCCCCTTGTATGCCTCATAGATGTGTGTACTCTGTTTCCTCCATATACTTTCACGCATAGAGGTACACACGTGTCGCGCGTGTATGAATGTAATGGATGTATATGGATGTACATACACACATCGATACGCATCCACACATGGTTAATGCATAATCTATATACATCCATATACATACATCCACATCCATTCATTCATCTTTCTAGTATTGCCCTTTCATGAATATTATCGAATAGCAAGCTGGAACCCGGTCCGAAGATGTAACTTTGTACATTTGCCGACAGATATCCAAGCTGTTTGGTTACATTAATCAATGTGGTTGCGAGTTTTACTCTGGATCAACCACACCAACCAACTAGTTATGACCCATGCAGAGTGGCACATAGCAAGTCACACACACACTGACTGGTTCTAATGGGAGGAGGTATGATGATTGTCATCATTACCATTGCTACAGCAATGATGTATATGTCGCAGTTGTGCAACATATGCAAGTGCAAACGCACTCAAATAGGAATTCCCGCGCAACAAAAAACAACACATACACATATACACACATACGCACACTTACTCGTAGAAGAACTCGATACAAGTGTCATTGAGCCATCGTCCAGGAGAGAGTAGTTGCAGATCGTCACTGCGAAGGACAACGTCGTAATAGCAGCACACGATACTACTATCTATGTGGTCCAAATCCCATGCCGTCAGATCCAAATGCATTGACTCCTGAACGTGTTGGGATGCATTACCACCACCACCACCACCACAAGCAGCAGCAGCAGCAGCAGTGCTATTGTCATCCATGATGATAGGGTTTGCCGGGTTACTTTTCGCTTCCGTCGAATTTGCGGAAAACATGGTAGTGGAAACGATGCCACTCGCGGTAAATGGTGTCGAAGGCATTGACTTGGACGTGATCCGGTCGATATCCGAGGTCCCTAGCGTTGTACATTCAAGTTTCTGTTCATCAGGTGGGGAGAGAGGAAGTTGCCGTGGTTGAATATTACTATTATTACCGGTTAACATAATACTATCAGTAGTAATAGTGGTGGTAGTGGTAGTGGTTGATTGCGACTGCACCGAGATATCCACTGCAGTCGATAGTTGTGTCGCTGATGCAGATTCAGTAGTATCCACTTGACTAGACATACCGATATGGTTCACGAATGGTGTAACACAATCGCGTAATACTTCAATGACTTTGGAAGTATACTCGTAGACACGCACGCACGCACACGCACCAGCTAAAATACACTGGCGTATCTGTGCTCTATTGGTATTCTAATAAATCGACTGCTATACACGACGTACACGCGCGTATCACGCAATAATATTGTCAAACAAATGTGCGAAATGTGCAAAAAAAGCTATACAGCAATAGAGCGATATTTATACTCGATAGCTGTTGTGATACGAGTTAGCCAACTACTACTACCGCTGCTGCTGCTTTTTGGTATTGTGTCGAATTTCCTTATTGAAATATAAAAATAAACCAGTCACCAGACCAATTTAAAGTCGAAGCGTACAAAGGAATCCGTTTAAATGCAATGAATGATTACCGTTTTAACAGCACCTATAAGTGTAACCAAAGAGGTAGCGTTAGCAATAATACGCGGGAGGTTATCGTGGTTCGAGTTGCTAGACACCTAAACAAGTGCCAAATAGTAATATTCAAGAGAGAGAGAGAGAGGAATAAGGACCGAATGTGTAGGAATGTAGAGGGGAAGAAAGAACAAGGCAATAGAGCAGTAACACACACACGCGCGCACACTCACGCACACACACAAAAAATTGAAAGAAATGATGAAAAATGAATAGTTGAGGGGTTTGCATCGTATTTTATACATTCACCATGTTAAACGGGTTCAACAATCTCAAAGTATCATCTCATCTCATTCCTATCTACACCATTGCACGCACACGCACACGCACACATCAAATATATCCAATATATTACTAATAAATTTGATTTGTAGTTTAACACTTTGCAACCACCACCACCACCGCAACAACAACAACGACAACAATTCCGTACTTGCTCATCGTCGATCCGTTATTTTTAGTCAATAAACATCTCTCGCCTCAGCTTAACACCCCAAATTATTACCAGAGTATCGCTTGCTCACACACTCATACTAATTCATTCATTCACTCGCTCACTCACGTGTCTACATGCGTGGGTGTTTACGTGTATAGGCGGTTACATATTATTACATCAAGGCATCCACACAGCATCAACATCAACATCATGATACGATGGTAATAATCACAGCAATGTTCCAATCTTTCCTTCCCGTTTTAACGACACGAACACAATCTCATCATTAGTCAGTGACATTAATGGTACGTGCATGTCATTCGTTCGTTGCTTTACAACACACACTGATGTAGTGATGCTCAATTAGCAAGTTATTAAAGCAAAAATGGCGTTTCCAACGAGGTGGTGGCAGCAGCACACCTTTGCTTAGTGACACCCGGCCAAGGCGACTGGATAAGTAGAGCGCAACGTGTGTGTCGTAATAGATGCACACGTAACAAACTCGTCAACAATGACAACTACTGTGTGTATATTGTTGTCATTGTTGTTGCGTACAAGCCATAATAAATTGCTTTACTACGAAGATAGCCCTACCACTAATGCCAAGGTATCATTGGTCAATAGGATAAAATTGTCATTATCACATAGACGGCGATTATAGACGGTTATAGACGATTATAGAAGGATATGTCGCTTGCCATTTACAATTAAAGCAGGAATGAGAGGAAGGAACAACTCCGAATTATTATTCTCTATTTGATTAGACGGTATATCGTGCTACTATGTCATGGAATGTTCTTCCATTAAACGACAGCGATGACTGCTATTGCCATTTTAAAACGAAGGCCCATCATCTCTTCGTGTACTGACAACACCAATAATGATTCCTTACTTTGTTGCATTGCTTACGACTTATAGCAATGACATCATAGATTGTAACCGTGCCTCGTGTTTAACTATGCTGTTTTTGTTAAATTAACACATATATACTTTACTCACTAACAACTGATGGCTTTGACTTTTTCACAAATGTTAAATCAGCTAATTGAGTTCGCAACCATATCTCATTTCTAGATGAGTGATTGTATGGTATTTTTGGACAATTAATCTATTCCATTTTGTCGTTTACAATGGAATAAAAGAGAGAAAAAAGGCTGGATTGACATCATAGCATCGAAAAGGAGGTTGTGAAGCCATGGTATGACGTCAATACCAGTTTTGTACTATCATGATGGCTTATGACGAAAAAACTGATGCTAGGGGGAGATAGAGAGAACTAGGAAGAGAGAAAGGAAGAGAAAGGAAGAGAGAGAGAGGAAGAACAACGATAACAGTAACAACAGCAGCTACAGCAACAGTAGCTACAGCAGCTACACAACAGATAGTGAATCGCGGTTACACACCAGTGGCTATTGCAGCTGCAAAAGTGCTTCGTCAAAACCAACTGCAATTAGCAATGGAAGGTCGTGCCATGGTAGTAATACGTTCCAGTGGACATGCATTATGCAGCGGTAGTGATAGATGTCCATCTTCTTCATTGATATCTATATATATACCACGTGATATATAATAAAGTGCATCTAGTTGAACATCGACGATTTACATGGAATAGAATCACTTTGACAAATCTCTCAAGGCCTTAAACAACGCTCTCCCAACAGACAGACAGACAGACAGAGAGAGCCAGAGAGAGCTAGAGCCAGGCATTCGCGTACGCACGCTCACATATATACACATATATACACACATATACGCGCACTCACACATCGCACATACGTACACGCAATACACACACATAGAGAGAGATATATATACCAGCATGTGTAAATTTATTCTTTACGAATCATAATCTCATAATCATGATGCTTAGTATCGCAATGGATTGCGTATATATAAAAGAGTATCATCTAACATTGCATATATTAACTATGATCAACCATAGCAATCAAAGACATGTTTAGATATCGCGCAGTATAATGGTAAACATACTAATAAATACACTAACAGACAAGTGAACGCAGCTTATTTCTCTTAATACTCACCTCCTATATTCCACAAAAAAGAAGTAAATAAAATAAATAGAATAGAAATAGAGGAAAGAATAGAGAAAGGAATGAATTAGAGCAGAGCAGATCAAATTAAATCAACTAGACAAGCAATCGCACAACAATCTTTACAATAAAGCGTAAACGAAGTTGCGTGAGATAAACGGTGCCTACGATTAAAAAAGGACCGATAGAAATGGGAAAAGAATAAGAAAAGTAATGTTAATGTCGTTGGAAAGAAACAGAAAAAAGATAAAGATGATAGATGAACCTGGATCGAGCTATCACACGGCCGTTATCAACCTGATGGTTGGGTCTGGGCGAGAAAGAGAGCAAGAGCAAGAGCAAGAGGATAGCAACAACAAGAAGACGAGAAGAAGAAGAGAACGAAATCAAGTAAGAGAGCAAAGAAAAAGGAAGGATGTCAACAACGATGCGGAGGAGAGAGAGAGCGGAGTACAAACGAGTACCATCATCTCCTACCTGATGTCATTCATCTACTTTTGTATGTGTGTGTGTGCGTGTGTGAGAGAGAGAGAGGCAATGTAAACAGTCATAGTAATCATGAATGAAAGAAAGAATGAAGGAATGAATGGATCAATCAAGAATGATGTAAGATGTAGCATGGATGAGCCAGTTAGCCATTGAGGTCGCATGCTTCCTACTTGGTTCAACAACTAGAGCATGGCTGCATCAATGCTAAATCAAAGGCTGTGCTGTCGCTTGATCATCCACTGGTCAAGGACTTGCCGCATTCTTGTTATTATTATTGCTACTACTAATACTACTACTATTGCTACTATTGCTACTATTTCTATTATTGTTGCAGATATAGTGAAACAACAGTATCAGGTTCATTCGCCACATGGCAAAGTAACATCACCGCCAATCTCTCTACCGCAACGCCGATACGATTATTTGCAGATACTTGTGCGTTGCTTAGCGTGATGCTCGTTTCTCGCTTGGCGAATTCGTGCTAGTTTGTTAGAGTTCTCTTAACCACGTGAGCCTCACACTTAAACATTGGACATGCGTCGTTGGTATACTATGATCTACAAGGCATAACAACATAACAATCTAGTATAATATAATGCTTGGCTTTTGTATTTTATTTCTGCTATAATTCAAGCATGGATAGCATCAGTAGCGGAGTGAATGTATCTGAAACGACTAGCGACATTTGTGGTAATACTATCTTCCGTTGTGACTATGGGAGTGATACCATATACGTTGATGACGCCAGTTTCCGTCATGTTAACCGATATAACACGAGGTTGTAGCTGTTTAGCATTGTAAACACTAGTAATCGCAGTCTATTGTTCTAAATAGATAAATGGCAGTATCATCTACGCTCCAATAGATTCTACTGTGGCTCAAGCGTTATTCGAATTCATTCATATTTGTATTTATATATTTGGTAAATAAAAGTATAAACAAGTAATAAAAAAAGAGAAGAAAAACGCTCATCCCTCCTTCATAGATGTAGTAGGTATTATTCATAAAAAGGGAGCCGCCAACTATTCATGGTATGACTTGCAAAGTTGACACGACCAACAATGCTATACTCGATAAAACAGTGGCACACTAGAGGTGAGATGACGCAAGATGCTGACTTTGTCAACTTGATGGATAAAAGCAGAATGATAATATTCTACTATAACGATCTTGTACCACATCAAGATAAAAAAGTGATGAATAGCATCTCTACCATCATCATGCGTGCGTAATAGAATCATACAAGCAATGTACGTTCTCTGTGTAGTTACAAACATATCCCCTTCTCCTAATAAAGACGAGATTAACATGTGTGCATTTGACTATAAGTGGCTAATGATTTGGCAAATATTTATTATTGTTGAATAACTGCACATGAGTGTAAAGAACATAGAGTTACAATCATCATCATTATCATCAAGTGTATGTATATGTGTAGGGATGCTCTTCACATACATTACAAAGTAGCCTATCCTAATGGGCTAGACATCATGCCGCGCTCACTTTTGCTTATTCCTCTTACTTGTTTCCACTCCATTAAAAACCAGTTGGCCATCGTACGCACCTTTGACCATTCGTGGAGTGGCACACGTAAGGAATGATGACAATTGGTTCATGCTGTGTTACACCTCATCATGGTAGTACAGAAATAGGAAATGAGTGCTTCACCGTCAATATAGACATCACCTCTCCCTCTCCCTCGCTCACTTACCTCTAGTAATTGGCAATTTTTTGTACCTATCCTTTTGCTTTCTCTTCTTTATCTCTTTCTATTCTTTTCTCGGTTTTTTTAACATCTCTATTATTATACTCTTTACTCTTTACTGTCCACTGGACTTGTTTCCCCTTATCTAATACTAGTGTCCACATACTCTTAGTGGTCCCTTTGTTTTACTTACTTGAATAGTAGCCTTCATACTTACTTATCACCATGAAGCTTATCGCTGTATTGCTTGCTTTGAATGCTCTCGCTGCCGTGCAATTGGTTGCTGCTGACTGTGCTCCAGTAAGTTAACTAGCTTAAACCACATTGATATTGCTCATGTAAACTTACCTATCTATTCTATCGCCTTTAGGAAGTGGTTGAGAAATGCGTATCAGATTTGCAGGCTCGTATTGTCAAATGTGCTGATGACTTGGGCTGCAAGTGTCCGGACTACAAATCCAAAGTCGGATGTTATAACGGATGTGAAAACGAGGCGGATTTAGGTCAGCAAAAGATCGCGGAATCCGAGCATCTCGCCTATTGCAAGGCTTACGAGGATGGTCTTAAATCCAAGTCTAGTGCCAGCCCCAGCGCCACCGCCAAGCCTACAGGCTCAGTGTCCTCCCCATCCGCTACGTCCAGCAGCACCGTCAAGTCTGATAGCAAATCTAACGCTGCTGCCAGCAACATTGATGGTGGCCTATTCACCAACACCTTGTTGGCTGGTGCTGCAGCAGTAGCTGGTGTCGTAGTCTACTACGCTTAAACAATAAATAAACTGTTTTTTACCATTTTAATACTATTATATTACTAATAAGACAGCATTGATAAAAAGTGAAGGGAAAGGGAAACAACAATGAATTGTGTTAAATTTAGACTGGTAGAGATAATAGGAAGATTTTATTTATGATTTACTTCAGTTATTAATTTAGTAACAATGACTGTAGCCTAGTTGGTACTCATGATTTTATTGAGAATCAGGACTAAATTCTAAATCCCTTAGAAATGTTACAAATGCTGTCAGTACGTGTTTCGTCGATGATAGTTCCTTGCTAAATTCAATAAAGTTCAACGTTTCGCATGATTCTAATGAATTCTCTAAATCATCACAGTTGAAATAGTGCGTACTGTCGTCATATTGAATCCTGGCAAAAATAGTACCTAGAGCTGGATAGGCAAACTTTACCGGATTATACATTATGAGTGGAAATTCGAACAATACTTGTATATCTCCCGTTCTAAGGTCGACAAGATTGCAATAATAGCTGTACATGATTGCCGCGCTATAACGTCCTATCCGATAGATGTAATTACCGTTAGGATAAGTGCCGACTATCCTGGATGACTGACTGTCGTTCATATCAAATGAACATATAGTCATATAGCTTTTGTTAGCGGGGAAAAGTAGCTGTTGCCTGATGGCAACATAATTAGGACCTAGTGAAATGTATACGGCCGCTAGATCGGGTATTTCCAGGGTTAAACTACCACGATGCGTCATTTCTATGTCTAACGTGTCGTTTGCTGTCGGCGTATAGCGAAGACATCGCCAATTCAGTTGATTTGCCGTAATCGATTTGAATATCAGCATTGTAACGTCTTTAGATGTTGCCGTGTATATGAGCGCACCCAGCATGTTTTCATTAAGGATTGGATATATTCTACCATTACTTAGATTAATCAGTCTCTTTGCTCTCGCATCCATCGTCGTATGAAATATTCCCCATCGACCTAGTGTGCGCTCAAAACACACGTCATTATGATAAACATGAGGAGGAATAGCGAATTCAATGAGTTTCTCTCGTGAATAGGTCGGCTGTATAAACAACCTGGATTCATACATGATCATTGTATAAAAGCAGTTGACATAAATGATATCTATTCGTTTCTTCATTCTTCTCCTCGTGCCTTGCTTGTCGCTTTGTTGTATTTGCTCGTCTACCAGTGATGCTATTCGTGCTTTAATGGATTTTGCGTATCTTAGTCGTGCCGGCTCATGATCAATATCCGTATCCCAATGGAAATACATATTAATATAAGGGATTGTACATTGGGAATTAACGTGAAAGTAATGAGAATTTCTATTCCCCCAGGTGAAGCTATGATCCCTGTATAGACCTGTATGCCAATGTTTCTCGACGATTGTACGATATCGGTAGACTTCCTTCCAATTGATATTAACCAAGGCGGATGATGACAATTCATCATAATCATCGTTCTTATCCGTTGGATCGGGACAATAGCCAATTTCTTGCCATTCTTTGTTGCGATAAGCAATTAGGAAATTCTTCTCGTTAGTTACATATCGCCACGGATACTTTCTTGCGTATTTTCCACGCCAATATGCCATTGAATGTTGTATTGCCCATTGTATCGTTTTACTAGTGCATTCCAATTCTAGTAAGGCGTCTTCGTCAAGTATATCAAATAAAAGATTACGCTCTTCTTTCGGTAATACGACTACCAACTGTTCTAGCATACATGAATTCATGATAAGTCAATAGTACTAAATGTAGACCGAATCAAAACAAACAGAAATAGCCTGCGTCTATGGGTGGATTACATCCAGATGTACCTTTATTTATAGACCAATAGTATTTGCCGTGTAACAATATTACTGTACTTTTTGGTTCTCTAATCTTCAACTAGCATTAGGCGAGGATTGCAAGCAACTATTGCTGTATATTCTGCCTTTTCCCGTTCTTCATGCAAATAGATCAATAGCAACAATGAATCATGTTTATTACAACCATTATAATAGATCCAGAAAAGGCCTTGCCATATCGTTTATCTGAACTGCTATTACAATCCATTACATTGGATATAATGGAAGGGGATAGAACAATAATGCGCGCAATGGCATTGACGGTTTAAGACATTGTACAGGGAAGTATAAAAATGACAAGATGTAAAAGAAAGGAACAGATAGCAATATCCACACTCACGAACGAGTTGCCCTTGTCAATAGAATAGTTGACGCAATAACGACGACCGCAATCGTAAACGACGAATTGGCGCGTTAGAATGAAATAAATTCCTATATCAAAGCTCCTATAGCTTCGTTATTTTGTGTTAGTATTACTAGGATGAATACTTACATTTCAAGGCAAATGGCATTATACATAATTATGATTTTCATTTTTATTTGACTGTGTTACTTTACTTATTTCCTCCTGTTTATCAGCCACATTATAGACAAGCACATTGCGTTGTTACTTCGTATAGCTTAGAGGCTGATTACATTACAAGTATTTACAAACGACTAATTGGCAGAAACTATTGTATGGTGTATTCTCTATAGTCGACAGGAAGCACACATATTATATTTGTATATTATCATGAAGCGTATGAATAGTATTTCCACAACTTTATCGGGCAAGGAAAGGTCATCATTAGCAAAGCGACTTCGTAATGAGGAATCTCGCAAGACAGCAAAGTCTACCAATACAGAGACAGGTGGTCGTTTAGCTCAACTATGTCATATTCTCGACAAATTGACATCGACCCTGGATAGTAATACTGAACTTGCGCTAAAGTATTTCCAGCAGATACGTGTTCTATTGGAATCATTGGCACGTCGACCTCCCTTGACTGTCAACACGGAGGATGGCCGATCGATTTGCAACAAAGCAAGCGAATTAATGGCGAACACATTGATTGCAACGCTAAACACCGAGACTGTAGACTACCTTGAATGGACCTACAAGATAGCGTGCTACCTTGCAGAGACCGGTAAAACACAGGTGGATATCCCGTTCTACGGCGACTTTATAGATTCCTTTCTGTATCGTGAAACACTCTTTCGCATGTTGGATACACTTGACGTGGTGCCGACACGATCGAAATACTATGCACTGCGCTTTCTTCATGCAATATGGTCGACTATCGAACAAATGAAAATCATTCCATTTAACACGACATTATTACGCGCAATTACACAAATGATTGCGACATCACTGCAAAGCAAGGAAAACATCACCGAGATTGATAAAGCGTGGACACAGGCATCCAAGGTACTAATGCGATTACTAAATAATGCATCGCCATCATCAGACAATGATAATGATGATGTAGTCTCACTGGACAATCAACAATTCTATACGATATACAAGGCATGGCGATATCTATACGACACTATTCCTTTAGCAGGATCGAATGCTAATATACCATGGCCATCTATCACCATTTGTAATTTATCCTCAGTATTACTACGCGTTTTAGTAGCGATATGCACCATTTCACCAAATAGATTTCGCGAATTGTACGAGCTCAACTGGATTACCGATGTACAACGATGGTGGCGGTGGATTCACAAACGATTGCTATTCGAACGTACCTCGCCCACTAATCATACCAATCAGTTCAAGTTGATTCAATGCTTTCTTACTGCAACATCAGTATGGAAACTGTACGATAGAAACGACGATAAGCAGCGTTGTTTGGATAGTTTAACTCGTAATCAATTTATAGATATCCTACTACATTCGGTTGATTCTGCTTTATCCATTTGTCCGACATTCAATCGTGTTCCCAATACTCATGACAATGGGAGCGCTAATGGGTCAATGAGCGTGGATCAACCTCATGATCCAATTCCGTCTCTCGTTTCATTCCTGCTATGTGTCAATGGATTAGTGAACACCACCGGTATAAGTGGCAATCAACAACGATGCGAGCAACTTTTATCGACAATCAGCAAAGTATTAAATAATTTATTAGATGTCAATAGGGATAGTAATGGCGACAGCACTAATCTATCGGCATTACTCGTTGCTCTATGGTCGGTTACCGGTCATATTATCACGCAAGGATCACATGAATGGGCATCGCGTATAATTAAACACCACATTGGTGTTGGCAATATTATACAGCATGCGATGCATCGATTACAGAAATTGTTACAACGTCCAGACTCGATACAATCGTTTGATAGCTGGGTTTGTCGATTATGCCTACATGGTTTACAGTATAATGCCACGTTACTCGCATCGCATGGTCTGTTTCAACTCTCGCTTATAGGTATTACCGGGCTGCCTTATACTACACCGGAGGGCAGGTATACCTTGTCCATACTACTTCAACTGATTGAACTACTTGGCGAGAAGACATTATTACGAATGAAGCATACGCGTATGCTCGTTGCTGCCGTAGTAATATCGGCCGAACGAATAGAGAAGGAACTATGTACATCATCGCCATCATCATCATCATCATCATCATCGATTGATCTTCAGGAGTACATGCCTTATCGTATACTTTTATGTGTTTTAACGACACTTCCCAAACAAGTACGTGACCCGGATTGGAGTGGGGAGCTTTGTCTATTCGAAAGTGCAGCGGAATTCATCGAGAATGAACAACATCGTTCGCGATACCAGCTAGAGGAGAGGAGAATGTGTCAATGGCCAAGTGTCATTGGTATACCGACAGGATCGACTGCTCAACCTCATGAACCTCTCTCTATATTGGCATTATTCGTGTGGCTCTTTTTCCATTGGCTATCGAAACTACCGCTTGATGCTAATACATTCTCGGATAATCAGCGATGTTCATTATACGGCGACATTGATCAAATAAGATATTTATCACTATTAGCACTTCATAGCTGGATGAGCGACAAGTATTCGCGACACTTGTTCCTACAACACTCGAGCTATCTAGTCGAGCTGTGCAATACAACAGAGATACAATGGAAGCAAGGGAGATCGTTTAAATGGGCATTACCACTGCAGCAGTTGTATCTTTTATTCTTACGAGATGAACAGTTTGTCAATGTCATATTCGGTCGTCATTTATTCCTACACATGATTCGTGGCGTGTTGACACCGCTAGGCAATGACGAGGATGTCACGTGTGAGGAACTGCAGTTACAACAGAAGCAAACGCTAATCGTGGAACTACAAAACGACACCATTTGTCAAGCATTACAGAAACGGCACGAGATATCAGCGTATATGGCACTATTCATATATTCATTGCCCTCCGAGTGGCCATCGATTTTATTGACGCCACTCATTAACGCTAAGCGCAAAGACAAACGTATTCGTGTGTCACTATTAGAGTACATCACGCACGAGTTGCTAATAGTCACTAGCGTGGAGCGTAATCAACACTATCAAATGCTAGTGCTACTCGTATTTCAATGGTTTGGCATGGCACTTGCAGCACTAATACCGATGAGCGTGTTAAAGCAATCGAATCAACTGACATCCGATGAACGACAACAGAACTATGACGAGTATCGTAAACGATATCTAGAACGATGCTTGGATGACGATTCGGTTAACTTGCAAAGTAACGTGGATCCAACCGATCGTGTACTATTCCGGACGGACGATGGTTCCAATGTCATTACCGCACAGCGTGACAAGCTCGTCAAGGCCAGTCCGTATTTCACCGCTCTCTTCGATAGTGATTTCGTTGAAAGCCAACGGAAGCAAGTAGACTGGTCGCATGAATCATTTGTAGCCGCATCGACACTCGTACACTACGTAGAGGCTATCTACGACAATCCCAATTTGCAAGATGTACTCGATATTATTTGGCATGAACCACAAAGTGCCGATACCCTAATACAAACGATGCTACTTGCTCACAAGACTGATCTGGGCATTCTAGAATATGAGTGTATTAACGAACTAATGAATATGCTAATGGATCATCGTTGTGAAGATGCGGCATTGGCTATTATTAGCATTACCAATGACTATCGACATTTTGACGAGTCACCACATGCACGTCTATGGCATAGTGCTCGAAGTGTTGCCTTGCGCTATTTATGGCTGCACACACCTCGTAGCGGTTTAGCAGACATGCTACGTCATTGGTGTGGTATCGATGCAATATTGTACGATGTCGATGTCGAGACAGATATCGACGAGCATATAACTGATCTAAACGATCATCTGAAATGGCTTGTTCGTATAGCATCGACAAGAGCAGCATCTTCTTTATGGACATCACCTCAAGGATTTAATTAGCGTTTCTAATGTATACTAACTAATCATGTTTGTTTGCAATAATACTAATAGCATATTAACTACAATCTACTTGTCATTAAACAATACACATATTCTTAGTATTGACTACCTTCCACTTGTCGTTGACTTCTTTCAAATACTGGCTTATTCGTGCCAATCTCATTTCCCTGTCATTTCTCTTACCACTAAACAGTAAGTGCCTTCTTTGTGTCAACTACATTCCACTTGTCAGTAAACAACACACGTCTACTTCCTCTTAACTATATGCTAGTTATTCCTTTTCCTTTCTCAGTAATACGCGTCTTCTTCGTGTCATTCGCATTTCACTTACTCCATCTTTCACTTTAGCATACACACTCCCTATAGCAGCTATTCTGCCATACTATTTCTATGCCGTTTATTTATCTCTTTGTTTTCCTCTTGCTCTAAACTATCTATACGCTCACTTGTCGTTATTATTACTATACCAATAAGCCTTGTTTATTATTCGTTCTAATCCTTTGTTTTCTATCACTGTCCTGCTTATTTATCAATGTTTAAGCGTTCACTGCTCTCGTTGTAGTATGCGCCTTTTACTTTTACCGCTCTTTTCCGTAATCTATTTGTATGCCACCCTTACGTCATGCTTTTATTTGTATTTTACTTGTTTACTGCCATCTACATACTCTATCTACCTACAAGCATATACTGCTTCTTCAAATAAACTGACATACGTGTTCATGCACCCTTCCTTGCTCATTCCTTGCTCATTCGTGACAAGTCAGTCATTCTACTAACTACTACTTGTTTATTACATTGCTTATCGTGTATTCTATTAGTTCACTCGTTGCTACTTCTATGCAACTAATCGTAAGCAGTATTATCATAACTTATCTATCATACTAGTTTATTGCTACTTGTAAGTACATGACATGGCAATATCCAACTATACTAGTACACTTGTATCATCTACCTTATAGAATTGATGATGATAGTTATCGCTATCAATAAATGATCCATTACTGAATACTGAATTATTATTATTATTATCGTGCTGTGTCAATTAGCATTTCTATGGTGCTAATGGTGCTAGCAATTGAATAGATTATTTATTATTAAACTGCAAAAGTTACAGGCTAAATGCGCTAATCGGTTGGAAAGTCGTGTAAAGTCCGATTATTTCCTTTTCGTCTTTATTCTCGACAAACAACAACAATTATTAGTTCGTAATCTTCTATGACTACAATGGACACTTATTATTTACAAAATGGTTCTATGATAAATGAATCGCGAGAATATGTCATTGTCATTGACGCAGGTAGTAGCGGGTCACGCGTGCACGTTTACAGCTGGAAGTCACCCGAATTACAACGTAGTCTATTAACAACCGACGAGTGGACACGTTTACCCGTGGTAGAACTCGGGAATGGTCATGGTTTTGGCTGGCAACTTAAACAAGAACCAGGTTTGTTAATATTAGTAATAACTAGTAGTAGACTAATGTTATGATGATTCCCACTAGGTCTATCCACGTTTGCCGATAAAGCAGAACTAGTACATCAACATATGATACCGCTTATCGACTTTGCAAAGAGTGTCATTCCATCGGATGCATGGGCACAAACACAGGTGTACTTGTTGGCCACAGCTGGTATGCGACTTGTGCCGATGAAACAACAAACGGAGGTGTTAACAGCAGCATGCGATTATATACGAGCGAGTAGTCCGTTTAGTGTCGATAACTGTCATAAACAAATTAAAGTGATATCGGGCGAGATGGAGGGTGTTTACGGCTGGGTTACCGTCAATTATTTATTGGATGGATTCGAGAAAGCACTGCCAAGTAATCGTATTGAATTCGAGGATCAACTATGGCCGGATACATTTATATCTGGCACGCGGCCATCCGACGAGAAACCAGTCAGAAAGGGACGTACCTTTGGGTTTTCCGATATGGGCGGTGCCAGTACACAATTAGTGTTCGAACCGAGTGTACATGTAGCCGATGAACATCGACACGATATGACAGAGGTGCGCTTACGTCGATTGGATGGTAGTGTGGCACGTCATGATGTTTTCGTGACAACGTTCCTTGGATTTGGTACGAATCAAGCACGACAACGACATCTTAAACAGTTGGAGTTACAAGTTAAGCAATCAAATAGTAGCGCATCATTCCGGGATGTTATCGATTATTGTTTACCACTTGGTGCCGAGGATATGCTACTGGATGGAACACGCATAACAGGCGGTGGTTCATTCGATAAATGTCTCGAGCATACAATGCCATTACTTAACAAGACGGCGGAATGTCCCGAGAAACCATGCTTATTCAATGGCGTGCACACACCGGAAATCGACTACCAAGTGCATCGCTTCGTAGGTGTGAGCGACTGGTGGTATTCCATGCACGATATATTAGGCTTGGGTGGTGATTACGACGCGAGTACGTTTAAACAAGCCGCTCATCGTTACTGCCAAATGAGCTGGGATCAAATAGTGGCGGAACACGAAGCAGGTCGTTTTCCATCCAGTGTGAATAGGAAGCGACTACACGAGCAATGTTTTAAAGCGGCCTGGTTGTCCAACATTCTTCATGAGGGATTTGGTGTACCACGTACAACAACAACAACAACAATATCCAGTACACACTCGCACTTTCAATCATTAGATAATGCTAATGGCATACCATTCTCATGGACATTAGGTGCGGCCATGATGTATGCAGTATCACCGGTTGAAATTGGCGGTGTTGTAGGACCGTTGGAAGCGGCTACCTTTCGTCATTGGTGGACGACCACCTGGCGTGCTGCCATCATGGATGGTTGGCCACCAGCCGACGCCTCACCACTCTTACCATGGGTGTGGCTCATTGTACTGCTAGGCTACCTCATAGTGGTAACTCGAATGACATGGTTAATCCGTCGATTTGCACGTAAACGCGCAATAACCCATTTAGGTTATTTGTAATCACTCACTAATAATACATTAATGTTTTCTTTATTTCCTATTCATTCTAATACAAAATACTATTTATTCATCTCGTATCCATTATATTCCTGATTAATATTATAATAAATTAATAAGATTGTGAACTGATCGTCTATGCAATGTAATATACCATTTTGACTAATAATAATAATAATACAATATTTAATGTGATAATGAGGAATCATCACTGGTGGTAGTAGTAGTAGTAATAGTGGGCAATTCAATGATACGTGTTCCCTTACGATACGATGAAAGTACGTGCTGTGCATTAAGCTGATCATTTTGCTCTATTCGTTGTTGAGCCTGTTCAGCATTCTTTGCTAATCCTGCTTCTTGATGACGGCGTATCAATCGATCATAAGCAATCTGACAATCGGGGAGTCGTATCAGCCAGAGATTATCGTAAGGAACTTGTGACCATGGCAGTTCATCAAGCGCAAGATACAAGCCTTCAATTATGATAATGCGTTGTCTAAGCGATCATCATTAGTCACTGATTGATTTAAGGACGGCATCATCTAGTATACACTTACGATGACTGAATTGTAATGTCATCAGGTATGGGGTCACCAATAGCATGATCAAAGCTTGGCCAAGTCAGCTGCTTGTCTATTGGTGTGCTAGTTAGTAGTTCAACTGCCATTGCAAACCCTATTATCTTTGTTGAATAAATTAAAACTAATCTAATATGCTGCAGTAGTCATTACCATTTGCATCAAATGTCCAGGCAGATCCTCTTCGACAAAATGCCATTTCTGGATCCTATACATATATACATATATGCATAGTAAGTAGACTATAATCAGTTTAGTTGCAACTACTTACTGGCATGGCTCGTAATTGCTCTTTAGTCAAATGGAAACCATCCATGGAAAGGGCAACAGCTATGGTTGTATTGAATTCCTCGTTGATTGCATTGACTAAATGTTGAGCTAGCCATGTCTTGCCGGAACCCGGTACTCCCGCTATTCCTAGAATATAGCGTTTATTCTGCGGTAGATTACCGGTAACTTCCACCAGTTCATTAACCAGCTGTTGCAGTGTAGTAATAGTATTGGTCATTGCTGTAGAGAATAGTGACGAGAAGAAGAAGAAAAAGGGACAAAGAGCTATACATGGTCAAAATTATCATCATCATTATTGCTATTATTCCTTTAACTATATACGGTAATACAATAACGAGTTAGACCAGATGTTATAGTGTCGTTGTTGACACTTCTTCAGTACTGAGTCATGATGCACGTCGCGACATTTTATGCGTCATATTTACATGTTTATTTTATCGAAAAGAAATAAAAATACGCGTTATGCTTGATGAAACGAGCACAAATACACGCTCACTATTTGTTATTTCGTTTTCCATCAAAATGAACGTTTCTCGATTTGAATCATCATTGACCTATTGCATTATAAGCAAGCTATTATTGTTGTTAGATGATGACACGATTGCTGAATTGGCACGAGTAAATCACGGTGTACGAACGAAGATCACACCATTCAACGAGTATTGGCGTGGATTGTACGGACATCGATTTCATTGGCGTTATGTTAAAACGGAACTAGGCTTTCTACTCTGGTATCGTAACAAATTATGGCGAGAAACAAATCAATGGCCAATTGACACGGTGGTGGATTGGCCTAGTGATGCCGTTAACGGCTACAGGAATGATTCGAATATCAACTGGTATTTGGCTTATCATTATCGCCGACATCTAGAGACTAACTGGCGTGGATTAAACAATCAGCGTGAATGTTATGAGGAGTATAGCATCGGTGCCGATGGTACGAATCTAGAATGTTGCTGGCCTATAAACGCTGCCGCCATCTTTGTTAGTGGTATTCATAGTTGTGGATCAACTATGGTGTGTCTTCGTCCATCGGAGTTACCGATGAACATCGAATCGGCACCTCCTGTAGGATCGAGTATTGTGTCATGTCCATTCCTTACGTCGAATCAATTGCCTACACCTCGACCTGGTGTCAACTATTGGCTTAATGTCGTGGTGGCGAATGAATATTACAAACTGGTTGAATATAAGGATGGTTACTATGCCGGACCAACTTATAGCGATCAAGTATGGATTAGTATCAAGTTTTCGTTCCAATTCGATCAAGAATCCTACACGATTAAATCATCGGGAAGATGGGCGGTCTTCTTCCTTTACGACGATCCTTCCGAAATATGGCTAATGAACATGGCAACGGGGCAGGAGTACAGCTTGGCTGGCACGATTCGATCGTCCAGTTTCATTGTGTGTAGCGATCAGCACAGTATAACGTTCCTTAATTATAATAACGACACGACAAGCAATATCGTAACATGGGAGCTAGTGTGTTCTCGATTGTTGCTCAGTGGTAATTTAGAATCACACACCACGATTTGTAGTCAGTTACAACTACCGCAACCTATAGACCATTTACAAATAACTTCATTGGATACGGGTTACATATACGCGACCAGTAGACGTTCCTATAAGAAGCCCATTATATCTATTTATTCCATTAAGGCGACGGATGAGCCGCAACAGCCAATATGTAGTTTTAAGCAAGTTTACTCGGTATTTCGTCTAAATCGAACTAGTGCCGTCGTTCAAGTGCATGGCTCCTACAAGATTGTTGATTTGATTAGCGGCAATGTCATGCGTTCATTTAATTTCAGCTCTTGTTCGCGAATCCATCCCATTATCGGATCATTATGCCTTTTCTCGCATTATAACTACTTTCCTATCATTGACATTAGCAATGGCAAACCGACAAACAATGGAATTAACTGCCTCGATAAAGATCAGGGCGCCTACTACGTATATCCTACATTTTTCTTATTTCATCAGTATACGATAACGGAATCGATTATTTTTGATTTTACGACATTAGCAAATAATTAGCAAGAGTATAATGGAATAAAGCCCATCAATCTAATCAAATATCATTGTTACCTGCAACGTGTGTTATACAAAGATGATGACATCATTCATTTAATGGCGACATTAGGCGTCCCATCACATGACTATGAATACTACTTCGTTAAACGGATAAACGTATTAAATGTGATCATTAGCATAATAATCTTAATGAGGGCTAACTTGCCACGAGGCATTAAAAGCAAGGCCTGTCGTTTTACCATTGTAGGCGACTTTTCGTCTTGTGATTCCTTTCTCTGTGTACCCAATGATATCATGATAATGCCGCGTAGTCCATGCCAATGAATAAGATGCAATAACACCTGCCATCCACTTTATTATTCGTAGAATTCGTACCCTCTCGCTGCTTATTCCCCTACTAGTATGCCGCCTCATCTACTCGTGTGTGGTACATGCCGCGTGACAAACACAGGCTAACACTACTGCTGATTGTTTCGACATTATTTGATTGTAATTCGTGCACCATCTCTAGTATAGCACGTGTCGTGCTTCCATCTAGTAAATAGATGAGGCGTACTAAGAAGGAATAGTCAGTGTTCGTCGGACTATTACTACGGGATATAAAAGAGTCCTAGATTCACTAGTACATCGTATATGATTTAATAAACATCATTAAAGTCGACTTTTCATCTCCATCAGTATCACTTCATTTCCATCATTTCCGTCATCGTCATCATCATTATTCGCTAGTCTCCATTAGTCGATCTATTCATCTATTAGTCAATTAGTTAGTTAGTTATTCATCTTTACGCTTCGTTACGCACTTTCTTACGTTTTATTTTCTTCTTGTTTTCATTATTGTCGTCACGTACTCTTCTCATCCTTTCTCATCTATTGATCTAACCTATTCATTTGCTGTTGATAGTCTCGTTAATCATCTTATTGTGTGTGTGTGTGTGTTTCTTTACCATTGATATTTATTCAGTTATTCAGTTATCTTTACGATCATTTCCCTCAAACATTTAACAATCCATATCTTATTGATTTTGATATGCGTCTTACCAGCATTACCATTTATCAACTGGTATGTCTATCCTCGATTATTAGTGCTCTTCCCTCGACCTACGCATTATCGAAATTTGGTAATAAGCGCGTCAATGTCGCTACTTTCAGCCCGCGACCAACCACTCGGTCCGAGGTTCGACTTAAATCGCCGCTACTGCAGCATTTTAGTCCACCCGACTCGAATCATCCAATTGATCCGGTGAAGGTGGCCATCGAATTCCTTACGTCTCGACTTAAGATTCAAGCCGATGAGATTGTCGTGCGCAGCCAACATATTACGCAAGTCACTGGTGTCACGCACATTTACTGCAAGCAAGTGATCGGTGGATTCGAGGTGGCCAACGGCGATGTTGATGTACACGTGAGCAAGGAAGGTCAGGTCATGGCGTATGGCGATAGTTTCTTCAAGGGTGTCCAGCAGAAGTTACGTCGACGTGCTGACGCCTGGAATGGCCAACAGGCCGAAAAGACTGTCGGACCCAAGGAGGCACTTGCCATATTTGCCGCACATATCAACCAGGCATTGGCATCCGAGAAGGTCAGCGTAGTACCCGACAACGTGAATGCGTCGGGTGCACAACAAAAATACCTGATCAAGAATGTTCCGTTTGCCGATCGCGACGTACAAGCTACTCGTGCGCTTATTCAAAATAACGAAGGGAAACTCGAATCGGCCTGGGAGTTCAAGGTGCACATGCCACGCAACTATTTCCACGTATATGTATTGGCTAACGGTGAACGAATCATCTCACTCGTCGACTGGGTAGTGAGCGCCACTTATCGCGTAGTCAAGATTGGCAACAATAATCCCGCGGATACGCCACGCGAACTAGTGAGCAATCCCGACGATAAGCTCGCATCACCAGCTGGCTGGCACGATCAAGGCAACAAGAAATTCACCACTACCATAGGAAATAATGTCTACGCCCAGGAGAATCTCAACGGCGACGCTAACTGGGAGAACAAGACAAGGCCCGACGGTGGCAACGATCTTGTGTTCGATTTCCCGCATGATGCGTCGAAAGCACCCGTCAACAGTATAAACGCGTCAATTACCAATCTGTTCTATGTGAATAATATCATGCATGATATATTTTATCGTTATGGATTTACCGAGGCTACAGGCAACTTCCAAGAGAACAACTGGGGCAAGGGCGGGCGCGGTGGTGACGCGGTGAAGGCGAACGCTATCGACGGCGACGGCACGGATAATGCCGATTTTGAAGCGCCACCCGATGGCGAACGACCGCAAATGCGTATGTTCGCCTTTACGGCCACTAATCCATCGCGCGACGGTGATCTCGAGAATGATATCGTATCGCACGAGTATGGCCATGGCATTAGTATCCGATTGACGGGCGGTCCCGATAATTCCGATTGTTTGGCAGAGGGCCAGTCCGCCGGTATGGGCGAGGGCTGGAGCGATTTCTTCGCGTATTGGCTTGAGATGAGAAAGACCGATACACCGGCGAAGCAAGTGGAAATGGGCAAATACGTTATCGGTCGGAATATTCGTACTTATCCGTATGCCATTGACATGAAAGTCAATCCGCTCGATTTTGCTCGCCTACTCGAGCCCGAATGGTTAGAGTCCCACAAGACGGGCGAAGTATGGGCGGTAATGCTATACGAGATGTATTGGAATCTCGTGACGAAGCTAGGCTTCAACGAGGATCGCTACTCGGCCGATATCACCAAGGGCAACACGCTTGCGTTGAAGATTGTGGTCGATGCATTAAAGTTGCAAGTTTGTCGGCCCAATTTTATCAACGCGCGTGATTCCATACTGCAAGCGGAGCAAATGCTGACCGGTGGCAAGCATCGCTGTGAAATTTGGAAGGCATTCGCTAAGCGAGGTCTCGGCGAGGATGCTAAAGCAGCCGATATCGTTGTGGCAAGCACAAAGCTACCGCAAGGTTGTAATGCTTAATGCAGTTGAGCAATTGAGCATAATAATAAGTATAATATTTAGTTTATTCATTTATTGTTCGTGATCAATAAATATTAATATTAATTGGCATGTTTGTTACTAGTGTCTAATGACATTAATGGTTTGCTAATCTCATTCCTCTTATTACTAAACAGTAGGTGCCTTCTTTGTGCCAACTACATTCCACTTGTCAGTAAACAACACGCGTCTACTTCCTCTTAACTATATGCTAGTTATTTCTTTTACGTTCTCAGTAATACGCGTCTTCTTCGTGTCATTCGTATTCCACTTACTCCATCTTCCACTTTAGCATACACACTCCCTATAGCAGCTATTCTGCCATACTATCTCTATGACTTTTATTTATCTCTTTGTTTTTTTCTTGCTCTAACCTATCTATATGCTCACTTGTCGTTATTATTACTATACCGATAAGCCTTGTTTATTGTTCGTTCTAGTCCTTTGTCTTCTAGCACTGTCCTGCTTATTTATCAATGCTTAAGCGTTCACTGTTCTCGTTGTAATATGCACCTTTTACTTTTACCACTCTTTTCCGTCATCTATTTGTATGCCACCCTTACGTCGTGCTTTTATTTGTATTTTACTTGTTTACTGCCATCTCCATACTCTATTCACATACAAGCATACACTGCTTCTTCGAATAAACTGGCATACGTGTTCATGCATTCTTCTTTGTTCGTTCCTTGCTCGTTCGTGACAAGTCAGTCATTCTATTAGTTACTGCTTGTTTATTACATTGTTTATCGTGTATTCTATTTGTTCACTCGTTGCTACCTCTATGCAATGATGGATATTGATCACGTCAACCTTTTTGCATTCTCATCGTTACTTGATAGATCAATACACTTTACAGGAACTACATTGTTCTGCCACGTTAATTAGCAATGCCTACGAGGTATTCTCGTTCAATAAAGGTATGTTGATAAGAAGTGTGAATAGCATACACAACGGTAGAACTAATACGCGCCTTGTTTATTGCAGTTATTCAAGAATTGAATCGCTTTACCGACTCACAACTATCGGCGTTCTACTTTGAATCTATCAAGGAGCGGCTTTACGCTGACGACAAATTATCGTTGGCACGAAGGTCGGCACAGACTGCCGTATACCACGTAAGTTACTAACACTTGGTATGCAATTGTAGCTAAGCAAGGAATGCTGCATAGATTATTGAGGTGTACGCACGCGTACTCGCACCAATTACTTGTCATTTAGCCGAGGAGATTCAGCTTTTCTCCTCGTCGAGTTGGTCGACACCGCTTGATAGCGTATTCCAGTCGGGATGGATATCTCTGGTAAACACTTGCAATTACTAAAGTATGTATGGTCTAACACGAGCATTGGCAATGAATAGGATGGTCGTTGGCATAATATTGATTTGGAGCAAGACTGGACAGTGCTACGACACCTTCGTAGTCAGTACTACCAGCTAGTCGAGAAGATGCGACAGGCCAAGTAAGTGCTATCTGCTGTATACCAAATGATATATTTACAAATCTCATTGACTGACAGGGGAATCAAGACAAGCGCGCAAATCGATCTGACACTAGAACTGGAAGACAGTGCAATATCTCCACTAGGTCGATTACTACAGAAATACGGTAAGACGACAATAATAACAATAGCGATAGTGATATGGGTCGTATATAGTTTATTAAGCACTATGCATTAGCATCACAACTACCTGAACTGTTCTTATGTGCATCGGTTAATGTTGCTGCACAGTCGACATTAACCGCGAGAAATGACACTGTCCTTTTTAGTGAAACGATATCATTACCAAGTAAGTATGAAGTATGCCGTATAAGCACGTCATGATAATGACTATTGAGTGACAACGCAATAGACACTATGAACGGTGCATCTGGTCAAATGATTCTACATTTATCGGCACGACATAAATGTCCTAGATGTTGGAGCTATCGATCTGATCAACCGGAATGTCTATGCAATCGATGCCAGCTTGTTGTGAACAATACCAAGGGACACGTCATTGACACTGCTATGCATTCATATAACTAATAGCAACATCCCATCGATGGTATACAAGCATGCCTATTGAATAACGACCTGATTCATTCGATCATCCCGAACACATAGAACCAAGTTGTTAGACACATACCAATTATAAACTGTTACTTTATCAGATAGTATTCGTGTACGATATTCACTATTAGTTGAATGGAATAGACTGATCAGCTAGCAATTATTACTACTAATGATACCATCATCATCATCATCATCTATTAACATCCATATGATATGATCAAATATAGATATTGATACACGCGATACTGCTATTATGCAATCTATGCTACATTAATTGCTGCCAACATAGCGAACACTCGATTATTACCATTGACGGCATTACCAGATGAGTATGGACAGTCGTCATCTCAATCGGTAAATTAAACTGAGCATATCACATGGCTGACATACCGCAGCAAGTATTCGATAATTATAATGAAGTCGGATGTTATTCTCGGTCAGTAGGTGGACTAACCGTTTCAGTCATCATCAAAACCCGGCAAGACTAATAATAATAATAAGGCAAGTCATCGTTAATATATACTGCTACTATTGCTATTGCTACTACTATCGGGTTATACAAACAATGTGGCCGTTGCTACACTTTCCTATTTCCATTCAATATGCGCTATGTATGGCCATCTGTATCAAATATGTTTGTTTTGCTTTTTCTGTAAATAAATATTCATAATCTCCTGTATACACTTGTCTAAGCGTGTTCACATTTGGTCATATCTAAAAAGCAAACAGTTCAAGTAAGTACAATGCAGCCATATCACACTACTAATACTTTTTATTAGACATTAGTTTATCATCAAATCCATTATCATTCAATAGGTTAGTGCATATCAATCAGCTACTACGACATCTAGCACATCATATACTAGTAGTGTATTACCAGTTGTAAAGGTATACCACATTGTAATTGCCACTCCATTGTAGATAATGTTTAATGATGCATCATTCTACGGCCTACTTGGTCGACTACACATCGTGGCAACATATGTCGTATGAATGTACCAGATTGAAATATTCACTTTTATTATTCCTTGATGTCTACATAGCTAATCGATAATTGCCTTGAATAAACGCATCCTGGTTGTAAAAGTCGGCCGCCAACTGCCGTCCGCCGAACCAGCGGCCATGAAGCATCTTCACCGCTTGCTGTGCACCAGACACGTCGTCAAACTGCACGAATATATAGGCGGCACCAGCGGGGTCGTCGTCTACTTCAATGTGAATACGAGTTACGGCACCAAATCGACGACACTCCTCCTCGAATTCTTCTTTTAGTGCATCGTCCGCTTCACCGGCAGTGACTGCATTAGCTATACGCACCACAGTAGTTGTCGTGTGATCGCTCTTCTGTGCTCGATCATGTGCAACACGAGCTGCCTACACCAGCAATGTTATTCGATATACCAGTACATGCGTGTTGCTTACCTCTTCACTCTGTGCAAGTTTCTGCATTACCGCGTAACGCTGACTTCCCTTAATGCTGATGTTTTCTTCACCCAATACGCTATTCAATGGTTCCACCGGCGGTATTGTCATGGATTGTCCTGTCAAGACATTGATATAGTATACTTAGATTGCTATCTATGTATGTATGTATGTATGTATATATGTGTATACTACCTTTGTTCATAGTACTCGTAGTAGCAGTACTAGCTATCGTAGCGGATGGTGCTTGAAGTGGTGCCAATCCTTTTAGTACCTTCATGCCTTCGATCAATGTGCCAGGTATCATCGCTGTAATAACATGGAGGTTATTGCCACCTAGTTCAAATCCATTCATTGCTGCTATGGCCACCGGGACTACTTCATCCGATTCAAAATCAATAAATCTAGTGCAATTTATTAGATGGATTTACATACATGTCTTCTGCTATCATCTTACCCGTAAGTCTTGTGCTGCCGTGTAGTCATATTCGGCTAATGTTATTGACAATTTAATGGTTAGCAAACTAGTGAGTGGAATGATTACATATGCATATGTGCTTACAACAAGAATGCAATGCTCGATTTTACCAAATGCTTCAAAGATAGTTTTCAGCATATCCTCATCAATATGGCTATTAACATTCGATACGTAGATTCTATTTTTAGGTGCTGACGGAAGATCTAACGCGCTATTTGTATAAGCAATATACTACAATATAGTATTGCAACACTTACTATCAATTAATGATTGTTCAAAGTTATTCGGACGACCACATCGTAGCGTGCTACGTTCGCATTCATTAATTATTAGTAATGTGCACATGATTAATCTACAGTATAGTAATTGATGCCGGTTTCTCTCGTACTTACCGACCGCCTAGCTCGGCTCCATTCATCGATGTCTGTGCCATGTGTGCAGCCTCGGGCACATCAAATTCAATGAAGCAAAATCCCTTATGACGACCTGACACTGGATCCAATTGCAGACTGACATCGCGAATATAGCCGAACTGCGAGAATACCGCACGTATATGCTCCTCGGTCAACTCGAAATGAATGCTACCCACGTAAATACGCGAGATAATCGACATGGTACGCGCATCGACTCCCGAGGGCAATGAGATAAGTGCCGGATTCGGATTGAGCGCTCCATTAAATACAGGTATGACTGGCACGACTTTCTTTGGAAGTTTATCTGCAAGCGTCTTTTGTATGGCACGTATATATTCCTTGGCCCTCTCTAATCTCTGACGCTGGTCCTCATCCAACGTCAGCGAAGGAAGCTGATCAAGGTGCACCGGTGCTGTAGAGGCGGTCGACTCCACTGCTTGCATGGCTGACTCGTCTTCCTTTGGAGTTGGTGCGGTAGACACTACTCCACCTGGTACCGACTCTACCTCGACAGCACTCGACTGAGGAATAGTATGATTCGAGGTTGTATCTGATTCGTGGATCGTGTCCGACATTATTTCCACTAGACTATACGTACATAAACTATATAGTAATAGTAATAAAGGCTTGTAAAGATAGAAAAGAGAGAGAGAGAGAGTAAAACAGACAAAGACAACGAGCGATACGCGTTATAAAGTGGAGTGATACTGTATGCTGGACACTAATAATAGCAATAGAGTTGTTATGAAATAAATAGACAATGTGTTGTCTGGCATACTTCTCATCGTGGAATCCCTTCTTCCTTTTCTACTACACCGATTCTAGATCTGTGTTATTGTTGTCCCTATTGCTCGGAATATTCAGATCCCTCTACTGTAATCATGCGAGTAATCATTAAAGGTAATTGTTTTATTGTTGTTATTATCCGCTAGTTAACTGAATATGTATATATGCATGGCACTATTTACGATCTAGGTGGTGTTTGGAAGAACACCGAGGTAAGAATATTGCTTTGAACAAGAAAGAAAAGAGACAATGAGCTGCACACTAAATCCTGGTTGACGCAATAGGATGAAATCCTCAAAGCAGCCGTGATGAAGTACGGCAAGAATCAATGGGCGCGTATCTCGTCTCTACTCGTTCGTAAGACACCTAGTCAATGTAAAGCACGCTGGTATGAATGGCTGGATCCATCGATTAAGAAGGTGAGTATAAACGAAACGCGATCTTACTATTGATTGTTACGACGGGCTAGCTAATCACTATTTCTACGCGTGTATCATTTTGTAGACAGAGTGGTCGCGCGAAGAAGACGAAAAGCTACTGCACTTGGCCAAACTTATGCCAACGCAGTGGAGGACGATCGCACCATTGGTTGGTCGTACTCCCTCGCAATGTCTTGAACGATATCAACGATTGTTGGACGAGGCGGAACAACAGGAGCAGAGGGATACTGGCGATGCTGGTCCGTCTGCCGATGATGTGCGACGACTTCGTCCCGGCGAGATTGATCCTGATCCCGAGACGAAGCCTGCTCGTCCCGATCCGGTAGATATGGATGAAGATGGTAAGGAGTATTATCGTATAACGTGTGCCTAGTATTAGTATGACTAATGCGCAAATGGCATATATGTATATATATATATAATAGAGAAGGAAATGTTATCGGAGGCACGCGCTCGTCTGGCCAATACTCAAGGCAAGAAAGCCAAGCGAAAAGCTCGCGAGAAACAACTTGAAGAAGCACGTCGTCTTACTTCACTACAGAAGCGTCGTGAATTGAAAGCAGCAGGCATTGTGTAAGTTGTTTCTTAGAAGGTTAATCATTTTGTCATTATCGGTCTAATAAGTTATGCGTTACTATGAATAGTATTGGACTAAGGAAGAAAAGAAAGCATATGGACTATAATGTCGATATTCCGTTCGAGCGTAAACCAGCTGCAGGTAAATGATTTTATTGTTATTATTATATATGACTAGCAGAACACTAACAAATGCATTGCTGTTGTTATTTGTCAGGTTTCTACGATGTACGGGAAGAAGAATTGAGAGAAAAGAAGGAGAAAGCATTCAAGCCGATTGATTTGCACAAATTGGATAGCAAACGAGCCGAACAAGAGGAGGAAGACAGAAAGCGTCGAGAGCAGAAGCGGGATAAGACGCGTAATCAGAAGAGTGATATATCATTTGTAAAAGCAAGTACCGGTGCATTAGAGGCACAGGAGCGTGAACGAATTGCCAAACGAAAGAAGTTAGCACTGCCTGCTCCACAAGTTGGTGAAAATGAACTTGAAGAGGTAAGCTATTTCGATTGAATAGAGAAAATAAGTAGTAGTAGTAGTAAACTAATGTGTTATTATATATAGTTAATTAAAATGGGATTAACCGGTGAATCGGCCAAGGAAATGGTAGATAGCAGTGATAATGCAGCTTCACGTGCACTATTAGGCGATTATACGGCAATGAATACGGGTATGCCAGTGCGTACACCACGTACACCTGCTATGGGTAAGTTTATCGCATCATTTGGTGTGCTATGCTAGCTGGTTAGGATATTAATCATGATTGCGCATATAGAAAATACCATTATGATGGAGGCACGCAATTTACGCGCACTTAATGCTTCGCAAACACCATTGCTAGGTGATGAAAATGCTAGCTTGCATGACACCACTACCGCTGGTACCGGATTCGATGGTGCCACACCACGTCGTGCGGTAGTAGCCACGCCTAACCCCTTACTTACCCCACTACGTAAGTCATCCGAGGCGGACGGTGGCAGCACCAAGAGTGGCATGACTCCACGTAAAATGAGCGGTACCACACCGATGCGAACACCGTTTAGGGATGAAATGGGAATTAACGACGAGTATGACATGTCGGTGGTGGGTGCCACGCCGCGTGAAGGACGACAACATATGGCGGATGTACGTCGACGTTTAGCCAGCGATCTTAGCAAATTGCCCGCGCCAAAGAATGACTTTGAGATATTGCTGCCCGATGATGACACGCTTAAGAATGAGGATAACCTAGAAGAGGAAGGCACGCAGGATGAGACGCGTCACAAAATCATGGATGCAAGCGAGTTGGAGCGTCTTCGTCGAGAGAGGCAACTTGCCGAGGAGCAGGCTCGTTTGAAGCGTCGTTCACAAGCGGTACAACGAGATTTGCCACGTCCGATGGTTGGCAAAGAGAATCCACTTGCTGCTAATGATGATACCGCTGCTGATTCACCGTTACTTATGGCCGATAAGATGATACACGAGGAAATGCTTCGTATGATACGTCATGATGCTGTTCATCATCCAGTGCCTGGTACAGTATCGGTTACGAATGTAGATGGTGATTTGGAAGTATTGGATGATCAATACATGACTATGGCGCGTCAGATTGTTGCCGAAGAGATGGAGCAACAGCAGCAACAGCATCCGTATAATGTGGATGAAATAATGGCACGATGGGAAGAGTTACGAGATGCGGTGAAACAAGAGCTATCGACCAAGCTATCAAAGAAGGATGCCATTAAAGAGGAGCAACAACGATTCGACGTGCTCAAGCAGGCAATGATGAAGGAAGCTAGTCGAGCGGCAAAAGTAGAAAAGAAGCTAAATATAACACTCGGTGGATATCAGGTTAGTCATTACTACTAGTGACAATGATAGCATTTGCCATTATCATTGTATTATCATTTACTAAACGTGCTTGCATTCTACTATTTACCCGTTAATAGGCAAGATCACGCGCACTACGTAAACAAGTATCGGAGACGCATAAAGAATTGGATCAAGTCTCGTTGGAATTGGCTTCATTCGATGCATTGCGATTGTCTGAAACTGGTGCAATTCCTCGACGTATTGAGGTGAGTATTACGCTACGTAATTAATTGATATGATATACGATCAGGGAACACTAACGCTTGTTTTCCTTTGTTTACGTGTAGCAATTGCAAGAGGAAGTGGACATGCTTGCGAAACGGGAAACAACCCTACAACAACGATATGCCTCATTGGCTCGTGAACGTGACGAGACTGTCAAGGAAGCCATGGCACTTAAGCATCAAATTGAACAGAAACAAATATCGACGTAAATCTTTGCATTGCATCGTTAATACCATTCATTTCTAGTCAATCCATCATTGGTACCACTACTACTACTACTACTACTTATTTCCGCCTTTTGTTTATCGTCAATAAAATAGTAATCACATGTAAAGCTAATACGTAATAATAACATTGATGAATGATTTGTAAATTGTATAATTCATTCGTGCAACATTACAGGGTCAATTTGAATGAAATTAACTGCGTGTGTATCCCAACAGTAGAGTAGAACAACCACGAGCTAATCATTTTTGTATACCTAACCTACTATAATAGTATTGCGCTTATCGTGCTAGTTACACGTAAAAGTATACCGGTTTAACGGTAAATGTGAGTTAGATCATAATCGAACTGGTAATAAACGTGATGAACTTCCTATGACGTGTAATCCGGTGACAATTTTAACGAATTAGTAAGATGCTAGCACATGTTGCAGAAGAGTTGTATTAATTTCATCAGCTGAATGTGGTAATCGTGTCCCGTTTTTCTAAATAAAATAGACTGTATTTCCTCATGTTCATAACATTCGATAGATTCTTCGACACATATATATATGTATGCATGAATTGAATAACGGTAGCATCAAGCACTATCTTCATTTTATTGTCGCAAATTTACGATTCTACTAGTAGTTTATTCAACACCGTATTATCACTATTATTATGGTTACAATTTATAAATCGGTAGCTATTGTAGCAATTCTCGCTACTAGTACGATACTTGGTGTTACGTCGTCGGATTTCTTTTCGGGACATTGTAAGTATGATTATTCGATAGGAGCTCACTCTAACACAGCTTGCATTAGCTGTCACCTTTCTTGGTGAGCCGGCCAATAAGCCAAATGCTTTCAAACAGCAAGGCTTGACTATTCTTAGGCCAATCGTCACGCGCAATGAATTCGCCATGGCTCATGCCACTTATTATGAACGGCCCGTGTACATTAAATGTCCCAGTGCTAATAGACGACATTATCAAGAGTACAAAACCTATGAGGTATGCTATTTACATCAGTGTATATCAATCGGTATAGGCTAATAGAATGTCGACAATGTAAAGGTGCTTAAATCGGCCGAGAAACCACTCGAGGATGCAGGTATATCTGGACGTGATTTTATTGCACGTTCATTGTGTGATTTTCCATGGAACGACAAGTATTGCTACGTCGTGCCTAATCAATGCGAAAAGACCATCAATGAGTATACGTGGGGTATGTCGGCCGAACAGAAAGCCGACACGCTACCTAGACTATTTAGTCAGGTGTTAGAAGGTAAAGAAAGACGACGAAAACCTAGCATTACGATTATTGTCAAGTACTCTATACTCAAATCAGTCGTCATTCATAGGTCTCTCTTATATGCATCTGGCCAGACTTAGTCATAATGCCATTGAACCACAGAGTAAGCAGTGTCGCGCATTAGTTATTCACATGCTAACACCAGTCATATTCTGTAGATATTTGCGTCAACAGACAGGTAGACAATAGTGTCAACATTTTGATTCATAATTTTGAGCATACAAGCAGGCTAGTCTACTTATCCGAGAATAAGGTACAGCCGGATCGCGCGCTCTATACTCCCTATCTATTCATTGCACCACCCGAGTCAGCTGCGCGTAATACTTATGATCTTCGTAAATCCGATACATGGAGTGTTGGCATCACGCTTTATCAAGTGTTGTCGGCCACAGCACCGAGACCAGGTCAACTTCCGGATGAATTACCCTTGGAGTTCTTCTACAAACGGGAAGGCACAAGATCAGTCTCGATGAAACGAGCGAAAGAAGTGCTCATCATCCTAACACCACTAATTGATAGAATGCGTTTCTTATTGACCGATGATCCTGAACTACGTCCAACGCCGTTGCAATACATAAGAAAGTATGGCACCGTTAATTAAACATTTCTCGATGATGACGATAATATAAAATAACTTTCTCCCTTACTCATTATCTTCGAAACTAATGAATGTTCATTTTATTTATTTGTTATAAACGATCTCAATCAAAAAAGAATGTACTGATAATAATGATAATTATTTCACTACAGCTAGAGCTCTGCAGTAGCTCTTTTATAGCTGCAAGAAAGTAAGATATATATTGCATAAGTATATTAATGGAGTAGGGTAATCGAGCATTGCATTTTTGTTATAAGCATATATGCATACGTGGTCATTCCACTCACTAGTTTGCTAACCATTAAATTGTCAATAACATTAGCCGAATATGACTACACGGCAGCACAAGACTTACGGGTAAGATGATAGCAGAAGACATGTATGTAAATCCATTTAATAAATTGCACTAGATTTATTGATTTCGAATCGGATGAAGTAGTCCCGGTGGCCATAGCAGCAATGAATGGATTTGAACTAGGCGGCAATAATCTTCATGTTATTACAGCGATGATACCTGGCACATTGATCGAAGGCATGAAGGTACTAAAAGGATTGGCACCACTTCAAGCACCATCCGCTATGAGAGCCGATAATAATGACAATAATAACGATGATGTCAGTTGATTCACTAAACAAGCTCAATTAGTCGAGGTAGCAATCGTGTATATACGCTGTTAGCATTATGCATATGTCATCAACAATCGGTAAGCTAGCACGGTGTGCAACAATGATGTATGAGGGAGTAATAATGACATATATAATGAGTAGAAGTATCTTCCACTAATAAATCGACTAATTGATTGGTAGAGCGCATATCTAGAATGCTACACTATAACAAAAAGGAACTTGTACAGATAATTCTTAATAATCATTTGAATCGAATAATGGAAATGCTAGCATAACAGTATACATTGACTTTATTGTATATCTTTACTAGCATGGCTTAGACACAATTACTAACACGATGATATGCCGCAGCAGTAGCCGAGAGGGGACGTGGTAATCTTGATCTGATTACCTGCATGCGAGCAGCTTCCACTTCCGCGTCAATGGCTAAGCTCAGTAAATGACTAGAGGTCATTAACCAGTTGCGTGCACGAGTATACTTTTGACTTGTTATAATCTCGGATATAGGACGTGTATAACGGAAATGATTGCGCACTAGTGCAAATTCACTATCTGAGTCAAACCCAAGTAAATTACCCAAATACATTACTCGTTCACTTGCTCTCGTATACTCTGCTTTAGTAAAGGTGGGTGGCATTACCGTCTTCATTACAATTTCACGTAAGGTCTACCGTTATATTGCTAATATTAATGTTAAGCTAATTATCTATGCTATTCCTACTTACTCGGTCTAGTAATTCCCTGGTCTCTTCCAGTGGAATTCCTATCAGACTCCAGCCGCCAAGCCCGTCATACTTTTCATTTCTCAGCTCTGTGATGTATGATGGTTGCTGTATTATATCCTCATCATCGTCGTGTGTGTGCTTCCACCAGTAGTCAGCTTCATAATATCCATCTTTTGCCATCTTTAAGTGGATATGTGCTTTGCACGGTAATTTCTTAAGTCGACTGAAGATCCGCATCTCCCTTTTTGCAGGAGTTTCTCTTTTCATAGACATACCGCTCTTGATACGTCTAATTTCCTCATTAGCTACACGTTCCTTATTACGTGTGCATACATAAAACTTGGTCTTTTTACCTCTCCACTTAAGCCTATTAGGATTAGTTGGTATGATTCTCTGTCTACCCACGGGGTATGATCCCAGGTATACAAGTTCACCGTCGGGTGACGCGGTTGTTGCAAGCCATTTCGAGAACTCTATGTAATTAGAGAATCTTAGCTTCATCATTGACTTATTGCGTGTAGGAGTACAACGCTTTCGCGTAGATCGTCTTGGTTTAGCACGAGGCATGGTGTTAATAACGTAGAGTACATGTAAATAAGACTATAAGAAATATGATGGTAAGGGAAATGAGAAGCAGTATAAAGGAAATAGAGATTCATGATAAGAATGGTGACGGTTCATTGTACAAGTATTCGATTTCACTATTCACTTTCTCAGTAATACGCGTCTTCTTCGTGTCATTCATATTCCACTTACTCTCTCTTCCACTTTAGCATACACACTCCCTATAGCAGCTATTCTGCCATACTATCTCTATGACTTTTATTTATCTCTTTGTTTTCCTCTTGCTCTAACCTATCTACATGCTCACTTGTCGTTATTATTACTATACCAATAAGCCTTGTTTATTGTTCGTTCTAGTCCTTTGTCTTCTAGCACTGTCCTGCTTATTTATCAATGTTTAAGCGTTCACTACTCTCGTTGTAATATGTATCTTTCACTTTTACCACTCTTTTCCGTCATCTGTTTGTATGCCACCCTTACGTCATGCTTTTATTTGTATTTTCATTTGTTTACTGCCATCTACATACTCTATTTACCTACAAGCATACGCTGCTTCTTCAAATAAACTGACATACGTGTTCACGCACCCTTCCTTGCTCCTACTTTAGAAATAATGTAAAAATGCTGATTCAAACGTCAATGATATTGACTACATACTATTTCCATTCTATTCGGTAAGTTGACATTTCTATTCATTGCTAATGCAAGAGGCAACATCCAGACAATATGTACTAATTCCCATTTGAAATATCAATCAACTAATATTCAACAATAACAACGACATACCGGGATAATCAACTATGCTAATGCTTATTGCCAGCATTCATTGCCATCCATCATTGACAAGTATCCACTAGCAATATTAATAAACATGGATCAATTTGATATATATCGACATGTCATTATTGTATACAATTTGCATTACTTCTCATTCTATTCTATATCCTTCTATCCCACTATTGCTTCATTGCCTTCTACCCGTCAAATCAACACTGTATCTTAGTCTACTCGTTCCTCTCTTTCATCCAGCATCAATCATTTCATACACTCATTCCATTATACTATTCTGGCATTTCTATCAATAATGTAAGTCATTTATTCCATTCTACACTCATTATACACATAACAATAAAGACAAGCTGTCCATTGCTTGCGCATTCTAATACAGCGTAAACACAGGTTTTATTATGATGTACTCGCTATTCATGTTCTTGCCAATGCTTTTACGCAATAAACATCCATCTTTGCAACAACTATATGTTGATTCTTCGAGGAACTGCTGTTCTACATTGATGCAAATGGTGTATGTCGTGGATGAATCTATACTAGGTGATTAGTCTTGCTGGGTTTTGACGACGACTGAAACGGTTAGTCCACCCACTGACCGAGAATAGCATCCGACTCCATTCTAATTACCAAATACTTGCTGCGGTATGTCAGCCATGTGATATGCTCAGTTTAATTTACCGATTGAGATGACGACTGTCCATACTCATACAGAAATGCCGTTAATGGTAATAATCGAGTGTTCGCTATGTTGGCAGCAATTAATGTAGCATAGATTGCATAATAGCAGTATCGCGTGTATCAATATCTATATTTGATCATATCATATGGATGTTAATAGATGATGATGATGATGATGATGGTATCATTAGTAGTAATAATTGCTAGCTGATCAGTCTATTCCATTCAACTAATAGTGAATATCGTACACGAATACTATCTGATAAAGTAACAGTTTATAATTGGTATGTGTCTAACAACTTGGTTCTATGTGTTCGGGATGATCGAATGAATCAGGTCGTTATTCAATAGGCATGCTTGTATACCATCGATGGGATGTTGCTATTAGTTATATGAATGCATAGCAGTGTCAATGACGTGTCCCTTGGTATTGTTCACAACAAGCTGGCATCGATTGCATAGACATTCCGGTTGATCAGATCGATAGCTCCAACATCTAGGACATTTATGTCGTGCCGATAAACGTAGAATCATTTGACCAGATGCACCGTTCATAGTGTCTATTGCGTTGTAGATCAATAGTCATTATCATGACGTGCTTATACGGCATACTTCATACTTACTTGGTAATGATATCGTTTCACTAAAAAGGACGGTGTCATTTCTCGTGGTTAATGTCGACTGTGCAGCAACATTAACCGATGCACATAAGAACAGTTCAGGTAGTTGTGATGCTAATGCATAGTGCTTAATAAACTATATACGACCCATATCACTATCGCTATTGTTATTATTGTCGTCTTACCGTATTTCTGTAGTAATCGACCTAGTGGAGACATTGCACTGTCTTCTAGTTCTAATGTCAGATCGATTTGCGCGCTTGTCTTGATTCCCCTGTCAGTCAATGAGATTTGTAAATATATCATTTGGTATACTGCATATAGCACTTACTTGGCCTGTCGCACCTTCTCGACTAGCTGGTAGTACTGACTACGAAGGTGTCGTAGCACTGTCCAGTCTTGCTCCAAAACAATAGTATGCCAACGATCGTCCTATTCAATTATCAATGCTCGCGTTAGACCATACATACTTTAGTAATTGCAAGTGTTTACCAGAGATATCCATCCCGACTGGAATACGCTATCAAGCGGTGTCGACCAACTCGACGAGGAGAAAAGCTGAATCTCCTCGGCTAAATGACAAGTAATTGGTGCGAGTGCGCGTGTGTACACCTCAGTTATCTATGCGGTATTCCTTGCTTAGCTACATTTGCATATCAAGGGTCAATGACTTACGTGATATATGGCAGTCTGTGCTGATCTTCGTGCCAACGATAATTTGTCGTCAGCGTAAAGCCGCTCCTTGATAGATTCAAAGTAGAACGCCGATAGTTGTGCGTTGGTAAAGCGATTTAGTTCTTGAATAACTACAATAAACAAGGCAAATATTAGTTCTACCGTTGCGTATGCTGCTCACACTTCTTATCGACATACCTTTATTGAACGAGAATACTTGGTAAGTATTGCTATTAATGTGGCAGAACAATGCAGTTCATGTAAGATATAATGATCTATCAAGTAACGATGAGAATGCAAAAAAGGTTGACGTGATCAATATCCATTATCACCGTAAAAATGCCAACTGACGGAACGCAACAATGTCAAGCGTAATAATAATGATAAATCAGTGTTAGTCATGCATGCTTCGTTGATAGCGATAACTATCATCATCAATTCTATAAGGTGAATGAGACAAGTAGGTGTATAGGTCGTAATTAAAGCTAGAGCAATTCAATTTAGCATGTATGCATTAAAATGCGCGTCCATGCAAGTTGATGAGAATTCGTTGATCAACACTTTGCACATGGCGTGAGGAGCATAATTTGTTCACACTATATACGAATGACACCTATATAAATATTCTTATGTTCTATTAAAAAGAAGGATTCATTAGTCAACATCTTATGTCAATTGTAGTTGGTACACTAGTGGCAACCGTTCTCTCTTTTACTGTCACCGTATTATTGACACCGCTTTCGTCAAAAGGTTTCAGCAAGTCTATCAGTATTATTGTTTACATATCGTCTTCATTTTCAAGCGTCAGTCACTTCAGTAAGGTATTGCTTTATTGTTATAATCAATGGTGCAGGCTGATCGATCACCTTTATCATCAGTCTCGAAGTTCACCGGAGAAAGTGGGTTTCCTGTGGACCGTTGGTGCAATCTTGTCGAACAAGTATGGAAAATTAGCGATTACAACGAAGCACAGAAAATAGTTTGGGCTGTTCAGTGATTAGGAGGATCAGCGGCAGCTTGGCATCAATCCATGCGTGCTAGTCCCAAGGCACCTAAGACCTGGGAACAATTTAGAAAGGATATCCTCGTACGTTATGGAGGCAATCAGTCAGCTTCCATAGCTCGGTTGCAGTTATCTAGTTTGCAGTGGACGGATAATCTCGACTTAGAAGAACATATTACCAGGTTCATGGTCATTCGTAGTCGTATCCCCAGCGCAATAGACGAAGAACTCATTGCGGCATTCCGACAAACACTTCCGGTAGACTATTTGACTGAGTCCCTTCGAGCAAATCCTTGCAGTCTTGATGATACATTCCTCAACACACGCGCCCTTTATTATCCTCGGCAACACTGCAGAAGTGAAACGACTCCAAATGAAAAAAAGAAAAGAAGATAATGACAATGTCACACCTATGGATATTAATGCGTTAGTACAAGCACTGAACAGTTTAGGATTCCAGAATAATCGAAACAATAACAACCACAGATGTAATAACAACAGTAGTAATGCACGACGTTGCTATGCGTGTAACGAACTTGGTCACATTGCGAGAAATTGCTTCCAGAGGAATCGCAACAATACCAACAGCAATAATCGTCGTCGGCAATACAATAACAATAGCAATCGTCCGCAAAATAGCAATTTTGAAGTAGATTGATCAACATAGGAAATGTACATACTAGATGTGAATGACATGAACTCAAGAAACGACACTCATTAGTAATGACTTGTGATACTTCTACTGATGATTGGTTCGTCGTTACATCTCTACCAATGATGATTCCACCTGGTTTGAGCTGGTCCCACTCATTCAGATACGTGCCACTTTAGCGTTACTTACCGTTTCACCTTTGATAAACGGTATATCAGCGCACACATTAATAGACTCTGCTGTCTCGACTAATCTTCTGGACAAATCATTCGTAATAAAATAATCGTAGATGCTAAACTAAGAAATAAAGTAGAATGTAGCACTATCACTATCAATAAAGCATTTATTGCCAAATACAGACTAGCGTGCAATCTAAATGGTAATAATGGCGGCGCCCTTTGCACATACTAGATATATCCTTTCTCTCTCTTTTTAGACGTTGTCATACTTTATTTTATTATAATAAACACTATTTTCATCAAATAAATTCTCTAGAAAATTACTTTAATATTCATAATATTATACATGAATATATATTTTGCTTTTACCCTTTTCTCTTTATTAATATCGAACTAAATAAAGTAACTTGGGATTTTCCTCCTATAAATAGTGCCTAATGTGAGCATGTATATTTCTCGCTTATCCTTTTCTCTTTCGCGGTCATCACCGCAAAGTTCTAGTTAAAGCGTTCTATTATCATTATATTTTATATAGCGTTATTTACAACATTTGCAATGGAACAAAATCAAGGTTTCAACCCACAGGAGATGATGGCGATGTGGCAGCAAATGCAAGAAGCTATGCAGCAGTTCAAACAGATGCAAGAAACTCTGCAGGTTCAACTCCCGACCAGGCAGAAGGACACCTGGATTCCGGACGAAAACTTTGTTAACCACGTCAGTTCATGGTCAGCAAGGCTGGATAACTTTAGCTTATCTGAGAAAGACAAGAAGGCAATAGTCGATGCCTACGCTCCAATAGAAGGTATTGACTATACGCCAGTCAGTAGCTATGAATCGAGCTCAAAACTTAACAAGTATCAGAAGGCATACGACAGCCGATTCAAGCAAATAGCATATTTATTAACAGGCGTTGTACGCCCGCTAGATGTTATCCTACAACAAGCAATCCTACAAGCAGACCAGGAAGCTGATCGCCAGTTTGTAGTAGCTCTAGACGATATTAGATCGTTGCTGTTAAACACGATTCACACTGTGAAATCGTTTAGAATGGATATGGTCCTCAAGTCAATGGACAGTGACTTCACACTCATTCAGAAAGAAGAGCAACCAAAGGAAGACCTTGCAATTATCCAACAAGCTTTCATTGAGCAAAGCAACCAAAAGAAGGCCATACTGGAACACAAAAAAGCCCAGCAGTTTTTTCGAGCGGACCCGCCACGAAACGCTGGCGGGCAGGATCAATCCAATTGGCACAACAGGAACTCTTACCAGAAGCGCCCATTCAACCAAGCCAACAACAACAGAAGAGGAGGCAGAGTCAAGCCCCAATTCAACAGAGGCAACCACCACCACAACAACAACAACAACAACAACCAACAGTAGGAGGCAGATTCCAGCGCTTCCATCTAGCCTGGGCTCGATTGACAGACAGCAAGTGGGTACATGCCGTCGTCAAAGAAGGTTTCCGGATACATTTCAGCAAGTGGCCACCAATCTCAAACAAAGTGCGACCGACGATCCCGCTCAACCAGGAACAGCGCGTATTACTGAGGCAAGAGATCAACAGTCTATTGGCCAAACGAGCAATAGAGCCTGCCACGAATACGCCAGGTTACATGAGTCCCATGTTTGTCATCCCGAAGTGGAACGGAGGCTATCGACCAGTGTTCAATCTGAAGGCACTGAATCAGCACGTTATATCCCCTCACTTCAAGATGGAGACAATCCAACAGGTCACCCAGCTAGTAAGGAAAAACGACTACCTCACGTCCATAGACATTACCGACGCCTTCCTACACATTTTGGTACATCGCAGCTCAAGAAAGTACCTCCGTTTCAATTGGGAAGGAGAAACATTCCAATTTCGCACCACACCCTTCGGCCTGTCAGTAGTCCCGTGGGTTTTTACACGTTTAACAAAGCCCGTATTAGCATGGGCAAGGTCAATAGGCATTCGAATTTCAGCATACCTAGACGATTGGATCATCATCGCCAGCTCAAAGCAGGAATCGAAATGTCACACAAACACAATAATGGCCAAACTAGCAGAACTAGGTTGGCTGTGGAATCCCAAGAAGTCACAGCTCACTCCAACGCAGTCTCTAGTTCACCTAGGCTTCAAGATAGAAACGAAGACGATGACCATCAAGCTTCCCACCAAGAAGATCCGCGACATACGCAAATCGATCAAAGCAGTGCTCAACAGCAATACGACAACACCTCGAATGATCCACAGTCTCACAATGAGAATCAAGGCAGCGACGATCGCAATATTTCCTGTGAACTTGTACACCCAAGCATTGATGTTCTTCAAGAATTCCCATGTGAAGAACAACAAGAACTGGGACAGCAAACAGACGCTACCAGCAGATTGCAAGCGAGAACTGAGATGGTGGTCCACCAACCTATCCAAGTGGAACGGCAGATCACTAATAACACGTCCACCAACATCATCAATCTATGTGGATGCCAGCGACAAGGGATGGGGTGGAGTTTACAAGAACAACATGATACAAGGTCTATGGTCACACGAAGAAGCGAAGCAATCAATCAATTGGAGAGAGCTGAAAGCAATCGAATTGATGATCAAATCATTACCGCAACTATCGAATACGACGATTCTGATACGCACAGACAACACGACGGCGAAGTCATACATCAACAAGCAGGGAGGAACGAGATCTCGTCAACTCAGCTCACTAGCAACGCAGATATGGGAGATGTGTCTCAAGAGGAACATTCAGATTCGAGCCAAACACATTCCAGGCTCTCAGAATACCGAAGCAGACTACGCATCGCGCAAGTTCTACCTCAAGAACTTATGGCAAATACATCCACGCACATTTGCACAGATACAACGCAGGTACGGTCAACACGACGTAGATCTATTCGCCGATCGAACGTCTCATCTACTACCAACGTATGTAGCGTGGAAGCCAGACCCTCACGCGATAGCCACAGATGCACTATCAATCAGCTGGAGACAATTCAGCCATCCTTACCTGAATCCGCCGTGGAACTTGATATCCAAATGTGTGAACAAGATACAACAGGAGAAGATAGCACAAGCAACGATAGTGACGCCATTCTGGCCGTCAGCAATGTGGTTCCCCATACTGAGCAACTTAGCCACAGCTCCCCCAATAATACTCGACCCACAACACCACGCGCAAACTACCTCCCCTTCCGCCAGTTGGCCATGGACAAATCACAAGTGGAGAATATCCGTGTGGAGTGTCTCAAGCGAAAATATGAGGAGCCAGGATATTCGGACAAGGCAGTGAAAGTTCTAGCAGAAGTAAAGCACAAAACGTACATCAGAGGTCAACAATTATTCATTTCATGGGCAATCCAAAGGGATATCAATATCAGCAAATTTACATCAGCAGATTTGGTTAATTTCATAGCAGATGCACATGAAGCAGGCTACAGCAAAGCAACTCTACAAACTTATAGAGCAGCAATTGTCAAGCTACACACACGCCCTGAATCAATCAAAACCAATCCTGACATACAAGCACTGATAAGGAACTTCAAATACATCCCACGTCCACTGAATAAATCAAAAGTTGATATTACGCCCACATTACGTCACTTATACGCCATACCGACGTCACCAGCAGCTGATTTTGATCAACTACGACGAAAAACGGCTTACTTACTGGCAATGTCAGCACTATTGAGACCCTCTGATATCAATAGAATTTGCAGATCACAATCAAAAACAACTGACGAAGGCCTACAGCTATACATCATTAATCCGAAAGAAAAGCGAAAGAAGGAGTCGATTACTAAACCAATCATTATTCCACCTAACAGCAACATCCCACAGCTATGCCCCGTACAAGCATACGAAACACTATTACAACACCCACAATATATCGTCAGAAACAACTACCTATTCACTAAGTTAGGCAAGCCTCACAATAAAGTCGCCGATAACACCATTGCTTCTTGGTTGTCAAAGTTGACAGCGCTCTCAACAGACATTCGCCCAACTCCTCGTGTCAGATCAATCGCTTCAGATTTAGCACTTGAAAGAGGTGTACCACACGATGACATCATTACACTAGGCAATTGGGCAGATGCACGCACATTCGAAAAACATTACAGACGCCAGCGTTTATTAAGAAGTAATGTTACAGAAAAAGTGTTAGATTTAAGTCCAGTACACTTTGCGTCAGCTGAATAAGCAAAATATATATTCATGTATAATATTATGAATATTAAAGTAATTTTCTAGAGAATTTATTTGATGAAAATTACACTTTAATATGAAGAATATTATACATGAATATATATTACCCACCACACCCTCCGCAAGCATGAATTGACCGCGAAGAACGGATAAGCGAGAAATATACATGCTCACATTAGGCACTATTTATAGGAGGAAAATCCCAAGTTACTTTATTTAGTTCGATATTAATAAAGAGAAAAGGGTAAAAGCAAAATATATATTCATGTATAATATTCTTCATATTAAAGTGTAATTATGCAGTGTTCAGGTAAAAAGATCATATGTAAGGAATAAAATGAAATGAAATACAAGGATATGATCAAGTTGGATTATCGAAGTGGGTGTTTATCGACATACTAAATTTCAAAATGAATTACAATGAGGCATCATCAGTACTTACTTGAATCACCAAATGACGATTAACGACGTCATTTTAACAAATAAATAGCGCTCGATTCTACAGCTTGTTCAGCTTTGCTTCTTCCTCGCTTATTCTTTCTTCTTCCTATCCGCTTCTCCCATTATTTCACCTCACTTAGCTTCGCTTCTTCTTCGTCTCTTTCTCACTTCTTCGCTCTTCTCATCCCATTACTTCTTCTTGCTTCTCTTCTCATCTCATTACTCTTCTTCTTCACTTTCTCTCTTTTTCCACTACTTCTTCTTGTTTGTACATATACATAATAAAATAGGTCAGTGCTCTGTAAACTGCTTGCGTGTAGCGTAATACTGGAAGTGGTGAAATCCTATCACGGCCAGCGTGAGACGGAGCTTGTAACGGGCTTTCGGTCTTCTATTCGTGCTTGCTTGCGGGCTTTCGTATGCTTGTATAATACGATGCTATTGCGGAACGATAATATATAAATAATCGAAGCGTTTGCTGGTTTAGAGCCGAAACTCCAGAAATTCTGCGCCTGCACTATCGTTACTACAGGCCATTAAGTTGTAGATGTAGCGTGGTAGCCAATCTATTATATGAGTATTATGAAATGTATCGGTTTGCAAATGCTTGAATACATATCTTTATTTTATATTGATATGTGTTTAGGTTATTTGCCATCATAATGTCATTTAAACGACGCTTTGCCATGATATTTGATCATCATGTTGCTGCCTTTGCTGGGAGAAGGGAAGCTTAGTTTACTTGCTATCATGGTGACTGACACTATTTAATGATATGTTTCTGTGTGTGTTTAATCGTTCTTTAATCGCGCTATCCTATTCAAACTGTAACATATCTATGTATTTCTAATCATTCTTTCTTGTACCATTCTATTCCAATGCTGCTTTAATTCAACGTATGTTTGCTTATTTCCAATGTTTGATGTCTACACTATTACATTTTATTGCTATTTCTGTTTTATAACATCTATGTGTCTTGCTATTTCTTCTACTTACATCATCTTATAATCTTTGCTTGTACATCAATATCATCGCTTTGCATCATCCCAATCCCTTCATTTATTATGTTATGTCCAAATTAGCACAGATACATTTGTATCAATGTGCTTATTTGCTGATCCCTCGAATGCGCTTCGGTTGACTATATCACGAACCGCTATGGAGCGGCAACATTGGCAGTGATGGTGGTTATGCTTAGCCAACATGACCATCATACTGTCAATGTGGTGTATGGCCATTTGCAATGAATGAACCATATGCCAGCTATCCCGTAGTATCTACTGCTGAATGTTATCGCACTAACATTTGGCAGTATAGTGGTATACTTGTCGCAAGGCTCTTTAACCGATTCAGCATTGCACTTGCTCCCACCCAAAATGGCAGGTGGTGTGGTGTGGATATGATGGGGACATAACATATCTTAACACTTTATTGTAATCCATTCATTCATTCATAGTTATCAATTCCAGGTAAGTACATTTATTACGATATACTAACAATATTACTATTAGAATGTCCAACTATCAATGATATTGACTACATACTATTTCCATTCTATTCGGTAAGTTGACATTTCTATTCATTGCTAATGCAAGAGGCAACATCCAGACAATATGTACTAATTCCCATTTGAAATATCAATCAACTAATATTCAACAATAACAACGACATACCGGGATAATCAACTATGCTAATGCTTATTGCCAGCATTCATTGCCATCCATCATTGACAAGTATCCACTAGCAATATTAATAAACATGGATCAATTTGATATATATCGACATGTCATTATTGTATACAATTTGCATTACTTCTCATTCTATTCTATATCCTTCTATCCCACTATTGCTTCATTGCCTTCTACCCGTCAAATCAACACTGTATCTTAGTCTACTCGTTCCTCTCTTTCATCCAGCATCAATCATTTCATACACTCATTCCATTATACTATTCTGGCATTTCTATCAATAATGTAAGTCATTTATTCCATTCTACACTCATTATACACATAACAATAAAGACAAGCTGTCCATTGCTTGCGCATTCTAATACAGCGTAAACACAGGTTTTATTATGATGTACTCGCTATTCATGTTCTTGCCAATGCTTTTACGCAATAAACATCCATCTTTGCAACAACTATATGTTGATTCTTCGAGGAACTGCTGTTCTACATTGATGCAAATGGTGTATGTCGTGGATGAATCTATACTAGGTGATTAGTCTTGCTGGGTTTTGACGACGACTGAAACGGTTAGTCCACCCACTGACCGAGAATAGCATCCGACTCCATTCTAATTACCAAATACTTGCTGCGGTATGTCAGCCATGTGATATGCTCAGTTTAATTTACCGATTGAGATGACGACTGTCCATACTCATACAGAAATGCCGTTAATGGTAATAATCGAGTGTTCGCTATGTTGGCAGCAATTAATGTAGCATAGATTGCATAATAGCAGTATCGCGTGTATCAATATCTATATTTGATCATATCATATGGATGTTAATAGATGATGATGATGATGATGATGGTATCATTAGTAGTAATAATTGCTAGCTGATCAGTCTATTCCATTCAACTAATAGTGAATATCGTACACGAATACTATCTGATAAAGTAACAGTTTATAATTGGTATGTGTCTAACAACTTGGTTCTATGTGTTCGGGATGATCGAATGAATCAGGTCGTTATTCAATAGGCATGCTTGTATACCATCGATGGGATGTTGCTATTAGTTATATGAATGCATAGCAGTGTCAATGACGTGTCCCTTGTATTGTTCACAACAAGCTGGCATCGATTGCATAGACATTCCGGTTGATCAGATCGATAGCTCCAACATCTAGGACATTTATGTCGTGCCGATAAACGTAGAATCATTTGACCAGATGCACCGTTCATAGTGTCTATTGCGTTGTAGATCAATAGTCATTATCATGACGTGCTTATACGGCATACTTCATACTTACTTGGTAATGATATCGTTTCACTAAAAAGGACGGTGTCATTTCTCGTGGTTAATGTCGACTGTGCAGCAACATTAACCGATGCACATAAGAACAGTTCAGGTAACTGTGATGCTAATGCATATGCTTAATAAACTATATACGACCATATCACTATCGCTATTGTTATTATTGTCGTCTTACCGTATTTCTGTAGTAATGACCTAGTGGAGACATTGCACTGTCTTCCAGTTCTAGTGTCAGGTCGATTTGCGCGCTCGTCTTGATTCCCCTGTCAGTCAATGAGATTTGTAAATATATCATTTGGTATACTGCATATAGCACTTACTTGGCCTGTCGCACCTTCTCGACTAGCTGGTAGTACTGACTACGAAGGTGTCGTAGCACTATCCAGTCTTGCTCCAAACATAGTATGCCAACGATCGTCCTATTCAATTACCAATGCTCGGGTTAGACCAACATACTTAGTGATTGCAAGTGTTTACCAGAGATATCCATCCCGACTGGAATACGCTATCAAGTGGTGTCGACCAACTCGACGAGGAGAAAAGCTGAATCTCCTCGGCTAAATGACAAGTAATTGGTGCGAGTGCGCGTGTTACACTTCAATTATCTATGTGGCATTCCTTGCTTAGCTACAGCTGCATATCAAGTATCATGACTTACGTGGTATACGGCAGTCTGTGCCGACCTTCGTGCCAACGATAATTTGTCGTCAGCATAAAGCCGCTCCTTGATAGATTCAAAGTAGAAGCCGATAGTGTGCGTTGGTAAAGCGATTCAATTCTTGAATAACTACAATAAACAAGGCAAATATTAGTTCTACCGTTGCGTATGCTACTCACACTTCTTATCGATATACCTTTATTGAACGAGAATACTTCATAGGCATTCTAATTAACTGGCAGACAATGTAGTTCGTGTAGATGTATTGATCTATCTATTAATCAAGCAGAAGAACAATGTTAGCATAGTCGATTCAAGCAGTAATCACCGCACTACTTACCGGTAGTAGTTTGTCATAATCAATTTTATGTGCTTTCACGTCAAACTGATGCAAACAGCCTAACATGAATCGTGCCGTGCTTCTGTATTTCCGCATACTCTCGGCAATATTCGCTAATAGTTGTGATTTGCGTCTAGTAATCAATCTAATAGATAGCACATGTTTACTTACTAATAACGTATTGCTCATGGTTACATCTCGACTGTATTCGGTGGAGGCAACCCATAAACGAAGTACATCAATGCCATAGGCTGGCTGTTGCTTCTTGTCCTATTACAGCTAATGTTACGCATCTGTGTATACCTATCCCATTATATATCATTTACCTTGCCACCTTCGATGATTGTTTTAGGCAGTATAATATTACCGATGGATTTAGACATCTTGTGACCATGTTCATCAAGCAGGAATCCATGAGTAATTAGTGTTTAAAGGGTGCTTGTTCTGCACTGCAACTGTACAAAAGATGGCGTCGTTAGTGAATGCAAAAGTACCCTTCATTTATTCATCATCATCTACTTACTTGATGTCAAGAGCGATGATTGGAACCAGCCTCGATGTTGATCGCTACCTTCCAAGTAGACATCGGCTGGTGGACTATTATTAATCCATATATTTATATGTATATATATATTAATGCACATCCTCTTAAATACACATTATAACTTACTTTGGTAGCATGGACCAAGATGTACCGCTATCAAACCAAACATCCATGTATCCGTACCTCGACGATATTTCTCATCTAGTACAGCATGTGTGATATTCCCAATCAATAAATAAGTATACCAAGTAAGATAGCTAATCATATCAACTTACGTTGAGCTGAATAACTTTCCGGCAATAATTGCTGAGTAGATAGTTGCCACCATGCATTGAACCATGCTGTGCAAATATATCGGCTACATGTTAATCGTTCCTCAGTCATAAGTGGCTCATTCGTGTCAACATGGTAGAATACAGGTATAGGTACACCCCATGATCGTTGACGTGATATACACCATTCGAACGATCTTTAAGGAAGCTTTCTAGCCGATGACGCCCTAAAGATAATATAAATATTAATACCATTATTACTATTACTAATATTATCATACCTGTATCTGGAATCATATCCACTGATTTAATGGCTTGTATGGCCTCTTCACGAATATTTGTAACATCAGCGAACCATTGCCATGTAGCTCTAATATAATATATAATTAGTAATAATATTATACCAATATAATCACTATAATATTACCGTAATATGACAGGCTGTTTACTACGCCAATCGTATGGATAACTATGCGTAAATACCTGTTCATCAAGTAATAGTTCATGTTTACGTAGCCAGTCAATAACTGCGGCTGTCCCTCTTTCAATACTGATAAACCGGCAAATACACCAGCCTTCTCCGTAAATAAACCATCATCATCCACTAGAATTCATAATAAGTATGCATATCATTAATATATATATATATATAGTAATTACCGCAATTAATAAGTTCAATAGAATGTTGTCGACAAAGACTAAAATCTTCTTGACCATGAGCAGGAGCAGTATGTACTAGACCTGTATCAAATAATCAATATATATATATAATACGATCATTTAGCGTATATATACATTTCATACTCACCTGTACCTGACTCGCTAGTAACATGTTCTCCATGGAGTATGGAACACGTAGCATTGCTTATTGGTTGTCGATACTCGCATCCTACTAGATCGCGACCTTGATAATAGAACGAGATAATGATGAATATCGATACTAATCAACATCATTAACAACAAGTACATATTTACCTTGAATTGTAGCCACGATAGTAATGACACCTTGTTTCTCAAGTAGAGGACGTAATGCTTCAAGTCGATCCATGGCTATTAACGTGTAAGTAGAATGACCTTCTATTCGTACAATGCCATATTCAATATCATTTCCAACGGCTATGGCCTATAGTATACTCTACAATTTAGCATCATGTCATTATTACACTGGTGATTATTACCGTATTAGCAGGCAATGTCCATGGCGTAGTAGTCCATATAAGTGCCGAGACTGATGCATCCTCTCCAATTAATTGACGTAATTGTGCATCTTATAACATTGTTAGCCATTAGCAATACTATCAATCTAATTGATTCTCTATCTGTAATCACTTACTTGTTGCACTCAATGGATAATAGACGTATACTGATCGACTTTGATGATCATCACGATACTCTAATTCTGCTTCAGCCAATGCTGTCCTAATAATACATCATCATAATCATCATTTGTATACATATATAGCTATATATCTATTTTACATACTTTGATGATGGAGACCAGTATACCGGTTTATATTGTCGATAGATCAACTCTATAATCAATCATACATCAATGACTTGATTCTATTATTCATCTACTAGTCAACTTACTATTCTTGACCATTTCACCAAATACTTGTAGTTGACGTGCTTCATAATCCGGTGTTAATGTTAAATAACTGTGATCCCAATCACCCAGTATCGACCAACTACGAAACTGTTCCTTTTGTTGTTCTACGACATCTAGAGCACATTTCCGTGCACGATCACGTATCTGCATCGGTGTTAGTTTATTCCGATCTCCTGCCTATTATTGTTATATATATTACATATGATGAGTATCACTTTGTTGTATATTATAATAAATGTAATCATTACCGCAATAGCCTTTTGTTCTATGGGTAATCCGTGACAATCCCATCCTGGTCTATAACTAGATAGATAGATAGATAGATAAATAGATAGATATTAGTTTAATCATTCATATTCATGTATACATCATCTTCTCTATCTTACTTAATGCGATATCCTCGAAGTAGTTTGTATCGTAGTATAATATCCTTGAGTATTTTATTAAGTGCATGACCTATTGTATACAAGATTAACATACATGTTCTATTAATCATCATATCACTACTAATATAACGTACCCATATGTAGATCACCATTAGCATAAGGTGGTCCGTCATGTAGGGTAAATTCGGGTAAATTCGTTGTACGTGCTTGCTAAACATAACATAATTAGTACTATTCAAGTATACACTATACAAATAGGCAATATTATTGTTATTATTAGATTACCTGCCACGCGTATAGTTTATCGGTACAGCGTTCGCGGAATTGTGAATCACGCTTTGCGGCATTAGCTCGAAGTGGGAAATCCGTACGTGGTAAGTGTAAAGTACCGCTGTATTGCTTTTCTATACTATTACTGTTGCTGTTCTTTTGCTGCTGACCCAATGTCGTTACCGCTAACCCTCTAGTGGTTGTCGTAAATAGTGATCGGTAAGCCAATGACAAGTATGATTTCTTTATTGTTGTTGTTGTCAGTAGTGTACGCAATGAACAATATTGTTGCCGTGCAACATGCGTTAAAATGGACGACATGATTGTAAAATGAAAAAAGTAAACAATTTAGCGATTCATGTTATATTTACGCGTTTTTTTACTCTCAATAATGTAATGATGACATTGATCGTATTATAATATTTACTATTATTACTAAATAACAAGTTAATATGTAAATCTATTACAATATAAGCAATGTTGAATAGATGACTCATATCATCGAATCGTGTGATTACAGTATGTTTCCGGAATATTCGAGAAGTGCTTAGTCATCGAGTATACTGAATATATATCATGCAGCAATCATTCACTTGTTAGTATTTTAATTCAATTTATCTATTAACAAATAGTCACATTCGATCATTCTATTCAACAGTTAGCATTCTATCCTATATTGATCTTTACTACTCTATGGAGTTTTATGATTTGGGTAAACGTTGCTCGCTACCAGAGTGTCAGCAACATGGTAAGGATAATAATGAGCAGTTATGATTAATAAAATGATATTCATATGCTTCTTAGATTTCCTACCGTTCTTTTGTCAACAATGCAAGGCGTGGTACTGCCTAGAACATAGAACTAGCGAGTATCATCGTGATTGTACAGGTAAACTGGATAGAGTGGTGCCCACTTGTCCTGCTTGTTCCTTACCCGTGCCCATCTCACCCAATGAAGAAGCTGATAATGCGGTAGGTTATTCGTTGCATAATAGATAGCAATCATTACTAATAGAATGGAACTAGGTCAATCGTCATTTAGAAGAGACGTGTAAGGAGATGAAGCATCGTAATACTAGCAAGTCAAAATCTGCCAAGAAGCAACGATGTGAAGCTGCCGGTTGTCAACTTGTACTTGGTACGATTCGACCATCAAGTACATGTACACGATGTACCCGTGTTCTCTGTCTAAGGTAATTTAATTTCTCTTCTTATTCATGATTGTTGTATTAATCTATAACAATTCTATTCTAGTCATCGATTCCCAGAACAACATCAATGTCGTGAGCAAACACGTCAACAACGATGTGCCAATGCAGCTGAACAACGACGTACTAATCCTACGGTGTTGATGCTTCGTGTTCATTAATAATGATGATATGTCATTATTGTAATACTAATACTAATAAACAATTAGTTAAATATCAATTGAGTATTCGTCTGAAGTAGAATGTTTATTCAAATATCTGATTTGGGATGAAAGCCATTCAACGACTATAGCTGTGATGTAATACATGGTAAACAAAAAGCAAATTGTAACAGGTAGTAGAACGTAGAGTAAAAAAAAGATGGATAACTGCCTAACGCAAGTACAACTACATATTGATGGATGGTAAGTAATATGATCATAAATGACATATATATCAACTAGCATGAAATGATGACATGTCATTCGTTCGTTCGTAATGAAGTAAATGATGATATGCTAGCCAGCGTAAAAATGAATAAGCATAAGAGGGAGGATAGACACTATTGGTAGTATAACGATATATCCTCACAACTAAATGGCAACATAGTATAAGCAAATAGAAATGATGGTAATGATGACACTGTAAAGCATTACAAATGGCGTGACTCAATAATTCGACGTATCTCGGGTTCTTCGAGTATATGATCGATAGTGGGACGTGTATCCGGTACCGCTGCTAGTAGACGTCGTATACAGCTAGCTAGATTGTCGGATACACTTGAAAAGTCGCAATCGCTAAAATCGTTAGATCGTAATTTCTGCCATGCTACACCGTTGTCCGGCATGACAACATTAATGGCCATCTCTAGGATGATCAAGCCTAGACTAAAGATATCCGCCGGTCTACCGTAATCGCCATTTAATATCTCGGGTGCCATGTATTCACGATCACCCTCTCGTTCATCGCTACGTTTTGTGGGATAGAATACGGCCATACCAAAATCGCCAATCTTCAATCGATCCTGGTCATCTAGAAATATATTTGCCGGTTTCAAGTCCAAATGAAGGATATTCAAGCTATGCAAATGTTTAATACCCTAATGACAAAAATCAGTAATAAATCATTAATAATGTATATATTATTATCACTTACCATTGCTATATCGGCAAAGAACGACCATATCTGTTCCTCTTCAATCTGCTCATTATTACAATGAATATCCAGATAATCCTTGAGTGTACCACGAGAGCATAACTCCGTTTGCAAGTAGAGGTGTCCTTGTTGCTCCCAGGCATCGATCAATTGAATACAATGTGGATGTTTACCGACATGCCATAGAATGCGCACTTCTTGTAATTGACGAGCTCGATCACGTACACCACTAAATGGAAATTTCGTACGTTTCACCGCGTAGACACGTGGATCGGATGATGTACGTGCGGCGAATGCTTCAGAGAACTCACCACTACCAAGCTTACGTATTATGGTGAATTCCGAGTCGAAATACTGCGTATACATATCCGATGTAGATGGCGTACTTGCACTATTCTCTACATCTGGTAATACAAATGCTATCATACATATATACATTGTTAGATATAATGACGATAACTACTACTACTAATACTTACGTTGACCTTGCTCTTGATCGAGTTGCTCAAAGTAGGAAGAACGAAGAAAATGGGCAAATAACGTGGTATAATCATTAACGATTAGCTTGTTCAATTTCTTCTCCATAGCAAATCGTTCATTATTCGTCTCCTTATTGTGACGTGCTGTCACCAGTCGATGTAGTAAACTGTTAGCGGGTGGTGCATGTATAATAGGATCCTCTTGCGATAGTAGAATCTCCTCGTTAGCATCATGCCATACACAGGGTGATGATGGTGGATCATCCACATCACCTATCCCGTCGGCATGTTGTAATGGTGGTGTGTCCGGTATCGTCATCATAGTACTGGAATGACTTGCTTGTTGTCCACTTGAACGATCTCGCGTCATCATTGTTGCACGATATGGATATGGACGTGTCGCTATCGATAATGGAGATTCAGACCCGCTAGGTGTTGGTGATGGCGCATCACGTAGAAATGAATTCTCGCGAATCGGTGACGATGGTATAGAGATCAAAGTACGTGCTGTAGGTGGTGTAGTATTGCCACTATTGCTACCAATAGACTTGTTACTCTTCGGGAACTCTGGGGAATACACCATGGGACTATTGACATCTGTAGCATTATGATTATTATTATCATTATCATTATCATCATGGTTATCGATATGCAAACGTTTCCGGCTTCGTTCTTGATCACCTGACAATGAGAGTGGATGCTTGAGTGAGGATCTCACGAATGGTGCTGCCGGTCTAGGGGTTTGCTGCGCCATAAACAACGTATTCGACAATCCTTTTCCTGGAACGAAATCGGTGGGACTACGCTTACACGGTGTATCCGGTACACCTCCTACATGCATACGTGATGCAGAATTACTCGCTGTCGATCGAGTCATATCATCGCTTAATGCCATTGACGAAGCACTATCGGTGATCGCCTTCTTTCTCTTAGACATTAGACCGGTGGAATTGAATGCTTTCTCATCGGGTTTAACAAGTCTGGGTGTGAGGAAGTTGGGACGTTCACCTAGACTCTTAGAGATGGAGGCCGGTGTCATGTCCATTCTCATTGATGTGTCCGCCATTTGTTTACAAGGAATAGGCGTGCCCAATTCAAAGTCCACCACTGTAGTATTGGCGATACGCTCGTCGGTCGTTGTTCTATTAGAAGAGGAGGATGCCGCTGCCGCCACTGCCGCTTCTTGAAACAATTGTTTACGAAAAGAAGAGTTGGACCCTCTAGCCGGCGTACTCTTTTCCCCTTGTAATCGTGACGCAATTATATTGCTTCTTCGTCTGTTCACCGGTGCTGGTGTGCCAAATGGCACGGTTTGGTTATCCATAGAGTGTTTATTACTGTTATTGATAGGATTATGCGTGCTATCGAGAATTGTCGTGTGATCTAGTCAAATACCCTCAGTGTTACGTGTAAATACCCCTCTGATCATCAGATCTCTTTAGCATATAAACTGTTGGGTAGTGCGAGGTATGTGTTCGAATAGAAGGTAGGAGAAAACAGGTATGTATGCTTAAGGATCTGTACAGCAAGGCACGTCAAATGGCATGGTTTTCAAGGAATGTGAAGAGGAAAAGTGAAAAGCACAACAAATGAAATGACTCGCCATTTGCCACACTTTAATAACAAATAAAATGTAGATTCACCATTGTTACCTAACAGTAATTCCAAAACGGTATCGATAATTAAAGTCATAACATTGGCTACTCTAGCATTGCATATATAGATGACGCTTTACTATATTTTATTCTATAACTAATAGTCATTGATTACGGATATTTACAATCTTCATTGATTACACTATTGTCGATCACGCACTTCTTTTAGTAGACCTTGTTTGAGTGCTAACTCTGCCACTAGTTTATCGGCCATATGTTGTAATCGTTTCTATAATGTAATAGTGTATTAGTTGATTATACATTTACTAATTATTATCACATATCATTTACCTTAACAATAGGATTGGCTGCATTAGCAACTTCTTGTTGTTTCTTTTGTATAGTCGCTTCCAGTTCAGACACTTCTTCTTGCAATATACGACGTTGCACTGATGTCTCATCCACTACATTATTCAATGTATAATCAGCTTAATGTTATGGGATAATCCACGCCTTTCTAACATCTACTAATTCCTTACCTGGACCACCTTCCTCGCCTTCCTCCTCTTCCTCATCTTCATCTTCATCGTCATCACCACTACCACTACCACTGTCGCTACTTTCACGATCCTCGTCTTCATCTACTTCATGTAATCCAACATCACCTCCTCCAGTTGTTCTAGACCACGTCCAATCTCTGCTGCCAAATCTGAATCATATCCTTCCAAATCAATATCGCTGCCTACACTCTGTCTATCACGAATGTCGCCATGTCCATAACCTGTCAATGGTGTATTGTTGCCCATGTCATACTCGGAGGGTGTAGCATGATCACGTAGTTCATTTATCTCTACACAAATGTTAAGTACAATTCATTAAATGTCATTTACGCCATTTACCATAGATGACCTGTTCTGCCGCGGCATCCTTCATTAGTAATTCCTCCACTTGTTTCTCAATAATCTCCACTCTCTAATGACAATCACTCGTTATATCATATACATTATATTGCATTACTGTCGAGTATCCTTACCTGTTTAGCCACTCGTTTTCTAAATCGCCGTTTTCTTACATCACGTAATGGTGCCGATAGACCATCAGGCCATGCATTACTATTGCTTGTTAATGGACGTGATGGTTGCAATTCAGGTTGATCACCCTCTACTACTAACATCTAGTAGATTGATGAATAGGCTAACTCATTCATTAAATGGCTATGCTACTCACCTGACAGATATCGCCCACTTTAAAGAAATGACGTCGATTGAACGTCTTCTGTGCTTCAATGATACACGGCAAATCAACAAGTCGAGCACGATACTTTTCACCATATAAATCAATTTGAGCATGTCGTTGATCTAGTTAGATCATTTCTATTAGTAACTGTGTTAAGTAGTAGTAACAATATTATTATTATAAGGCATACCTGTAAATTTAAAGCTAACATTATTATCAATGGTACGTTCACGAATATCCTTTCGTAATCGTTCCACAGTTTTACCAGCTGGTAAGCGTAATATGAATTGCTCTTCAGATCTTACTAGATTTCCAAGTCATGAGGTAGATTATCACTAGTATCCTTGCCAAGTGGCTTGATACGAATACGTGGTGTTAACGGTGGAAGTGTGCGTGTCGTATTACGATTCGTAGAATTAGCACTAGAAGGTGAAGTACCAGGTGCACCACTAATAACAACGACAGGGTCTTTGCTTGTCTTTATCTTTAAGCGTACACCACCGGGTGTATTGTTATTATTAGGAGTAGTAGTATCCATATTGCTGTTGTAGTAGTAATTGAAAGTGTGTAAATATTAGAGAAGAAAAGTGTGTCAAGGATGATTATACCAACAACAAATAAACACAACACATTGTATTAATAGATGGATAGAATAAGGTCTTTATTAAAGAGGACTCGTCTCTCGTTTCAACCAAGCGTAACCTTGTCCATTCGGATCTAGCAATGGAGATACACGCTCAAAACATTGCTTATGATGATTGTCGACCCATTGACGTTCTTCTGGAGTAAGTAGACTAATATCAATAAGCTTCTTATGAATAGGCACCTATATACAAACAGAGAGAAAAGTGAAGTCATATTAATTGTACGATGATATACGGCTACTTGCAAGTAACTTACCATTGTTACATTCTCAAAGCCTAGATAGTCCACATCACCAAATCGTTGTGGTGTATCAACCTTACGTACTAGTAGTACATTCTCAATACGAATACCAAATTTACCATCCTCGTAATAGCCTGGTTCTATTAGTGACATGTAGAGTTAGTCTATTGTATGTCATTAATTCAAGCTATATAGAACTAACTAACCATTAGTTACTGTCATGCCTTCCATCAATGGCACTTCATGACAATAGGGCCGGTAACCAATACCTTGAGGACCTGATCATCGTTATTATTATTATAATAGTAGTAGTTTGTATTAGATATCCAACCATCATTCTAGTATAATAGCACTCATAGCACACACCTTCATGTACATTTAAGAATGATCCAACACCATGTCCTGTACCATGACGATAATCTAGACCATCCTTCCATAATGGTGCACGCGCTAATATATCTAATGAGAAACCTAGTAATAAAAGCATCAATTATTTCAATTAGTACATTACATTGATGTACACATACTTAAGACGGTATTACTACCTGTGGTCGTAGAAGGGAATACGGCCGTATCAATAGCAATATGTCCTTGAAGTACTCGAGTAAAGCAGCGTTTCTCATAATCAGTGGGTGTGCCAAAATGCCAGGTACGTGTGACATCGGTAGTGCCATCACTAATGTCATAGAAATAAGAAGTTACAATGATGAATAATCATCATCACTAATACTACTAACCGATATTGACCACCTGAATCACACAAATACATTGCCTCTCGTTTGACAATAGCGCATGTTTCCGGTTCTGGCTTGTAGTGAATAATGGCACCGTTGGCACCACTACCCGAGATGGTATCGAAGCTAAGTCCAACGAAATCAGCTTGTTCAGCTCGGAATGCAGCCAACTTGTCGGCCACTTGCACTTCATTGTACTCTTGCTGACCGGCTACCAATTCCCCTTCTAACCATGCGAAATAGTTGCACTAATAATCACGTTATTAGTCAATAGATGTGATGATAAAATCATTTACATACCAGAGCAGCAGCATCTCGTAGATGCGATTGACGCATACCCTCCAATTCAACCGGATTCTTAATGGCCTTTGACATCATAATAGGAGATCGACCCTCTACAATGTTATTCTAGAGATATGCACATATATATGGTTAACATTGTCCTTCATAAACAAATAGCAAGCTATATAGGTATATATGTATGTGTATACTTGCCGTGCCTAATGCCTCCTCCAATGCGATACTTGCTCGAGTAGTAAGTAGCAGTTTCTACGTCATCATCAATCATACGTGAATCTTATACTCCTACTAAAGTGATAACAATCAATCTAGTTACCTGTTTGTTTTCAGCAGCATTGATTTTACCCAGTGCTCGTAGATGACTGAATATACTATTATAGGGCTTGATCTGTACGGTGTCACCCAAATGTTCCCGTACTTGTGGAGTGATCTTCTTCTCGTCAATGTACAGGAACACCTCCTCATTCGTGACTAGACTATAGGCAAAGAATACCGGATTGAAATCAATATCGGATCCTCGCAAGTTGAATAACCCTATACGCAGTAATGTTCAGCTGGATGACACGAGTCAATGAGATGAAGGATAACTTACAGGCAATCTCATCCAATGCCGAAAGGACAATACCCGATACATAGTCCTTCTTCAATTCCGCACGTAGCTGCTTAATCTTATCAGCCATGCTTTGTCCTAATAGTTGTCATATAGTTGATAAATGATCATTCTCGTACCACTCACACACTCACTCACCAGTATATTTGATAGGTAAGACAAATGCCGGAGATGTCGGTCGTTCCGGTCGATCATCCCAGATGTTATCAATTAGATTCTCGGTAATGGTAACGAACTCGGCACCAATACTAGATAATGATGTTCGTAGTGCTCGTGCATCCGCTATTCATTATACAAAATAACAGATAGAATGAGTAATTGTAATAATATATGTATCAGATATACTTACGTGCAGTAATCAAGGTTGGATCCATACCAATACGCGAATCAGTCGATGCTACCTAATGATTTATTATATTCATTGTATTAGCGTCTTAATCATTTGTATAGTTTGCTATTACACACCTGAAGTAGATAATCTTGCCAAGTGGGTACACCCGGTAATCCCTGCTTCATAAGCGTCCAGTTCTCATCGAGTTCTTGCGATGCTTGTAGAAAGTAGCGACCATCAGTGAATAGTGCAGCTGTATCGCGTGTAACCACCGCACAACCTAGTCAAACATTTGTTAGCACGTCAACCACCGACTCTATATGCTCTATCCTCATGTCTCGTGACTCTAAATGCTTCTTACCGGCTGAACCACTAAATCCCGAGATATAATGACGACGCTTATCGCAGTCTGCTATATACTCGCTCTATGATATTGTTAAATATTGAATAAAAGCAAAATATAGCATATCCATGATTGTTAAGTAAATAACTACGACAGAAGCATATATCTGCTATAACCCTCACTGACCTGATGAGCATCTTCACTTGGAATGACGTAGGCAGTCAAGTTGTAGCGAGGATCGAGCATAAGTGCACGCAACCGACGTAGACGGTCGGTGGTATGTACCTTCTTCAAATCAGCGGCGTCGATAGGCATGATGACGTGTTTAGTAGAAAGAAAAGAGAAGCCTGGTGACCAACGGCCTTGTATGCGTGGTTTCGGCCTTAACGAGTGCGAATGACGAGTGGGCGTGGCAGGACGAACTCGCGTAGACACACCAGAGGACCTAGAGAGTAGAGAGAAGAAACACGAACCGGTAGGTGTTACGTGTGCTTTAGACCTAGTAGAATACCAAGGCCAGAGACAACGCATACAGTGAATGAATATCAATGCCGTAGCAATACTAGTGTATATCCGAGGTCAATAGAATCACTACAACTAAATACGAACAAGGGAAAAGAGTAGGACAACAGCGACAACAACAACAACGACAACGACAACAGAAAAAGAAACAAAGAATAGTAGCCTGAACTACTTTACTATAACAAATAATAAATGCGCAAATTGGATGGAAGAGCGCATAGTCTAGATCGACTGTCGTTAGACAACGCTGTCTCGTCTAAATAATAATGCTTAGATTTGTTCCATCTATCAAGCAATATACACTAACATTATTAGCTTATAGCAGCAATAGTACATGGTTACTAGTAAGTAATAGTAGTATATTGTTTATTATCAAGACTTCTCTGTATACATACATACATACATATATACAGGTCTATATTCATGCACATGGTTGGATTAAATGGCATATTACATCCCCTGAATGAATGTAGGAATGAACCTTTTAACGGAAATGTATCGGGTGAAGTTGTGCTCTCCTCCGTTTCCTCTTTTACTTCTCTCTTCTTTCCTCTTCCTCCTCCTCCTCCTCTTTATCGGGTCAATCCACAATCACTTCTACTTGCTCAGCCACGCCTACATAGCGGTACAGTGATAGTTATTGTTCTATGGCGTGTGTGTATATATGCTAACACTATTACTATTGCACTATTATCATTACTAGATCTTATTGGTTGGCGCTTACTAAATTAAACACGCGTTTGTTGTTTGCTATTCGTGATCCTATTGAACAATGTATGCACTACGTACGGTTGCTGGCGTGTCACGCGTTGCCGCTGCCTCATTCCGCGTCTCTTCAGCCATCTCTGCCACGGGTAAGTAGCGAGATTGAGAGATTAAGAGAGAATATTGTGTATTTGTTGTTACAAATTGATGGCATCTATCTATTATCTATCTATCTATCTATGCGGTCAAAAGTAAAACTATTTGTTTTCTTTTACCGAATACATCATAATAGTAATAATATCAATATCAACTTGATGAGTATATACAATCTATTTTACTAATCCTATTTGTTCATATTTATACAAATTATAGCTCGTCGCGCCTACTCTGCTCATGCCGAAGAATCCTACGAGGAGTTTAATCGCCGATACACCGCCACTTTCGAGTCTGTCCCGGATCTCTTTGAATTGCAACGCAATCTAGACAACTGCTTTGCCTATGATAATGTACCATCGGTTGAGACTATTACCGCCGCTCTCCATGCTTGCCGTCGTGTCAATGACTTCCCAACTGCCGTACGTGTATTCGATGCTCTTAGAGAGAAGACCAACGACCAACAATACAAGGAGTATATGGCGATCCTTCAACCTGTCAAGGAACAACTAGGCGTGCCAACCAAGGAAGAACTAGGCTTTTAAGTAGTAAACGGGCACATTCTGATACATGAGATGAGCTAAATGTGATGCATACTAGTCGAGTAGTGCATGATAATAACAATAAGAATAATATAATGGTATATTGCCTAGTTACAGATTCAAGTTTAATGGTGTCTATATAGTAATAGTAGTATATGTGATCAGTATTGTAATAGACTAGACTAGACTAGATAATAGATAATAGATAAATGGAGATAAAGAAAACATGGCCATTGATATTATTGATGATAATGATGTTTATTATATCTTTATATAACTGAACTGAATGGATCTAGAGTAATAAGTGTTCATTGTTTACATAAACAATGAGATACGACGAGATAAAAGGAAGACATTAGGGAAATTAACCTATTATTCTACAAATACTACACGTATACAACTTGTAACGTATAGTAAATAACAATGGCCATTATCCTGTTACTATTGTCCTACCTATTCATGCATATGCATACGTCATCCAAGAACAATAACAGTATGATGCTACTAATATAGATGGATAGATAGATAAATAGATAGATGACCCTAAGAATAATAAGTACTAATGTGTGATGACGATAATGAACGCAATGAATTAAACCTTATACGGAATAGAAACGAGAAGAAAAACATCATTCATAACTCAATAGAGATAGAGAGATAGAGAGAGACAAAGAGACAAAGAGAATGTTAATGTGTAACCATTTACTGTTCCATATATACACCACACTTGTACATGTACATGTGTGTATTATGGAGGATGACTAGACAGCACACACTCATACACACATTATCAATCCATTGACCATTGAACAACGGTGTACACACACACACGCAGAGAGAGAGAGAGAGAAACACAAAGAGACACACACGTCTACTAAAAAGAGTGCGAGTGCGAGAGAAATAGGTAAGATCCCATAGAGATAGATTATCGGAACAAGTCGGAATTACCGGCTTTGTCTGTAGAAATAAGTGTGTGGGGTATGTTCTTTTTTCTTAAGCACTGGTAGTGGTGCTATTACGCTTCAACAAACCGTTAAATAGATCGAGTGAGCGTTGCTTAGCGGCTTCAGCATATCCAAAGACAGCCGATGTATAACCGGTAGCGGTGTTACCGGCAGTACTTGCGGTATTGTAGATCAACGAACGAGTTTGCTGTTGTGCGTTTAGTGCTGTCTCGTAAGTGGTGGCAGCTGTAGCACGAGTAGTGGCGATGACGTTGTTGGCCGTGCCATAAGTGTAGGTGGCGGCACCCTCCAATGTGCTGTACACCTTCTCGGGTAGGTAGGCTTGTGCGGTGGAACGAGTGGTTTCGGCAAGACCAGTCGCCGTATTCCAAGTGTAATTATAGGCACCGCTCGCCGTTTGCTTAGTGTAGTCCACGGTCTCGCCCACTTTAGTCGTGGCGAATTCTCGAGTGGCCTGTACCTTCGTGGAGGCAAAGTCACGGGTGGCACTTGCCTTGCTGGTGACGAGGTCACGAGTGGCCGCGGCACGTTCACCCACCAACGAACGAGTTTGCTGTACACGCTCGAGGGTTTGATCACGTACGGAGGCAGCGGTGTTGACGGCTAATTCCGCGTATTGCACCACGGGTGTAGGTGCTACATCGCGCGCATATTGAACAGTCTTCTTGGCCTGGCCGGTGGCTAGATCACGAGCGTATTGCGCCTGTTTAGCGCTTGTTCCTTGGCTTGAGTGACGGTTTCGTTGACTCGAGTGGCGGCCTGGTCAGTAACTTGGGCTACCGTTTGATAAACGGTACCGGCAGCCTGATACGCCTTCGAGTAGAGGGAAACAGACTCGTCCTTTGTGGTGTCGTGTCCGTTTTGCTCAGCAGCTGGTGTGTTGGCAGCAGCAGCAATAGTAGTGGTAGCAGTGGGAGCGTTGGCCATGGTAGTAACAATGAAAGAAGTAGTAGTGTTGTTAGTAAACGTAAAAGAAAGAAAGAAAGAAAGCGTGATTGATATTCAAATGCAATCAAACTAGAATCAATGTGATGATGTAGGAAATCAATAAAAAAGCAAGCGGTGTGCGGTGTGCGTGTCGTTGATGCCATTCATGCCGTACGACCCCTTTATATTGTTGTCCGTAGACATCGAGGGTATGCAGTGGAAGGAGAGTCATTATGGATGTCGCTTTAAAAAGCACATGCCAGTCTACATTTTTTTCCTAGTCTATCACTAAAAATACGATTTAGTAGCAATGATCGGCGTATTAGGAGATGACTACTCCGTTTCAATCCATCATGATAACGTGATAGTGACATGATGGATAGCACTCGTAGAATGCCGCACTCATCATAGACCTCATAATGATGATGGACGATAAAGGGGTACACCCATGATGGGTGTACTCATGTACATGTCTGTGTGTATTAACGCATGTTGCAGTAACCGAGTTGATAAGCTTCTAATAGTTGAACTGAACAGGAACACGTCTTCTTTTTTCTTTCCTTCTCTCACCATCATCATCATCATCATTCTCACATGTCACTGTGTGGAATGAGTGGCCTTTTTTTTCACATGTCAATCGTGAAAATTGTTCCTGTCTCGTTCGCTCGTTCGTTCGTTGTTGTTGTTTTCGGATGAGTTTCCTCGTATGTTTACAATAATATTCACTCACGTGTCATTGACGATGGGGTAGTTGCGCCGAGATAAACAGAAAGAAGTCATTTACTTGGCAGATACTGCATAGCACATCATAGATGGGAAATTCAAATAAATGACAATGGTGTACATGTCTATTCGTGTCATTAATTGACACTTGTACATTAATAATCATCATCATCGAGTTATAGGAGAGCGTGACAAGGCAAATCCACGATTGATATGAAATGGTATTGAACTACATAAAAAGTCTATCAATAGTAACATGTCCTTTTTGTTTCATAATTAGCTTATCATCAAATAGTCAATTACATGATTCATCGTCATATTTGTAGTATTCGTGTTATGTCATTAGAATGACGCCTTACTACGTACTGAATACATGATGATATGTCAATTATGTGCATAACATGTCAATAGGGTATAATTCAATCATACAGACTATGAGCCACATATTCTAGTTTTCTCTCTCTCTCTTTCTCTCTTCTATTCATCATCTGCATTTCCTGTTCTCCTTTACATATACCGTGTTACCAATAAAGCCTCATAGCTGCATGGTTGATCCATATATCAGCATTAATATCATTCAGCACACACATTGACTTAATGACTCATTCACTCACCTCCTTATCAACTAATACGTACTCGCACACACACGTACCACACCATTGACGCATTTCCACATCATCACCATTATCCCACTTTCTATTCAACTAAAGGGTGTATTTCGCACACGCACTCTACTGCCTTGAACACTATGCACTTTGCTTCTCTTTCTATTTTGCCACATCTACTCTGATCTTTATTCGATCTCTCAATACGCGTAACATTACTTGTTATTTGTTATATCATTGTAAACAACAACAACTACAACTACGTCATCATGTCGGTTATTCTTACTAGCTCGGACAATAAAGAATTTTCGGTTGAAAAAACCGTTATTGGGCGATCAGTGCTCATCAAGAATATGCTAGATGATATTGGTGAATCGGAACATCCTATTCCTATTCCAATGTTGCTGGTGCTATACTTCAAAAGGTAAGCATTCTACTAGTGCTAGTGTATATATAGAGGCTGCTTCCCCTTTCTATTGCTTGCATTGCGTTTACGGGGAGTATTTGTTAGTATGGTCATTACGAGTATGTTTGCTCTTCTCTAGCCATACGTTACCAAGATATGGACGATTTGTGATTATTCTACTCGACTATGCTTATTAATTAATTATACTATATCTCTATTGCTTTCCTTTCCCATTTGGCTACCAAGGTGATCGACTACTGCGAACATCATAAGAATGATCCACTACCGGAAGTCGACGAGAACCAAGACGAATACACTCGTGTACGTACATCGGAGATATCAGCGATTGGGACAAAAAGTACATGGATGTAGAGCAGACACTATTTTCGATATTATCTTGGCGGCCAACTACTTGACATCCGTCCTCTATTGGATCTAGGTTGCAAAACCATTGCCAACATGATCAAGGGTAAGACGACCGAGGAGATTCGCGAACTCTTTGGTATTGTCAATGATTTCACAGCGGAAGAAGAGGAACAAATTCGTAAGGAATGCGAATGGGCTGAGGAACGCTAAATCAAACAAGTAATAACAATAAGAATGATAACCATATGACTCATTGCACAGTTGCACAATGTGTATGTATTTACGTGTGTGTATATGTGTGTGTTCATACAAAAGTGTAAACAAATGAAGCTTGCACTAATGTGCTGTTCTTAATCGATTATACATCATCAACATCAACAATGCAGCAATAAAACTTTATTAAATAAGCAATAGAAAGAAGCATAAACAGAAAATTATATAAACTCTACAGAAAGATTGAATCTAAGCATATTGAATACCTAGTACACTGTCTAGGAATTCATCTAATGCAGCTTGTTCTATTGCTCCTCTTTCTCTGCTAGATTACTACCATTCGTCGTCATTAGCTGTTTCGCTCGTTGTTGACTAAGATCATGTTCAAGTCGAGTATTCGATAGTACAACCGAGTTGAGTCGTTCAATGTTCAAGGGCGATTCCACTAGAATATACGGCGATACCTGTGCCACGAATAACAAATCGCGTGGTCGGATGGTCGTTGAATCATTCAGTCGACGTCGTCTACCTTGTTCTTTCTTATCTGTTGTAGTAGTTGGTTTATCAGTTGTGGCTGTTGCTCCTGCTCCTGTACTGCTTCAGTAGTAGTTGCAGCATTATGTTCATCATTATTATCTTCTTCCATTGCTACTACGTGATCAGCAGTTGTACTAGGTGCTATAACTGCCGATGTTGCTGTTGTTGTCGTGTTGTTGTCGTTGTTGCTGTTGTTGCTACACCGTCTTGACTTCTACCTTCAACGATCGCATGGGTAGCGTTTCTTGTACGAATACCGAAAAGTCGATTGGCACGCAGCTTAATAATACACTGCTCGATTATCGTCTTCATATGCATCTAATGATTAGCATACAGCATTATTAGTAATATTACCCATTATTTTGCCTTTCATTCTTCTGCAATACCTCAAGAGCTGAGAACATTAAACGCACGGCATCCTGTTGAATGCCATGAATGCCTTGTTCCATTGCTACCGCATACATTCTATCGAGTAGAGCGTCACCACTTGGAATACCCTTGGCATCGCTACTGAATGGTGCTTGTAAGGTACGCATATACTCTGCAGCAAATCCTGGCAATGTTTCCGCATCTATATCATCATCATCATCATCATCATCATTAGCATTAGCATAAACATTTTCTTATCTCATTTTACGTTTACCTCGTGCCAATTTCACAAGTGGTGGCGGGTACGATATCCTCGAAGCCGCTGCCGATACAGTCGTGTGCTCGGACGTGAGATTGGATTTCTATAGGTGAACACATGTTAGTAATGCTGAACGTACGCGTGTGTATACACCCTCTACACTACACTGGCACGTATAGTCGCGTAATCTCATTTGCATCACTACCAATACTAATTGTATAATAATCCCTCTCCCTCCTCCCTCGTTGACATGTAAAAAGATACCTTCTTTAGTAAATGTCTGAGATGATCTCGTTCAGCCTTGGTTAATGCGCGAACAGCTTGCTTCAACTCTCGATGTTTAGCCTCGGCCGCTGTCTCTTTCTTCTTCTTTGGTCGTTCATCTTTCGCATCCACCGCGACAGCATTAGCGCCATTCTCTCCGGCTGCTGCTGCCGCCTTCTCTGCTTCAGTCTCCGTTTCACCAAACTTGCGCTTTTGTCCCTTGTTGTCGTTGGGTGGCGTCTCCACTAAAGCGTTAAATAGCGTGGCTAATAGAAACTCGTTGTGTAGATAGACTACCATCGGATAAACGAGACAATGTCAACTTGGTTTGTACACGGTAATTATTAGTTAATAATGCAGCTTACTCTGATCAGCCGGTAAGTAAAGTGTAGCCCAGTGGTCAAACTCGTCACGATTAAGTCGACCGGTTAGAAATTCCTTTAACGCTGACCAATAGTGAGTAGCATTAGTGCCAAGTACTTGATTTAGCTTCTCCTTAAAGGCCAGTGTATCACGACGTCTTCCATCGGGTGCCATGATGACGTGGTGATGTAGATAAAAACAAAAGAAAGAAAGAAAGAAAGAGGAAGAGTATGGAAAAGCACTGTATAATTACCAACAACAAGTCATCAATAGAATGGAAATGAATGATGAAATATGGCGCTATTCTTGTCACTGAGACATGATTTCATTTCTTTTTTCAAGTTAAATCATCATCTTCATTAACTTGTAATATGACACGATCAATTGACATTAGGAATAAAGCTATCATCAAGCAAGATGACTAGTAATAGTTGATATGGTAACTGATCATTACGAATTATTGCCTCATGCTATACAATACAGAACGATTACCGAATAAACTAATAGATTAGAATTACATCTTCGATTATATGTATATGTGCATAAACAATGCTGTTCCAATTTATTTACTGATATAATAATTATCATTATCATTAAGCGCGAGGCAATTCAGCATCTTGTTCCGCGACGGTATACGTCCAAATGGCAAGAGCAGCCGCATTCTTGGCAAGTTGTTCCGGTTTCAAGAATGACATCTTATCATCATGACTGTATATAATGTATGATCATCGTTAGTCTCTATCATTTAACGGTACAATCTACGCTATTTCCATCAACAATTACCTGTGATGCACATTAAGTAGCCATAATTAGTGTCGGCAGCTTCTCCCGTAATTGGATCGCGTGAAATAAGACCGGCACATGGTACACCCTTCTTGCAAAGTGGTGTGATATCAGCACCAGGAGATCCCGCTAAGCATAAACCAGCATCAGTAGAGTAGCAGCGATGTATAGTAGCAGCAATGGACAACTTACATGTTGGTACAATATTACCGGCAAATTGGCCCACCTTCGACGAGTGATATTGCGTACCAATGGAGCGTAGTATATCGGTGGCAGGTTTACTACCGCTGAATAGTAATCCAGCTGGTTCGAAATTACCGTAATCCGTTTCAATGGCCAATACATGATTATCTATTTCTTGAGCGTGTCGTTCCGCGTAACTATCACCACCGGCACCGCCTTGTTCCTCGTCAACCCACATTACCAATCGTACTATAGGAATAGCATGAGTTATTCCATTTCATTTCATTTCATTGTTAAACACTTACTAGTACGCTTAGGTGGTCGTGACAATTTTGAAATGGCTCTTAGTGCCTCCCAACAAGTAAAGGCACCGGCACCATCATCTACCGCACCCACACCAATATCCCATCTGTATCATGTGATTCATTATTCGTTAACTTTGCATTACCATCAACGATGCTTACTATTAATTAATATATATTATTATTACTTACGAATCGATATGGCCACCCAATACAATAATCTTATCGGGTTGTTCACGACCACGTACTTCAGCCACAATGTTGTAAGCAATCTTCGGTTCTGGATCAAGGTACGACTCGGTGAACAAACGAAGACGCGGCACCTTATGCTGATTGGGATGCTCGATGGCCTGCTTATACTCTTGCTCGAATCGACGCGCATCACGTCGTGTGATGGCAGCCGCAGGAATCGATGCGGTTATCGAGAATCCCGTGTGTAGATTATCGGCTGATGCCTCGGGTGTAATCGATGCGATCACCGCTCCTACCGCGCCGTACTTGGCCGCTTCCTGTGCACCTCGCGTGCGATAGCTCACCGTACCGCCGTAGCCGGCCCATGCCTCGTTGTAAACGACAATCTTGCCACGAATCTTGTCCTCGCCCAAACGCTTTAGTTCGTCAAACGTGCGTACCACCACGATCTCCGCCTCTACACCCTGCTTTGGACTGGCTGCAGAACGACCCAGTGTAGTCATGGGGATCTTACGTTCACTGCCGTCCTCATTGAGTTGCACGAGTGATTCACGACCACGATGCCAATGGTTAACCTTGACCTCTTCGAGTCGAACATTGAGACCGTCATCATTCTTCATTTTATCTACAATCCAATCAGTTGACTACAATATAACAATAGTAGTAATGTTAGCTGGATCATAATGTCTATTTCATTGTTTGTAGTTACCTTGGCCAGTCCAACCGATCCAGTAAGTCGTGAGCCGAACTTTGATGTCATTTCATTCAATCGATCCCATACTTGTCTATCATAAGTGGAATGAGAAACAGTAGAGGCATGATAATGAATAGTGAATAATTACCGACTATGCAGGGTACTCTTTAATAATTTATTAATGTTGCCATTTAATGTGGTAGCAACAGCAGTCGTCTCTTCATTGTTGACATTATCCCGTTTAGCTATTGAGACTGCATCCACCAACACAATGGATGCAAACAGTATCGAGAATGAAAGCTTCATGGTTATGCGTTAATAGAACAACAAACAGTATACTAATCGAATGATGGAGAAAAAGGCGAACGATTGTCGCAATCAAGGTCATAGACTGCTTTCTTTTATAAAACCGTGATAACGAGTTGTGGAACCAAATCAGCATGAATGAGCGGATAAACATTACTAATACGGTGGCAAGAACAGGATATAATTGGCATAAAACAAGTAAGTCATCGTTTATTCAATAAACACGATCAGTAAAGGGCAAATATCATGCAGCTATAAGCAAATCATTATAGAATGTTTCCTAATGAGATGATCATGGTTTATTATACATTCAAGTAGCGTACTCGCTGTTTTCTATGTATTTATTGCTTGAATCTTGTATTTATTCAATCAATCTTCGATAGATAGCTACAAGGAGAAATTCAATGTCCTTGTCGTTTTCGTATCACGCACACATGGCCTTTTCTATAATCGTACTACCACGTGTTGCAATAGGGCAAATACGGAATATATGCCATTTATTGCGAATACATCATATATACACGTACGTACATTAGAATGTATGTATTTATAGATCAATAAATAAATAATACGCAGAAATAACTACTTTATTTAATTTATATAATGTAGAAAGAATAAAATGTATAAATAGTTATATATATATACTAATGATAATATTGTTAATGATAAAGAAAAGAGTATTACAGATGGTTACAACGGGTTATTATATCTATAAAAAATAGTCGATTAGTAAGTATATGGCAATGCTATGTGTATTATTGCTGTTGCTGTTACTTACCAGTCTACAGTGTCTGTTTACCGCGACAGCCTTACTCGTAACAGATTGATAGACGATTTGTATATTATACAAAAAAGACTATTAACAAAGATTGATTAGTATTCATATATTGTTGTTTATATTGCTGCCACTTACCAATGAATTATTGTTATTGTTCCTAGTATGAATCACATACATAGCCATCGACAGCATCATAATTGCCATGTCCATTTGATACATTGCACTGTTGTAACTTTCGTGAAATAGCATCTTCCACGTCACCGTTCACGTTGTCGGCATGTCCATTAGCATGCGGTGTCGTGCCATTCTCTTGTGATTTCTGAAGCGTAGCAATTTGTTTGCGTAGTGTCTTCGTTTCCGCCTCCAATTCCGCAATACGTTCCTCACGTACTTCCGCTTCATTCGCGCTAAACTCGGCTAAATCACGCTGCTCCTCAATTTGACTGCGCACTCGTGCTAGCTCCGTTCCCGATATCTCCAACTGGGCGCGTAAATCGGCCACACGTGCATCCTCGGTGTTTTCACGAGAGCGAATTTGATTGTTCAACTCATCTATCTGCGCGTTCAATTTGTCCATCTCTTCACGTTTGCCAGAGAGTAGACCGCGTACTCCCTCGAGTGTCGCTGCAACCTCGTCGCGATCTGCACGGGTTCGAGCAATCTCGGTCTCCAGAAGAATGCCCTTCTCTACGGTGGCGCGTAATTCCGCCTCGGCCTCGGCCAATCTCGTGCCTGCCGTGGCTAGTGCGCGTGACTTTGCCTCTAGCTCTGAGCGTACCTCTGCAACTCGTGCATCGGCCTTTTCCGCCGCTTGTTGCAAATCCTTCTCGAGACCGTGCACCGCTTCCTCGGCGTATTCCCGTTCCATTCGTGCCACCAGTAGCTTCTCGGCCGCTGACTGTGCCGCTTCCTCGAGTTCCTCGCAACGATCTCGAATCTCATCGCGTTCCTGTCGAATTTGTCGTAGTTCAGCACGTGCATCCTCCGCCTCTGCTGCCAGATCCCGTTCACGCTCTGTAAGTTGACGTATTTTGGTTTGCGCCTCGGTCAAGGCATCCTTCGTACGTTGATGATCACTGTGGGCCGCACTTAATTCAGCCTTGATGCAAACTACCTGCATCTCCTTTTCGTCGAGTTCCGCGTTCAAACGAGTAATCTTTTCGCGTGCCGTTGACAATTCTTGATCCAATCGTTCGCGATCCGCGTCATTCACCGCAATAGACGGTGCCAATGTAGAGCGTGATGATGACGATGTTGGTGCTGCTACCGTTGTTGCTATCGATGGTGGCGGTGCTAGACTAGAGAAGGATGGTGCTGGCGACATGGATGGCACATCAATGGACGAGTGTGGTGAACCAAATATATCACTCATGATTTCACCACTACCACTACCGCCACCGCCACCGCCAAGACAGCTTAATTCCGATGCAAATGAATGGCCCATCGTTTCTTCGTGTAGACTGGTAAATGAACCGGTTGGTGATAGTCCACCACGTAGACCGGAATCACCCAAATGTGCGCCATACGAACGATCAATGGTGCCCTCCATCAGGATTTGATCGCCGCCCATCATGGTCACCTCCTCCAGTTGGCCGGTTAATGTTTCCACCTCTGATTCTAGACGGGCTCGAATTGATTGTTCATCAGATAGCTGATTTTGCAATTCGTGACGCGTATGCTCCAGACTTGTCACTTGCGACACGTAATTCTGACAACGCTGCTCAAGCTCCTGACATGTCTCGAGTGCGGTACGTGCCTCTTTACGCGCCGCCTCCAATTGTTGATCGCGTTGGCGTAGTTGCTGCGCTAATTGCTCGAGTCGTTGTGTCATCTCCGCTACCGTATCCTCATGGGCACCCTTACTTGCTTCTTGTCTAACTAGTAGCATACGCTGACGGTTTACGTTGGCCTTAAGATCGCGCACCTCGGCTTGTAGCTCCTCCTTCTCGTTCTCCGCCTGTTGTAGCTTGGCCTCCACCTCGACCATTTGTTCCTCACGCTCTTGGAACATCCGTTGCTCCTCGACGTGACCTTGCGTTAATGTGGCCACTCGACGATCAGCCTGGTCAAGCTTCGCTTCCATTTCCGCCGATCGTTTACGGTAACGTTCCGCTTCAGCATTACTTAGCTGATGCTCCTGGGCTAGTTCCGCGTTAAGTCCCTCGACTTCTCGGCATCTTTGCTCGAGTGATTCTTGCTGCGCCGCCATAATGGTGAATGCACGCGAAGACTCCCGTACCAACTGGTCGTAGTCCTCCTGTAGTTGGCGAAGTGCCTCGCTATGCTCGCTGTCGCCACTGCTAAAGTATTGCGATTCGCGTTCCCGTGCCTCGGTCAGCTCCTGGCGTAAACCTACAAGCTCGTTCTCTCGTCGCTCTAATTCTTGTTGCATCTGATCGATAAGCATGTGTCGGTTAACAGAATCCTCGAGTTCTAATTGAAGACGGCGTACCTCTGCAGTTCTTGCCGTCAACTCCTCGTCCTTCTCGACTACCCGCGCGGCCAAGTCAGCCGATGCCGCATTGTGGATGGCATGCGACGTCTCCTGGTATTTGATGGCCTCCTCCAGTTTTCTTCGAAGTTGCTCCATCTCCATGGTACGTTCCCGCAAGAGTGTATCGAGTTGTTGCACGCGTTCCATGAGCCTCGCGTGTTCCTCGTTGCGTTCGGCCAGTGACATTTCCAACTCGCGTAGATGGATTCGAGTCGCCTCTATCTCGCGTTGTCGCTGAGCAGCCTCCTCGGCTAGTTGGGCCTCGCGTTGCAGTAACGCCTCCTGTTCAAGTCGCGCTTGTTCATCGACTACATGCACGGCAGCGTCGACCATCTCGCGACCGTCATTGCTGCTGTGGGAAGAAGCGGTACACGACATGGATGCCGCGTCTAGGAATGCCTCCTCGAGCACGCGCTTTTCTTCGTTCTGGAACTCCACCAAACTCTGGAGTTCAAGTGCACGCCGTTGCAGTACCTCGAGCGTATACGCGGAGTCGTCGAGTCGTCTGCGAAGTTCGTTTGGATTTTCAGAGGAATCGGCAACATCGAGGTCAGAATTCAGATTAAAAGTAACGCGTTTTTTGGGTGGAGTCGATGCTGGACGCTGAATCAGCTCTACTAGTCGCGCACGCGCCACAGGCAAGGCCATGTCAGCGGAGGCACGTTTCGCACGGGAACCTTCACGTAGGTCGGAACTGGAACGCGCACGACGAGTTGCGTTTACACGTTGTCCACTCGGAGGACTTGCGGTAGAGGTGGCAGCAGGTGGACTATGACGACGACGAGGAGGAGACGTGCCAGTGCGGATTGGCGAACTAGGAGTTTGCCGAGACATGTCGTGCTGTCTTTCCATAAAACGCAAGCAAAAAAAAGACCAAAACTAAATTCAAGAAATGCTCACCAAAGTTATACGGCCAAGGTAAAATTTACAGGCGGAGAATAACCAAGCGTACAGGAGTAATTATGTGCTCTGACTATAGAGAGAGAAGGAAGAAAGAAAGAAAGAGTATGTATATACGTGTATTTGTGGCTGTTTCACAAATACCAGACGATAGCAGTGATATGGCTGTCTATCCGTCTATTCTCGAGTAATACGAACGGTTGAACTGATATGATAAACGAACGGCCAAGTAGGAATGCTTTCTAGAGAAGGTTAATCAAGAAGGACAGATAGTGAGTGAGTGAGTGTGTGTACTGTTAGTGATTCTGTTATTTCTACAATAGTAACGAGGAGAAGGACTAGCAAAGGCCGCGCACACATATACACGCACGCCCGCACGCACGCACGCACTTATAGAGCGACTAATAACCACCCTGTTCGCCCCAATCGCTTCTAGAATAGTATCTATACATCAGCATTGATTAAACGTGTCACTGTTACACGGTGTAAACGTGGTTCGCAACACCAAAGCTAGTATAACCGTGATACCTGTTCATTTGCAAGGAACGAAAGTAGCAGTAACGACGAATAATCCATGATCGCATGGACGGATAAGAGGGGACAACACGAATATAGCCGTACACTATCGTTTAATCCAACTAGCTATATTGCATATGAGATGAGAGTGGTTCGTTGCTGCAGTGAGTGTGCAGATGGGGAAACATACGAACGGACAAATCAATCTACAAGTAGACACGTGGACTACGATGAAGACGAGGAACGAACGGGAGTCGAGCATTAACGTACATAGTCATGTGGTGTAGCCGGTATTGTCTTTCCTCTTGAGCAGTCCAAATAGTCTTTACCATTTGATGCAATAACAATAGCAACAGCAGTGATAACAATAGGATGATAATGAATGATTGGTGATTGGTTATGTCCATTACAAGCAATAGGAATGTTGATGTAATAACGCTTGTAATGATCGCATCCACACATCTCCATACATTTGCACATTCACTCACTCGCCCACTCACACTTGCACTCATTTACACACGCATACACGCATACACGCGCCACATTATATACACGCACACGTATACGCCAATCATGCACGGCATATATCGCCAGTGCGCTCATGTTTACTCGCCACACAGCAGCAGTGTTATAATCAATTCACTATACTTACGATTTAAAAACAATACGGCAACAATAAAGTATAAATAATAATAATAATGTGTTTTCAAACTAGTATACTAGTAACGATAACGGAAACCGGAATGCAATAGAACCAATAGTGTATATATGCACCGACCAAAGCGAATTAAAAGTGTAGTTGTGATAGGAAAGAATAAGACGACAAACAAGGAGAGAAACGAAAGTGGAGTGAAGTAAAGGGAATTTAGTTGCGTCGCACGTACACGATAAAGAGAAGAAAAGAGAAGCGAGAAGCGAGAAAAGAAATAGAAAAGAGAAAAGAGAGGAAAACAATCGTAGAACACACACGAACAGAAGCACTAATACGACGTAGTGGATAGCTAACAAGCAAGGAATAGAATAAATAAGAGTGGTAGTAGTGGTAATGTAGTAATGTGGTAACGAAGAAAGAAGACTATGAAGGAGACAAGTGCATAGGCGAGTAGAGCCAAGGTTTTAGTAATGAATTGAATGTGGCGTGTGTGTGTGTGTGTGTGTGTGGATGTGGATGTGTGGATATGTGTGTGTGGAGGGGTCAATATAGTGAATGGGGGAGATTTATTCAGGGACAATGGTATGCATGCGTGTATATGGATGTATTATTATAATAATCACACATTGTGACATACAATGTTAATTAGGACGATGATGATGTTGATGGAGGCAGATGATAGTTCGTTTGAAAACAGCATGAGGGGTACTTTCACACTGGTTATGGAAGTGAAAGAGAGAGAGCGAGCGAGAGACGCACGGCCACTCAGCATTCGCCACACAAGCATTAGCGGCCTCATCTACGGCTTCATTTGTTACAGCCGTTTATTTGTAGGTATATGCCACACCGTAAGGGGAATGTTACGATTACCAGTAACTAATCAACGACGGTTGGGGCGGATAAAGACAGAGGAGGGACAAGGCGGCCAAGAATATCCGTATACTTTCTTGGTGTGTATACGCGAACGAAACAACAAAAGTCAAACGGGAAACGGTACACCATGCGGTAGCTCGTTCCACGTTCAACAACAGTATTAGCAGCAGCAGCAGCAGCATTAGCAATAGCATCATGATCACATCAGGATTATTAGCGTATACTTCTGTTTAAACTGTATCGGTCATAGGAATGCTACTGTGCTGCATCTAGCTCACTCCCAACGTACATACATACATACATACATACATACATACACACGCATACCCACCATGCGATCACACTTTGTTATTCTCCTAGGTAAGTCGACTTGGCTTGTATCAGAACAACGCGTTTACTTTCATTGATCATAGAAAGCATGCTTTGTTTAAACAAGTAGTCATTGAGATGGAGAGTAATAATGATGATGATTTATGAAAATAGGTAAAAATGTGTATGTTTCGCAGCATAGTCAGATCAGTTCGTTCAGCTGGCTATACGACGCGACACACGACTTGCACCGCATGCCTCGCTTATAACCATCACGTTATCCCGGCTTATTGCTCCGCTCCGTATACCGGCCATGTGCATGCATGTATATACACACATACACACACACGCCAATGTATACAGATTATTCGATGCGATGAGAAGACGGGGGCGGTGGCTATGGCACACTCACCAGTCTATCACACGTAATGATGATTATCTGACGAGCGTACAGCAGATACACTACCAATCCACGGCATAGTGCTCAAAACAAGTGATACATATACGCAAGCGTACATGCATACGTGTAAGAACATCCACAGAAAGGCCTACTCGATCGTATATATACAGAGTAGAAGCAAATGGATAGACGTACTACTTTACAAATAACAGAGGCTAGGGTACAAGGTTACAAAAATATTATGGGACAACACCAGTCCCATCCCTCTTTCCTTCCTTCCTTCCTTCCATAATCCTACAAATAAAATTATTCCACTCTTTATTTTTAGATTGTAAATTGTTGTCCACTCCTAGTGATGTCTCGCTACTTGTTAGATAACACTATTTGATCAATGTAATGATTGTTCATGTAAATGTATATACATGTACTCATTCATCAATACTTCATCTTCTTGTCATTGCCATATTAATCGTTGATCTGCGTGATCTGACATGCTTCAACCTGTAGCTAGCTAGACAATAAATGGCATAACTGTGATCACGTTTTAGTATCGACCGAATTCGCCATAGGATCTACGACCGTTCCACTCCTATCTACTCCTACACATTATCGTAGACTTGTAGTATTGTCATTAATCCGATATGTCTATCTCGATGCTTGACTCTTCACCAATCATTAATATTCTTTTATGACATGACATCAATGTAGAAGTCACTTCTTTGTATTCCATTCGTGGCATGTCATGTATCGACTCTATCTCGACACTAATTCTGTCGTGCATCTCATGATGTGCCGATGAGTCAATGCCCTTCCCTCCCCTCCATCTATAAACTGCCTAGTCCAATGCCGTTCAAACGCAAGTGTCCATGTCTCGCTGCCTAGCCCTTACCACAAGACATGCTCACGTACGTACGCACTCACTCACTCACTCACTCACTCACTCATCATAACTGGCTGATTCGTAAGTTATGACAACGCCAACACTTGTAAGATTGTGTGGCGATGTTGCACTTGAGCCAAGCCGCTGCCTAATTAGTATGCTTCGATGACCTCACCATCAATTATCCGTAAAGATTCGTGTTACGACGTCTTTCCTTTCAATGTTCCCTTGCCATTCTCTGTTGTGATAGAGCACAAGCGATAGACGTTGCACCTCCTATCCTATTGTCTAGTATAGCATGGATGCCACTTTAGCAAGATCTACGGTCTATCAGCACGGCTCCCTCTTCCCTATGCTCTTCCTCTCTCTCTCTCTCTCTTTCTCCCGTGACAATGGTATGATATGTAGTTGCATGTTCACGGGCCGCATTCACAGTGTGTACACAGACGAAAATGCAGGTAATTCGGCCATAGCATCACACACATACGCACATACACATCGAAATAGACGATACTCGTTTATTCTCGACGCGTTGACCACACCAATAGCATCATTGATTGTCGCATGGCATGGGGCATGGCAGTCATCGATTTCGAATCCTATAAATCCTTTGTCATCCACGTCATCCAATTATCATTTAAACTGTTGTTCCTACACTTTCATTCAGTCTATTTTATTCGCCTAGTTGTTATTTCAATCAACCATTTTATTATTTCTACATCATTCATGTACGTAGTCCTCGTCTATTGACCATCTCTCTCTCCCTCTTTCTCTTTCTCTCTCTTTTTCTACTTGTTTTTATTTACTACTCTCTTTGTGTTTATTCATCTTTTCTTTTTTACTATTATTATCTACTAACCACACACACACACATACCCACGCACACGCACACATTGTGCAACTGTCTAAGGTGAGTGTCGATTCGCGTATGAGTTGTTTACACGCGGGTCTACTCCATACATGAATGTAAAACGGGCGAGTATGTATGCATATGCTGGAGACTATGCGGAGTAATGCTAGTAATAATGGTGGTAGTTGCGTATACACATCTGATACACATCCTACATCCGTCTAGTACAATAATACGGTAGAGGAATGTTAATTATCCGAGCACTAAATCAATAATTGCACACACACACGGATACTATTTTTGTTCCGTAATCGTTTTATTGCCTACAATGAATGATTCGATAGAATGGTGACCTCGTTGACTCACGCGCACTTGTATATCGCCGTTGCTATCCTTTCACGTTTCCGTTTATTACTAACAGAAAATACACTCGTCGACTCCATTTCGGTCTTTTTTTCCAGACTTGACAGTTGACGTATTCTCATTTATACTCGTTTGTTCGTTCCTCTTTCTTCTACTTTCTTCTATCTTCCTTCTACTTTTACTGTGGTGTATCTTCTATCACAACATAGTTCATCGTACCACACACACACTCTCTCTCTTCTCCTTCATAGGGTTACTAATCTTATCTTGTGAACTTTACTACTTTGTTCTTCTATTGCATCACTTCGTTTCTTCTTCTTCCTCTTCTTCACTACTTCTTCTTCGCTTGCTCGTCTACTTCTCATTCACACGATAACACACGCGCGTGCTCGATATTCGTAGTTTCCCGGTATTTCCTTTACCTTTCCATCTGTTGCGTCCGGGGTAAGTGTACTATCGCCTGGCAAAGCTGTATCATAGTGCTGTAAAGAGGATGGGACACACATAATACCTATACCTATATACATATATACATATGTACCATACCTGGTTCCTATTGTCGTGCTCAGTCTTGGTGGCGGTTATGGCTCGACTGCTTGCTTCTTAGACTACGGACCAGGGTAATAGTATAACCAAAGCCTGTTGTTTATTACTTGGCAAGGACAAGCCTCGATCAGGTTTATGTGCTATTCCCATTCTCGTCTTGGTTCTCCTCCTTGTATTGCTTCCGGATTCGCTTGTTTCTATTATGATTCTTCATATGTTATTATTGATTCCTACCTATCTCTAACGCATAATACTCTCTCGTTTGCTATACTCTACTTTATATTAGTAATAATAGTAGTATACTGATATACTCTGTAATAGAGTACAACATTTAACAGTGATTTGACTATTTCGCTTCTTACTATTATTACCTTTTAATTAATTTTACTAACTAACTAACTATCTTGCTACCAACACTAGTTTACTTTGATTCGTTTAACATACAAACACATCAGCGTCATCATCATCAATATCATTTATCATCGACACGTAAACAACTAGCTATTCTCGTATTCCTTTATTGTTACTGTTACTATCAGGTGTTTCTGTCAACGGCTACTTGTCTATCATCATTATTGCCACTAGGTACGATGGGACAACTGCCTTCAACGCCTTCCTCGCCCGTGTCATCTCCTTCAGGTTCCGAAGAGAATAGCGGCTCATCGCCATCATCGTCTGCTCCTTCATCGGGAATGGCATCAACGACAAATCACGGTACAACAGCTGATCGACCACCATCCCCGTCATCATCAGCTGACGAATCAACAACAACGACAAGTGCTGCTGATGCTGATGCTGAGGCTGCAACAGCAACAAGAAGATCCTCACAAACATCGCGCAGAACAAGAGATTATCGTTATTCTCCATTAAGCAGACGTCGTCGATCCACCATGGAACGTATGCAGGCAGATCGAAGACATTTGGCCGAAAGTAGTATGGCGTCGGATGTGCATAGAAATAATCGAATTGTAGAGGAATTACGACATCTGATGTCAAATATAGTTCAGGCCAACCAGCTGGTTTCACCTCCTTCTTCGTCTTCATCCTCATCATCTCGTCGTACACCATCATCTGCTACTGCCAGTGCTAATACCAGCACTACTACTGCGAGTGTGCCAGGTCTCTCATCGTTGTCTAATTTACCGCTTGAACAACTGGCTAGACGAGTAATTATGGAGGCGGTTCAGCGACGATTAGTCGACAATGTTTACCCGGGCAATCCATTCATGCCTGCCCCTAATGCATCGACACAAGCTACATCTTCATCCACGTCAACACCAACTGCTACTGCTAGTGCTAGTGCTAGTGCTGCTGCTAATCGACCATTTCCTGGCAATCCAAATATAAATGAAGCCATATTGGGTCGTTTATTTATGGCAGCAGCTGACGCGGCATTACGTCATTCAGGAAGACCACGTAATGGTAATACAGAGACAAGTGCTTCATCCAGCACACGATCATCACCATCGCCTAGTCCACCTGCCACGACTAATAATAATAATAATAATAATAATAATAATAATAATAATAATAATGGCACTACCGTTGCAATGCCTCCAGTCCAACTGATACATCCTCATCCACATCCACACTACCTACGATGCCTAGAACAGTTGAACAGATATTGAATAGCAATAGTAGCAACACTACGCCAAGTATTGATCACCATGGTGTTCGGGATGCCTATGCTCAATTCCTCTCTAGTCTAAGTGTTCTACGTCGTCCACTCAATGAAGAAACCGCCGAGGCTGCAGGCATACGTAATGGCAACTTTTTACGAGTTTATCGACTTGATGGTACAAACGCCGCAACGACCGACAATTCAGATAACCAAACAGCGTCAGCATCAGCGTCACAAACTACCACCACCACCACCACTACCACTACTACAATAGCTGATTCTAGTTCATCTTCATCGAATAGCAACATTACCACCAATGCAGAGACAAATCCTGCCTTGGTTCCCGTCATTATTGTAGGTATTCGTAATATTCATCCATCTACCGGTGCTGCCTCTTTTACGAATCAGTCTACTACAAATCAACATGGTGACAATAACGAGAATAACTCTACTAGTACATCTACATCTACAAGTACAGGTACAAGTACAGCGGATGCTACTTCTAATCTAGCAGCAGCAACGTCATCGTCACCATCGTCGTCACCATCATCATCATCATCATCGCCAAATCAATCGTTTATTATTTACATCATTGGTAGCAGTTATCCTGCAAATCATCCAATACTTCGCTATCCTGATGTGAACTTGAGTGAAGATGCAAGCTACGAGGATTTACTACGACTGGCATCAATTATCGGTCCTGCCCGTCCTGTAACTGCAACGCAAGAGGCCATCGATGCCGCAGATCTTGAAGTACGAACATTGAATTTGTCTGGAAAATGGCGTCCCGAACCTGCTCCTCCCTTGAAACCCGGCGAGGATCCAATGAGCGACGATAGCAGTATCGACGAGGTTTTCTTATGTGACCCGCCCAAAACAGAGATTGTCAACAAATCTAATAACAGTTTGAAGCGAAAACGTTCACTTTCTGATGAAGAAGTAGACAATCCAGCGCCTACAAAACTCATTAGAACTGGCTTGGAGGGACTCATGGCAGTGGAGCGATGCTCCATCTGTCTAACTGACTGGGAAGATAAGGATGTGATCCGCGTACTACGTTGTCGTCATGGTTTCCATCGAGACTGCGTTGATCACTGGTTACGCGAAGGTGCCGATCGTTGTCCCGTTTGTCGTATGGATGCTGTAAAACTAGCCTCCTCCTCCTCCTCCTCTACTGCTAATTCGGCTGTCAATAACAACAATAACAGTGATAATACTGCTACAGCCACCCACTCACCACCATCTGTGCCATCGACGTAATTCAACTTGGTTTTCTTTGTTATGTATTTCTTATAAGCGTTCTATATCAAATCATCATCTTTTTTCCATCATTATTTTTCCTTGATTTTCTTTCCTTAGTTTGCGTTTATGAACATTTAAAGACTCTGTTTTTTTCCTATTATCATGATCATCGTCATCTACTACTACTACTACACTCACTCATCGATCACAACAATCAATCGACTAAAACAATGACACCATTTAGAGTTGATTTATTCCTTCATTAATTCATTTTATAGAAAATAGTAACATCAATATGAATGATGAATAGTATAATCATCTCTCTAGTATGGCATACATTTATTGTGTTTTATTGAACCATTCGAGACTACAAGCATAAGAAATGCTTCATACTCATTGATGATGATTATTTGGTATAATCATCACATGAATACCATCTATCCATCTACAGTGTTTTTCCATCCAATTTGCGCATTTATCCTTTAACATTTGCAGTTTATTAATAAATAGATTTGCACAATTGTTAACACCATTATCACCGTAGAAATGCCAATTGACATAGCATGACAATAATAACAATTCAGTATTCAATAATGGATCATTTATTGATAGTGTTAAATATTATTTATTCGTAAAGACAAAATGCTAACTGCGCAAATTGGATGGAAAAAGTCTGTATCTATTTGTTTAGTAAATTTATTTTGTTGAAATCAAATGAATTGCTTTGTAGATAACGTCATTCAGCTATATGATCTGCAATTCTTAATCAGGTCATTAAAAAGTCAGATTGGGGTAAATGAGGCCTGTTGATTGGCATACGCCCTAGTAGTCTCATCATTGTACAATACAATGGAATAGCCAACTAATACTTGAATGCAGCAGCAATAGCAACAAGGACTGTGTATGCATACGTGTATCATCTGTAATGACGAATTATATCTCCTTTGAGATGGATATTTTATTCGCAATATGTATGTAACGGCGGCGATATGCCTGTTTAACTATCACATGGTTATCGTGTCGAGGCACTTGTAGCATGTGCCAGCTTGTTTATTGGTTATTGATATCGCAATATGGAGCTCTACATAGAAGCAATGGATCCAATATGAACACACACGCACACACACACACACACACGTACACGTACATATACGCATGTTACATCCATTCTCTATTCTTATCCTTTGTCAATTCTACTATCAATACTGCTGAACTATTGAGATAGTGATAACGACTATCTTCTATTAGTCATTTTGAAAATCTCACACTGCTCTTATCGTTCACACGACCGGTCTCGGTATTTCTATATCCGCGAATCTGAATATTTCTACATAAATAGCGCGATAGTTTAAAGCGATTAAAATACGAAAATAGTAACCATCTTCTTTGCTCTCTATCTTACTTTCATTGTTTGCTGCTGCTGTTGCTGTTGCTTGTCTTTGTACACGGTGCATTTGACTAACTGACTAATTGACTTGTTACTGTGTTATTATTGTTACTATTTAAATCGACACATTCATCCTTCTTTATATTACTATCAAACATGTCAACCTTGATCTCTACTGCCAATAACAACAATAGCAACAATAGCAATAGTGGTACTACAGCAGCTACAATGGCATCATCATCATCATCATCTACCACTGTCTACAGTGTATCGGGTATTAATCATTCCATTGTGCCAACCACGCATAAAATGGTTACTACTACTACTACTACGCTATCCTCCAATGATGAGATAGCATTCCATATATTGGATAACTACGTGGGTCCCTCGGATCCCATTGCTTTACTAATTAGCGTGGAGGGTTGGACGACACGTGCGACATCTCTAATCAATACCATGTCAACTAGCGGTGGCGATAATCAGTTGCGTATGGCTATTTACACTTGCCATCAAGTGAAGGCCTAGAAGATCTCGTGGATGCACTACCATTAAGTGTACGTCGTATTATTGTACTTGAACCTGCCTCCACCGTAGTGACAACAGAACATCCTGGACTGGCCCTTCAACTGGCTCGTGCTATCGTCAAGTGGCAGGAGATGTACCGGCCTTACGTGGTAAAGTATGCGCTAGGGAAGCATGCACGGCAGCACATCGATTACTGCTCGCTCGTCGTATTCCTCAAGTAATACGCTATCAAGCAGAAGCATCACTATCGTCAAGTGAGAATGCGTCTAATGTCGCCGCAGATATTCACGAGATCATGTGTCAGCTGGTCCAGCATACCATAGATGTAGATCAAGTTATCGGTGCGCAATTAGTAGTGGAGCATAGACAATAAGCTCTCTCTCTCTCTCTCTCTCTCTCTAATAATTGATCTATTCACCTTTACGTAATGACTACTATTACTATCAATCAAATTATAATAAACTGTATTATGGCTATTTAGACTAGATTGATGAATGATGAGTTATTTATTCAGCATGGAATCATTCCATTACCTCTTTAATACGATATGGCATGACTATGAAGGAGGGAAATACATTCATGTTGTAATACAAATAGTCAACGCTGTGTGACCATGCGTATTGAATAACCACTGCGAATGAACCTTCTCCTTAGAAATGACCATGAATATTGCCATGGATTATTATTATGGATGTTGTTCACACATCATTACCATTGCTACTGCTTGTGCGTTTAGTAGACTTAACATTTGTAGAAATACCGGTTTAGAGATGGAGCTCTCTTTCTTTCTACCTCGGTCAAGGAAGGCAAAAAGTACTCGTTTGTTTATATGATATTGCTGACCATCACACATCCATTCTACTTTATGCGATCATTATCATGACAAGGACTATGCTCTCTTTCCCTCCTCCTTCTTTCCCTCCTTCTTTCCTTCTTCCTTTCATCTACGCGTGATTTTTCATATTGACATCTTCTATCCATCTACTACTACCTCTACTATCATCATCATCCGTATTAACCACATTACGTGTGTACTATACTGGTGCTTGTTCATCTCTAATATCAATCATTGACTAGTATTTCTATTTGATTCTAGTTTACCGCTCCATCTTTGTATTGTCATACTTTTAGACGTAACATGAGAATTATATCTTATCTTTAATATTCAACTTCCTATTACAAGATTATTACCAATTTATTACTATTGCTCCTATTACTATTACTAGCAGGAATAGCTACACTACTATTGCTATTTATAATTATCGAGGCCTTTGTATCTATTACTACCACTATCTAATAATATTGCTCAGACTTTGGTTGTATAAACACTACCTTTCAATCGTTTGGCACTACTTACTCTCTTCTTTTCTTGCAAGATTGTTCGTTCATTTCAGTCATTCCACTATAACAACATCCCGACTGGTATTCTGTTCTGTATTCCTACAAAGATCACTTTTATACGCGAAAGAGAATAAGAGAGAGAGATAATAGACTATTGCTGGGCTATAGCTCAGGCCTCTATTATCTCGTACGTGCCAGGTTATTGCACTCTATTAGTTTTCTTATTGAAATACACTACGGTGACTGTGACAATCTCGTGCGCTTCTAGCACTATTCTATATCCTTCAGTTTAGCTCGTGTTCACGCTTAATCTAGAAGAAAACCAGGATATCGAGCTGTAGCGGAGGGTTGCTCGTTCTCTCTCCTTCCGTTAATGTTGCAGGCTGCGGGCTGACTGACCGACCATTTGCAGTCAAGTTCGTAGTAGTGATAATAGTCGACGAGACACGGACGCTCCTTTCCCCGCACATCCCCTCCCTTTCCTTCTTTATCGCCCTGCCGCCGTCCATGCTTCTTTCGAGTGCACTTTTAAATAGTGTTTACGCACACTCTTGCTTTGAGGCGATTGTCTCGGGTAAGACTGATCCACCACTAACGCTGGAAGCGTTCCGTGCTTACCTACGCAACAGTGGTGCGGGTGAAGCGGAACTACTGCAGTTCTGGGAATGGTATCGCGCCTATGAGGAACGATTCAGCAGTTTGCCACCTATGGTACGCTCAAGAGCACGGCACCCGCTGACTTGCGTATGGAGTTATACCCCCCATGTCCAGTCAGCAAGGCAGCCTAATCGTACACCTACCAGTGTGGCGTCCTCGGTATCGCCTATACTCGACGCGCAATACCTTGAGCACGGTGAGTCATCCTCGTCGACGGGTAGACACGCCATGCCATCATCGATCATTATTGGTACGCCCGCCGTACCAGCCACCTCCACCATATCGTGTATGAATTCGGCCATGTACGACAAACGTGAAGGAGTCGAGATACTACCGTCCATTTTAGAAACTGCTCCCTTGACATTTGACGATGATTTGGATGGTTTGGGTATCACATCCGATACGGATAAGCAATCCTCGAATATATGGATTCATTCCAGTCATACTAATCATCATAGTGCGAGCAAAGATCGTACAGAAGTAAGCATCCATGATGGTGATGGTGATTATGATCATGATGATGGTGATGTTGTTGACGATGAGGATGATGTATCCACTACTAATCCCACTGCTGCCGTAGCAATGCACGTAGTAGCCACAGCGGGTGATATTCCAACCGGTATTCCTCTACAATCAGTGGATAGTCAGCGATCTACCGTGACAGATACCTCGTCCATTGAATATCCATCAACGCGTGTTAGACTAGACACTGGTCCATTCAATCATTCCGGTCGACCTGGTAAACCGCGTAAACCGCCATTGCAACAAGAGTTTAACTTTGCTCTAAAGCGGTGGTTCTGCACATCATCCAATGGAAAGGAGGAGTCTGTCTTGTCCAATTGCCATACGACAATTGTTCAATGGCGCACACGATTAGTTGAGGCAACTCTATCGGAAGTGAAAGAGCAACCAGCAACAACAGCAGCTGCTACTGCCACTATTGATTCAGCGCAAATATCGAAAGAATTGGACACGTCCATCCATCGAGTGTCGCTGTCTCCTGCGTATCCTCCATAGATCATGGCTTACAGCATCATCATCATCACACGTACACTTGTAATCTACCATTGCCGAATACGCCGGCAATACGATTGGCACTCGATGAACTATGCCAAATGGCGCATTATACGACACATCCTGATTTATTCCTACCGTTGGCGATAGAGGCAAAGAATCGTCTGGCCGACTATCATATACCACGATTCGTCGCTTGTCTAGTACGGAATGTCAGTCATCGCACGGCTAACATACGAATGTTTATCGCGGCTGCCGGGTGTCTAATCGGTGTCGTCGGTGTATTCACCTGCCTATTGTTTCATGCCAAACGCTATTTACGCATTATCCCCTTGTTAATCATTGTCTATGCGATTAGTTCTGCTACATTCAGTCATTTCGGTCTATGTTTGTATCGTGTGTATCGACAACGTAAACGAGATGTAAATAGTTCTCGTTTGCAGGAGTTGACACCACAACAGAGTGAGGAAGGTCAGCAACAACAACAACAGCAGCAACAACATAATCGTCGTCGCTCCTCACTCGCAAGTACAGGTCAGCCGGTGTCATCTACAATAACAACATCTCAGGGATATTCACGCTACTACAATGACTCCTCCTCCTTACCATATGACACTCATGTCCATGGTGTGTACAATACACGTAAACGTATTTGTTTCCGTTTGATTGCGTTTACCTTTTTATTAGCCGGCATTTTAGGCAGTACCATTATGTTAGTACCGGATATTCCTCTTTATAACTGACTGATTGCGTATTTTTCATGTACAATAAATGATAGCTAGTTTTTTAACTGCATTGCTTACTATCTAGTAACATTATAAGTAATCATTTGATAATTCAATAGTTTAACGATGATAATAATAGAAAATTACTTCAGATATTCATATGAAATTATGACATCAAATGATAATAATAGTAATAGTACTAGTAGTAATAGTGGTTAGAGATAAAATGATATACGATATATTCTCTTCTTCTTCTTCTTCTTCTTTTGCATATTCATCTCATTAATAATATTGATAATGTGCAGGTCGCCGTGTAGCGTGTGGATTAGAAAAACCAAAAACCCAAAAAGAAAGAAAACACCGCGATGCCCACCACTGCCTGCATAGACAATGTCACCATGCCGTCGCTTTGTTTCTTTACCGCTGTACGAGTGACATCGCCTGCTCGACGTTGTCGTGCCTACAAAGGGAATAGTCGTTAGTACTCGCATGATACGATGGTGTACACTTTACATACCACAGACTGTGCCTCATTGAGTTCTCGTTGCTGGCGTTCATTACGCTCTCGTAGCTGACGAATAGTCGATTTAGCCTAAACGAACGAACGAGCAAATGAACGAACGAATTAGCTTGTGACATATCTAATTGTTATAATTCAACTATTTACCTCTCGAAGATCACGTTGTAATGAGGCTATGTTTACATTATCCTATAATATAAATTGAGATCATGTTTAGTTCATTAACTAGCTTCTCAATAAAACAATCATTATTGTAATCATCACATTACTGTATGTAATAGATAATAAACACGTTATGATATACAAGTATTGTATTATATCAACTTACCGAAGCATTATTATATGTGCTAGTATCACCGGCAAGTAAAGATGCATCCTCGCCATTAGCACTAGCAGCAGCAGCAGCAGCTTGACCTGCGTCATCTTGACCACCTGCAGGCATTAAGAAGGAACAGCGTAATTTACGTTCATGTACCTCGGCCTTTTCCCGTTCAATTACTGGCCACTGAATATCACAAGTGGTTTTGTATTTATACATTAATAAATTATAGATTGCTACTCTAGAATGATCTACTGCTTACCAATTCAGCAACTGGTAAATGATTGTGTTCAGCCGGAATAGCTACCGATTGTACGAGGAATTTATCACGGCATCTGAAGTCAGGTGGTGGATCCTCGCGCATAGGTTGCAATACCACTGTGTAGAATAGTTACAATTCAATTGATTAGTCATCCTGTCCTAGATGTCGTAGAAATACATGTACATATATCATGCCAATAGTAGTAGAGTACTAGTAGTATCCCAATCTACCAATAGACGATAGTCAGTCAGTACAGTATACATACCTTGCACGTCGACCGTCTCTCCTGGTTCAATACGACCAGCATTGGGACGTACGCAATATTGTCTTGGCGTTGTAGTTTTAACCTTAAACGCTACTGGAAAGCTATTTGAATTCTGAATAATCAACACCTCCTTTACCATTTGATTAAATGGTCCTAGTAATATGCGCTGTGTTAGTATTGTTCATCACACTTGAGTCAAGTTATAAACAAGAAATAACACCAATATCACACTAGTACTTACGAGTAAAGGTGAGTTGAGAACTTGGGTCCAAGTCAACCGACATGATGAACAGCTGTTGTTATTGTTGTTGTTGTTGTTGTTACAGAGGCAGAGGAAAGCAAAGTAGGATATGTATGAAGATGAGATGATAGGAAACAAAGGTTAAGGAGCGTGAACAAGCACGTAACTGAAGAAGGAGTAAGAAAGCGATAGATGACGAGTCCGTACGAGTATTGATTGAAAGGGCCGGTGTGTGTGTGTGTGTGTTGTGTGAGGTTGTCTGTAGTTGAAGAGGAGGGGATAAGAGTTGAGTTGTCAAGTGTTATGAGATGATGAGGAAACAACAAACACCATCTGCTCTCATTCAATCATATCCAATCACTTGGTGCTTTCTCTCTTCTTCTGCTCCTCCTCAGCACACATACAGCACAATATATCCGCATCCACAGCATTATACAAGGCATATGGCATGGCCGCTGCTTATTGGCTATGACTAATACTCGTACATATAGATATACTCCATGTCATATATTCATATTATTATTTGTAGAGCTGGTTATTCAAATAAAGCATAGTACAATAGACATGATTAAATACGTGATAATATGGGCTGAGCTGAATGATACGCTCGGCCTTTATTTCTTTCTAGTGAGTGATCTCTTCTTGCTTGAATTTTACAGAAGTCAAACGCATATCATTCACCTGATCCAGAACCATTTTCATTAACACACACGTACACACTCTTCTTTTCCAAATTCATCATGTCAGGCATTTGTCAACAGCGTTTGGCCGAGGAACGACGACAATGGCGTAAAGATCATCCTTATGTACGTGTTTGTCATGGAAATACCTCTAATAGAATAGTCGTGCTATAAATACTATAAAAGTTGGCGAGTGAACTAGTAACTGATCATACACTGACTACTACTATAGGGATTCTACGCTCGTCCACGAAAACTCGCCGACAACAGTTTGGATATGATGATATGGGATTGCGGTATTCCCGGAAAGACAGACGTAAGCTTATAGACTGGGGAAATAGGATCGATAGGCTTTATTATGGAGCGATACTAATATGCGTATACTTGCTTGTTTATGATGTAGACTCCTTGGGAGAATGGTGTTTACAAGCTTGTTCTTACTTTTCCTGAAGGTTAGTTATTGCTTGTAACTATTGGTATAGCTTAATAACCCATTCAATCTACTACTATTGCTATTACTATTAGAATATCCTACTAAACCACCCAAATGTAAGTAGGCGATAAACATGAAAGGCTAACGGGTAGTCTAACTAACAAACAAACATGTATCAGGCAAATTTACACCACCTTTGTTCCATCCCAATGTATATCCTTCCGGTACAGTTTGTCTTTCTATTATTAATGAGGATCAAGATTGGAAACCAGCTATTACGGTGAAAGAGGTAGTTCAATAGGCTGCTGTTATCGTAGCTCACTATCATTAATGAATTGATGCCACTATTTTATTAGATTCTACTTGGTATTCAGGATTTATTAAACGATCCTAATCCCATGAGTCCTGCACAAACCGATGCTTATACACTATTCGGTGAGTGGTATAATGAATGATCTATAGCATGAACATGTAATAATACCGCTTATCTATTCGTTTATTAGAAAGGATCCTGACGAGTACATTCGTCGCGTACGACAACAGGCGCGTGAAAACATTCCTAATTGATCGTAATTTATACATTACAGACTTTTTCCATCCAATTTGCGCAGTTAGCCTTTTTGTTTTTACGAATAAATAATAATAATGTTAGCACTTACGTATTTTTAAGCGGAAGAATTGGCGATAACCACCGCGGTTAATTTGATTTTCGTTGTTTGGACCCCCGTTGTCCTTGTCCTCCTTGTCTTGAACGCTTAGAAGGAACGGCACCTCGTTGGAATTGTGTTGGAATACGACTTCCATTACGAAGACTGCGAATAATCTGAATAAAATTCAGACATGCTGCCATATCCCGATTCCATAACGATAATCAATAGCTACTTATAAGTACATGACATGGCAATATCCAACTATACTAGTACACTTGTATAGTCTACCTTATAGAATTGATGATGATAGTTATCGCTATCAACAAATGATCCATTACTAATACTGAATTGTTATTATTATCATGCTATATCAATTGGCATTTCTATGATGCTAATAATGTTAACAATTGTGTTAATCTATCTATTAGTAAACTGCAAAAGTGAAAAGATAAATGCGCAAATGGATGGAAAAACCTGTAGCAATTAATAAAAGTATAATAAATTATAATATATGGTCATCATCATCATCATCATCATCATCACCCGCAAACCATTCCTTGACTCTCTTCCCTTTTTTCCCCTTTCTTTCAGTAAAGATAGTAATCACTGAACAACTAAGCAATGATAGCGTCACTATTGTCGCGTCATCTACTCGGCAAGCACTTAGGACTAGTCGCTTCTATGCCACCGAGTCTTCTGCCGCAACATACCCAGCAGAAAAAGGTGGGCCACGTCAACTATGACATAGATGAGGGGGGAAAGAGGAAGGATATATTCACGTATAGTGGCAGTTGTTGTTGTTGTTGTCGATGAATTCTACGGGATTCTCGATCAGTATACATTGCATTAGTGAATATCGCAATAAACATGGATGCTATTACGGAGAATACAAATACATGAATTAACACGAGAAACAAAAGGAATCATACTTTTATGCTGACTTCATATCAATCATGTTAGGTGGTTCTGCCAAAGCATGGCTCGTAGCGTTAACCGGAATGGCCGCAATGCTCGGCTGGACAGAGATGGATCGTCGTATCACCGATGATGGCAAGGTAACTAGCAAAATGACAGTATTACGACTGTTAGTGTCGCCATCGATAGTTTATTTTATTTCTGTTTGCTACTCTTTGTAGTATATGCTAAACATATGCTTTATATTAGCCTATGTTATGCCTGATTGATTGATTGATTGATTAATTGATTAACGAATGTTATTCTTATCCTTATGCTAGGAAGGACATCCAATTGCTAAATGGATAGATGGCCTTCGTGCCGATAGAGATGTTTGGATTGAACGTAGCGATAAGCACACGAAACTTGCTCGACAATCTAGCGATGACTTGTAAGTGATAGTAATAATAATAATAATAGTTATACACACACGTTACAGTACCTTGTAACTATAGCACTAATTATACACGCGTGTTTGCTTAGCATACTCTTCTCTTCGGTTAAACGACCACATATGTACCGTTTCACTGATACTCTGTAAGTTGAACCTACCATCATCTTGTCACCTGTGCTATTACTGCATAGCTAACCATATAACGACGACAAATGAATAGTGCGTTTGAGCGTGCAAGTCCGTTTGGTGTACAAGTCAGCTCGCATGTTGATCTATCGGATTTGCGAGTTCGTCGTGATATCACCGTTTAATGAGGCCTAGCGATTGCATGATCAGTGACATGCGTATACTGATGGCACAAGAGGGCCAACTGTTTGGAAAGTCGACTTGTACGCATGCACGTATTCTCGATAACTGATATCATAAATTGCTATGTTGCTCATTTTTAATACTACGCGTAAATCCACGTGTATTATAATTGCAGGCCTATACGAATGGTCCTATTTCTGATGGCGGCAATTCATCTAACAATAAACATTCACCATTTATATTACAATGCGATATAGAGTGGACTAATAAGAGAACATATAAAGGATTAACGAATCATTTATTCAAGAAAGCATTACATAGCACAATGCAATATCGTTACTTTCATTACTTCTTCGATCTACGTGAATGTCTATAGAATTGGTCAGGCAACTACACGAATTCCTCGTATACTATGATAGGAATGCAGTCCCAACCATCGCTTACACTGCCTATAATGCAAGGCCTCTATTGCCAATTATTCCCATTATTTCCTAGGAATTGCGGATATACAATGAGAAGTTTTATCGTAAATCCAACCGCGTAACATGTCATTTCCGAGGAATGTTACATTGATCGGCATAAGAATCACCCCCCCCCCAGGACAAATCGATGAATAGAACTTTTTCTCCTATACTTTACCGCGAAATGAAGATAAAGAAAAGAATAATACACTGGCCAAGATTTACGACAAAGGGTATTTGCCTAAGCATCAGTATTACTCTGGATAGTTACATTGTGCTATTATTATTACACAAGTAAATTGCGATACTAAAGAAATGCTGAATATATAAAGGCTTTACTTTTGTTGCATATTGTTAAAGGAAACATTAACAACTCGTCAGTCTACCAACATCTTAGTAACATTCATTACTTTTCTACTTATCATTCTTGCCATTTATCTAACGCGAACTACGCTTATCACTTACCTTCCCACTATTTATTCAACCTTTATTTACCATATCATCATCCATATCTTCTCCTTCTCTATTGTACGCTACGAGCTACGACATCGCATTATTACCAAGTCACAACGCACGTATTACTAGCACGCCAACATTCCACACCATGCATATCGACCTACGCGTTGCCTGTTGATCCTGGCATCTATTAGCGCCGTGTCAAGTGCCGTCAATCAAGTCCAGGTGGAACCTATCATTCCGCATATCACAAGTCAAGCCGCTGTGCGTAGCTTGTCCTCCTCCCTAAGCAGCTATAATCCAAGATCATTCGGTCCAGTTGATCCACAAGCAGCAGCACTTACATTTGCTCGTTCCCAGCTCAAGATTAAAGATGGCGACTACGTTGTCACCAATTCCTATAAAACACAATCACCAACATCACCCACGTCTACTTGCAACAAACCATCAAAGGCATTAAGGTCGCCAATGGTAAAATTGGTATTCACGTCAATGCCGCCAACAGCATCATCGCCTACGATGATAGTTTCTTCAAGGGCACACCTGCATCCGAACCACATCCAGCACGGACTACTGTCACTGAACAAGCGAGCAATCAAAAACTAGTCGCTCGTCAACTCAAGACGTGGGATGGTCAGACGAACGGTTTTGTCTCCCCTGTGGATGCATTCCGTAATTCGCCAATCATATTCACCAAAGTTTGATGCTAGCAAGGTGACCATCACTCCTCGGGACAACGCGCCAGGCGGTCAGTCCTATCTGATTCGTGGTGTTGATTTCGTTACCGAGGATATCAGCGTCACGCAATCGTACATTCAAGCCACATCCAATGAGCTAGTACCAGTATGGGAGTACACTGTCAAGATGCCACTCAACTACTTCCACGTTCATGTGTCCGCTGATGGCAAGACTATTGTCTCCCTAGTTGATCTAGTACGATTTGCGAGCTATCGTGTTAACAAGTTCGGCAACAATAATCCGATTGATACACCACGCCAGCTAGTTACTAATCCCGCCGATCCTATTGCTTCACCTAATGGCTGGCACACTCAGGGTAACAAGCAATTCACCACAACCATTGGCAACAACGCTATTGCTCAAGAGAACTATAGTGGCAGTGAGGATTGCAAAATAACTATCGTCCTGATGGTGGTAGTGAGTTGAACTTTGACTATCCATTCGATCCAACGAAGAATCCAAAGGACAATATCAATGCCGCCATTACAAATCTGTTCTATGTAACCAATAGTATGCACGATCTATTCTACCGCTATGGCTTCGATGAAGCTGCCGGCAACTTCCAAGAAGACAATGGTAACAAGGGCGGTAAAGGTGGCGATGCGGTAGCTGCTTTTGCACTAGATAGCTACGATTTGGATGCGAGTGACAGCACACGTAACAATGCCATGTTCATGCCGGCGCCTGATGGTACACGTCCAAAGATTTTAATGTTCGGCTTTGACGCAGCCACTCCTAATCGTGATGGTGATTTCGAGAACGACATCATATCCCACGAGTATGGCCATGGTGTTTCGAATCGTCTCACGGGTGGTCCATCCACCACAACATGTTTGAACGGTAAAGAGTCGCTTGGTATGGACGAAGGTTGGAGTGATTTCTTCGCCGCTGGGTAGAGATGAAGGCATCCGATAAATCCACCAAGAATGTTATTACGGGCAAATACGTAGTAGGAAGGAATATTCGCCATCATCCATACTCGACTGATCTTAAAACGAATCCTACCACGTACGGTTACATGGAAAAGTTTGAATGGAGGGCCCCACACGAGATGGGTGAAGTATGGGCCAACATGCTTTATGAAATGTACTGGAACTTGGTCAACAAACTTGGCTTCCAAGAAGACAAATTTACACCGAATGTCAATAAGGGCAATACACTAGCACTCCAGTTAGTAGTTGATGGATTGAAACTACAACCATGCAATCCAACCTTTGTTATGGGTCGAGACGCCATTCTTGAAGCAGAACAACAGCTTACTAAGGGTGAACATTCCTGCGACATTTGGAGAGCATTTGCTAAACGTGGTCTTGGTTATGGCGCATCCGTTAGTGATACCGATCTACCTATAGAAAGCACTGAACTACCAACTGAATGTAAAACGTAAATGATACTGAAACAGCCATAACAACGACGACGACGACAATTAATGAAACAGTTACAAGAATGATACATAACCGTTTGATGAATAAACTGATATAATCTGTTGTCTACTCTTCATTTCTGACACACATCAATGAATACATATACATGTAGATAGATAGACATACATACATGCATATCATATATAGCTTGGCACTATAGACACACTTCTTCATGCATATACTATACCTACATTGCAGACGAGAAGCAACAACATCGAGATGGGTTAATAACAAGTGATGTAGAAAGTATCCCCCGAATGCAACAAAAAGTAAGCGCGCCCACCCCAAATCTACGCTAACGAATGATGTCGTGCTTGTCGCACTTGTCGTGGTCGAAACAAGCATGTAGCATCGCTTTGCTACCAAAGGAACCAGTCATGACATTGTAGAGTAGCCACCAACCAGCGAGATGTTACACGGGTAAAACCAGATTACCGCCATTCAGATAAATACGTGCCATGTGACCATTCAAAGCTTGCTGCTATTAGTGCAAATCATGTGTCCAGACAATTTGAATAAGATAAACACAAGCAACGATAAAGACGACACTAATAGTGATGATGACGACGATGACAGCATACTAACAAGCATTGTGCTAATGGGATTGCGAAACATTGTATAGACGAAGGATGAGCGGTTTGAATCCAGTAAGGACATCTGACAAAGACATGAGCGCGAGTTTGAGCAATGATCATGTAACATTGTTCTTTACAACGAAATGTTTCAAGCAATGATTTTATTGTAAATGATTACCTCCACAAGGATATACATGTACGGATGTGCGCCATCAGTATCAGTACTTGTAACATCTACTACAATACACACATACTCGCTCTTTTTTCTTTGGTTTTGATACGAACACAAACACAAACACAAACACAAACAGACATAGTATTAATACATCATTAGGATAATTGCTTAGTTGCTTAGTTGCTTAGTTGGTTGGTTGGTTTTTGACCTTTTTTTAGACGTAGCACATTGACGATAAGCGTCGAATATCCTACGATAGTTAGCTTATCGATACTGCAAGTGTCATCTCAGCTACATGTGTCTTCAAAAAACTAAATAGCAACTACGCGTATATTTTTAGATGAATCAAGGACCGCACCAGTGAGGCGACACGGCTGATATGCCATGTCTGTCTATATACATCCCTGCCAAATCCGCTGATATTGATTCGTGTAAAAGATTTGCACGTCAACGAATCACCATTAGGATAAATGTGGACGATAGCCCCCGCGGTTTCATCCACATTTGTACGTGTACACGTACCGGTTTCTATCGTTCAATCTACAAACACGCTGATGGGCCAGCTAGCCAACCATCCGGCCAACCAACCATCCATTGCTTTATCGTATCCATGTCAGTGTTGTCTCTCGCTCGTGATGCCGCAGTAGAGCGCGCAAGCATCGTGGTAAACCCTACTGAAGCAATAAAGCAATATCCAATTTTGTATGAGAACCATGTTCTAATCTCTATTAATAGCTCCGTTCATCCTGCTCTCACATGGCTTGTAAAGTAGTGTTATTATTCCGTTTCAGTAGCCGAACACACTATCGTTATTTCGTACATTGCGACAGTGCGTAAAAAAACGGCTATCGTTTAATGCGATATCACTATGGGTGGAAGAAAAAAGAAATTAGGATAGGCGCATCAGGATTGGTGGATATTGATATCCTCTAGAATAGGCGACCGGCCTTAGATGGACAAGTATGCATGCACCGGTTGCAGTCATCCATGCTGTCGAGCACTCGACAAACGAGAATGAGAACAAATCAATGCTTGTCTCTCTCTATCTGTGTGTGTGTGTGTGTGTGTATGCCGACCATTCTTAACAATAACTGTGACAACCCCCGTTTCCGTTCAATGGTTATTCCTTTGTACAGTGAGTGTGGGTATGTGGGTGTATACGTCCATACACACCACCATCATTCTATGGCACAATTGGCAAAACAAAGAATAGAAAGCACGTTGCTCACTCGGGGTCCCTATTTTTCCTTCCTTCGAGAGCCGGAAATGGCATTTCATATCGGGTGTCGTAATGAGCATCTCCGCTTCCTCACTCCTCCCTCATTCCCTCACTTCCTTGCTCCCTCATTCCCTCATTTCCTCATTCTGTCTACAGCGTTCGCCGAGCGCCTCTCTGTGCGACCGCGCTGTTTCGCCTTGTTTGAGCAACAGGAGAGGCGCTTCCTAGGCCATTTACTGTATTATAAAGGCGTGCCAAATGTTCTCCTGCTCGTATATCCGCACTTTTCCTCTTGCTAGTCAGACGTACAAGTTAAACGCTCTTTCTCATACACTGCCGTGATTGTTAGTCAGCTACTACATTATTTGGTACGACTAACTCTCTGATTGCATCACTATTCTCGATTACTACTACTACTACTACTACCACTAAACACTTAGTTACTTTTACACGGCTATCGCCCGCGTAGTTGCCTGATTTTTTATTTCGATCCGGTATCGCTGAGCCTGCGTGGTCGATCCCTTATTATCCGCATTGCGTACCATTAGTGTCGTTTAAATCAAACGCTTTGCTTTATTATAGTTTATTCTACATTAACTAGTCTTTTTCATCATCATGCAATACTCTAAGCTTACTGCCCTCGTTGTATTATTGGCTGCCGCCAGCGCTGTTGCCGTGCCAAACTACAGTGCCTCTGCACCATCCGCCTATGGTGGTGACCAAGGCTACGGTGAGAGCCCATCCACATCTCCAGCTGGCCCAGCTTATGGTGAGACTCCAGCTACTACCCCAGCTTCCCCAGCCGGCCCAGCTTATGGTGAAGTCCCAGCTACTCCAGTCAGTCCAGCCACTCCAGCTGGCCCAGCTTATGGTGAAGTTCCTGCTACTCCAGTCAGTCCAGCCACTCCCGCTGGCCCAGCTTATGGTGAAGTCCCAGCTACTACCCCAGCTTCCCCAGCCGGTCCAGCCCCTGGTCCATCTCCAGCTGGCGGTGTGATTGATTACGACAAGGAGAAGAAGCCATGCAACACCACCACCCCAGCCCCAGCTGGTGGTAATGACACCTATGGCGGAGAGGCTCCAGCCGGCCCAGCTCCAGCTCCAGTTCCATCTGGCAACGACACCTACGGTGGCGAGCTCCCAGCTGGCGGTGACAAGAAGCCATGCAACAGCACCACCCCAGCTGCTCCAGCTACCCCAGTTCCAGTCCCAGCCCCAGCTGGTGGAGTGATCGACTATGGTAAGGACAAGCCGTCCGTCGTAGCCCCAGCTGGTCCAGCTCCAGCTCCAGTTACCTACACCACCACCGTTACCGTCCCAGCTCCAGCTGTCACCCAGACCTGCAAGGACGTCACCATCACTGTTCCTGGCCCAACCACCACAGTGACCACTGCTGGCCCAACTGTCACTGTTAACGTGCCACAACCATACAACGTCTCGGTACCATACGCCGTGCCAACCCCATACACTGTAACCGTCCCAGTTACTGTTCCTCAAAACGTCACTGTTCAAGTACCAGTGCCAACCCAGGTCATCAAGGAGGTTCCAGTCACTGTCACTGTTCCAGTCCCAACCACCGTCGTGAAGACCATCGAGGTTAAGGTGCCATACCCAGTACCACAACCAACTGAGGTTAAGGTCCCAACCTACGTCTACACTCCTAAGCCATACCCAGTTGAGGTCAAGGTCAACGTGCCAGTCCCAGCTCCATATGAAGTCAAGGTACCATACCCAGTCGAAGTCTACAAGGAGGTGAAGGTCCCAGTCCCATACCCAGTCTACACTCCAGCCCCTAGTCCATCTCCAGCTGGTCCAGCCACTCCAGCTTCCCCAGCCGGTCCAGCCCCTGGTCCATCTCCAGCTGGCGGTGTGATTGACTACGACAATGAGAAGAAGCCATGCAACACCACCACCCCAGCCGGCGGTAACACCACTGTCCCAGCCCCAGCTGGTGGTAATGACACCTATGGCGGAGAGGCTCCAGCCAGCCCAGCTCCAGCTCCAGTCCCAGCTGGCAACGACACCTACGGTGGCGAGCTCCCAGCTGGCGGTGACAAGAAGCCATGCAACAGCACCACCCCAGCTGGCGGTAACACCACTGTCCCAGTCCCAGCCCCAGCTGGTGGTAATGACACCTATGGCGGAGAGGCTCCAGCCAGCCCAGCTCCAGTTCCAGTCCCAGCTGGTAACGATACCTACGGTGGCGAGTCTCCAGCTACTCCAGTCAGCCCAGCCACTCCCGCTGGCCCAGCCACCCCAGAGACACCCAAGAAGCCATGCAACACCACCACCTATGGCGGTGCCGGTGACAACACTCCCGCTCCAGTCCCAGCTGGTAACGACGCCTACGGTAGCGAGTCTCCAGCTACCTCCAGCTACTAAACAACAGCAATAACTAGATGGACCACAGCTAATTGATGTACCCGTGTCTCTACGTATGAACACGCGTGTAACATTGGATTATTGTCACATTAGCTGTTGTAATCATTTATTAATTGTGTGTCGATAGTTGCAGTTGTGCATGCTTGCCACATTTCCTTCTCCTTATTCTATATGGCGTATTAATTTTGCGTACGTAAATCAATAATTACTCTACGCTCGCCTTTATAAATCTTTGATTAGCATCCTTAAAATGAATATTTAGTACGCAATTTGCTGTGTGTGTGTTAGTGTCTTTAATGTTTTCCTATTGAATTCCTCATGTGTTTCTGCAGTATTTACTATTAGTATTCCTTGTATGACTTGGATCCCTTCTATATATTCTATATTGAAATTACTCAATAAATACAGCTTTATTTTATGATAATAGCAGATGAGATTAGCCATGAATATACACTCGTTCTATTCTTTAATATTCACAAAGTAGACTTGTATTTCTTTGTGTTTGTACAAACTGTCCATGCTTGTTATCGTGCTCTAATCAACATATTACTTTCGAGATATGCCATAGTAGAACATCAGAGTTAGCTGATTAACCTTGAATGACTTGACATTCTCTGCAAAACAATATCCATGCTCCAGTGTCATTGAATTCGCATGACGGATAACAGCATACTTGGTAGGTAATGCAAGCACACCTTTCATTCGCACTACTGCATTGATTCCAAAACAGTACGACAGCAATGCATCATGCTGCATCAACTGCACCGACAATTTAGTATTAGACATTTTCCTTTATTCGTTCAATCATTACATATAGTTTAGGAATATTGGTATTAGTTTCTCGGATCAGTTATCCTTGCTTCTTGCAAACATTCCATCGATTGCATAGACATTCCGGTTGATCAGATCGATAGCTCCAACATCTAGGACATTTATGTCGTGCCGATAAACGTAGGATCATTTGACCAGATGCACCATTCATAGTGTCTATTACGTTGTCGATTAATAGTCATTATCATGACACACTCATACTGCATACTTCATACTTACTTGGTAATGATATCGTTTCACTAATAAGGACAGTGTCATTTATCGTGGTTAATGTTGACTGTGCAGCAACATTAACCGATGCACATAGGAACAGTTCAGGTAGTTGCGATGCTAATGCATATTGCTTAATAAACTATATACGAGCAATATCACTATCGCTATTGTTATTATTGTCGTCTTACCGTATTTATGTAGTAATTGGCCTAGTGGAGACATTGCACTGTCTTCTAGTTCTAGTGTCAGATCGATTTACGCGCTTGTCTTGATTCCCCTGTCAGCCAATGAAATTTGTAAATAAATCATCTGTTATACTGCAGATAGCACTTACTTGGCCTGTCGCACCTTCTCGACTAGCTGGTAGTACTGACTACGAAGGTGTCGTAGCACTGTCCAGTCTTGCTCCAAAGCAGTATTATGCCAACGGCCATCCTATTCATACCAATGCTCGAGTGTTAGACCACACATAGCTCAGTGATTGCAAGTGTTTACCAGAGACATCCATCCCGACTGGAATACGCTATCAAATGGTGTCGACCAAGTTGACGAGGAGAAAAGCTGAATCTCCTCGGCTAAATGACAAGTAATTGGTGCGAGTGCGCGTGTGTACACCTCAATTATCTATGCAGTATTCCTTGCTTAGCTACAGTTGCATACCAAGTGTCGATGCCTTACATAGTATACGGCAGTCTGTGCCGACCTTCGTGCTAATGATAATTTGTCGTCAGCATAAAGCCGCTCCTTGATAGATTGAAAGTAGAACGCCGATAGTTGTGCGTTGGTAAAGCGATTCAATTCTTGAATAACTGCAATAAACAAGGCAAGTATTAGCTCTACCGCTGTGTATGCTATTCACCCTTCTTATCAACATACCTTTATTGAACAAGAATACTTGGTAAGTATTGCTAATTAACGTGGCAGAGCAATGTAGTTCATGTAGGATGTATTGGTCTATCAAGTAACGATGAGAATGCAAAAAGGTTAACGTAATCAATATCCATTATTGCATAGAGGTAGCAACGAGTGAACAAATAGAATACACGATAAACAATGTAGTAAACAAGTAGTAGTTAGTAGAATGACTGACTTGTCACGAATGAGCAAGGAATGAGCAAGAAAGGGTGCATGAACACGTATGCCAGTTTATTGGAAGAAGCAGTGTATGCTTGTAGGCAGATAGAGTATGTAGATGGCAGTAAACAAATAAAAATACAAATAACAGCATGACGTAAGGGTGGCATACAAACAGATGACGGAAAAGAGTGGTAAAAGTAAAAGGTGCATATTACAACGAGAGCAGTAAACGCTTAAACATTGATAAATAAGCAGGACAGTGATAGAAAACAAAGGACTAGAACGAACAATAAGCAAGGCTTACTGGTAGAGTAATAATAACGACAAGTGAGCATGTAGATAGTTTAGAGCAAGAGGAAAACAAAGAAATAAATAAAAGTCATAGAGATAGTATGACAGGATAGCTGCTATTGGGAATGTGTATGCTAAAGTGAAAAAGGAAGCAAGTGGAATGCGAATGACACGAAGAAGACGCGTATTACTGAGAAAGTAAACAAGTAAATAAAAGAAAAGGAATAACTAGCATATAGTTAAGAGGAAGTAGACGCGTGTTGTTTACTGACAAGTGGAATGTAGTTAATACTAAGAAGACAGCATTGGTAAAGTAGTAAATGGAAATAGCAATGAAATAGAGACTTAGAAATGGATTGGTATACTGTTAATGACATTAGACATTAATAACAAACATGTCAATTAGTATTAGTACTTATTGATTGCTAGTAATAGACGAATAAACTAAACATATTTTTATTGAGCATCTTTGAATGCTTCTATTTGAATGGCAATACATTGCTTCGTATATATGACTCATGTGTATAAAGTAATTATAATAAAGATATTGTTATAATGGCGTGACATGACGTGATGTGTTAGTTGACGCGTAGATTAGCAATACCAGTATATCGTCTTAGTCATACGAACTACGAGAATTTACATATAAAAATAAAGCTATACAAGCAGCTAGTAAGCTAAAACATCTGCTTATATGGCGCCAGAGGTATTCAAAACACACTCTGAATGGCGTTTCATTAAGGCAGAATTAAATATTATGAATCGAAAGCTAGCACACTTGCTAGACTTGCCATCATTAATGGAGGAGGAATATGGCAAGGCCTCTGACATGTGGAGCCTAAGCATAACATTATCCCAAATGTTGTTCGGTAAGTGACTAAATAATTATAATCTGCGTTATATCCTCGCGACAATACATGCCGCGTCGCATGCCGTGCTCCCGAATATGCGTGTGGTCATGAAAATCAAGTTTACCTTTCATGTGCTGCATGTGTGTTTCAAGCGACAATGACCTTCAGCTATCAGGGCATTGCCCGCCAATATGCACGCTGGTTACACGCTTATTAGCCTGTCATTCTACTGTTGCAGGTCACACTTCAAACTGTGTTACCGCACGTACATGCGTGTGGGTCAACATCCAGTGTTCATTACACGCTCTTAGACAGCATGTCAGTATATAAATCAGTTGCCAACAAACGGCAATATCCTCGCTCGCTATTCTTTACTATCTATCGTTTGAGTATCCTTGATTGCTGGTCAATCCTCTCCATCTTTCTCCATCGCTTTATTCCCTTCTAACTATCTGCTTGTTTGTACTCATTTGTTTATTTTCAGTGTATTACATCCTCTGTAATCAATATGCGTTTTCATTGCTTCAGCCCATTGGCAGTAATTGCTCTCGCTACATCGGCGATAGCCATGCCTACCGTCAGACTTACCGCCAGAGATTTTGGCGCGGATGACGAACTTCCATACCCATCAGGATATGAGGATCCAGAAGATAAATTTGCATCCTGCGGTGACTACAAGCATGGCAATGTAGCCTGCGACGGCGTTAACTATAAGGAATGCGACAACGGCAACTGGGTAAGCTACAAGTGCCTGGAGGGAACTCATTGCAAATCTATCGGCAGAGGTGCATTCTGTCTTCCCACATCTGGTGATTCATCTCAAAACACGAATAGTGACGGTACGCCCATCGTAAGAATAAGTACTAGCACAAGTACGAGTACGAGTACTACAAGCACTACTAGCGCTCCTACTAGCACTCCTACTAGCACGAGTACCAGCACAAGTACGAGCACCAGCACTAGCACTAGCACTAGCACTAGCACGCCTACTGAAACTAGTACCGCCAGTCCTTCATCAACCACCACATCTGCTCCATCTTCAAGTGATGTCACGCCAACACCTGCTCCCACTGTGCATAATGGCGATACGCCGTCAAATAGCACAGGAAATGGTGGAGCCGCATCGTCGCCCTGCTGTGGATGTCCGTCTGCACCAACCACGACCGTAACCGTGACTGTAACGGTCTCTTGCGAACCAACTCCGACACCATCAAATGCTGGTGAGTTGCCATCCAGCATCACGGTCAATAGTACTACACCTACACCTACACCTGCGCCCTGTCATTCCATGCCCACTCATGATAATCAAACACAAGTCCCATCGAATGGTGGCGAGCTTCCATCGACAGTCAACGCTAACAACACTGAACCACTGCCCGCCGACAATGCTGCTCCAGAAACTAACGCCACCACGCCAGCTCCTGAGCCTGTTCCCTGCAATGAAACTTCTACATTGCCCACAGGTGGCGAGCTACCTGTAAGCATCCCCGCCAATAACACCGAGCCATTGCCTACAACCTCCGAGCAACCCGCTACGAACACCACTGATCCAGACACCATCCCTTGCGATGATCTTTACGACATGCCACTAGGCGATGTACAACCCGCCAATATTACCGTGAACAACACTGAACCAGTACACGTCAATGACACAAACCCAGCAGCAACTAATACTACGCTCCCTGCTCCAATCCCGGCACCTTGCCATCAAACGCCTGCACCATGCGATCATGCACCAGCACCATCCAATAACGGCACTGACAATAGCACCGCCCCTACGACATCGACTGAATCAGTAGCGCCAACCTCTTACAGCGCATCAGTACCCACTAGCAATGCAGAGGTCTCGAGTCCAAGCTCCAACAACTCCAGCGATGCCTCCCCCACACCGACATCAACACCCGGCTCAACCGCTTCAGTGCCTACATCCGCCTCGGATGCCGCTCAGCAAACTCCATCGTCCACCGGTGATCAAGCATCTCAAAGCTCTAGCGGCAACAGCCCTACTCCCACACCTACACCTACATCCACGACAAACGAGCCAGTACCGCCACCCTATGGTGCTGCCCCAGCTGGTCCCCCAGCTCCCGCTTCATCCACTACTACTCCTAACAAGCAAGAGAATAATGACGTAAAGCCAACTGATACCGATGCTAATGCCGCATCCAGCAATAATGATGCCGGCGATGGTAGTACGTCAAAACTTATGGCCCGTGGGTTAGGCCATTATTCCTCGGACGCTAAATCCCCATCGTATAATTCTACATCATCAACAAATTCCGGTCTATTGCAGCAACCTGCCAGTGATAACTACAAGGTTTACATGGATGAGCATGAGTTTATTAACTATGATGATGCTGATGTGCCTGTTCATGCCTCTGCCTACACGATGAACCAAAAGAGAAATGATCACATCCTACATGGACGAAACTTGGCTTCATCGGCCGAACAGCTCAACACGGCCACAGAGTCTGATGCAATTGATGTTTCCTACAACGTTAATCGTAACTCGGACTTGCGTATTCCAGTATTGCCGAATCATTCCTCGGAGAAGAAACTGAAAGCGAGGGACTACACGGAATCCGGTGATGTTCAAGTAACGCTGGAGAAAAGGTTGCCTAGCGAAGATCTCGGTGAGGATAGTGCCTACGCCACCAATGGATTAGCTACAGTTCAGTATGATCAACCCATCGCCAATAATGACATTCAAGGTTGCGATGAATAAGATTAGTATCGGTGGATGTGTGCCTTATTTACAAACTAATTAACTATTGTATACAAAGTCATATATGCAAGAAAACAATAAACTAAATAACACGGCTGGCTGTGCTATACTTTTATAATGCAAATATAATGAATGTTCAAGTACTAAATAATAATATCAACTACAGTGTTTTACCAACCAGTTAGCAACGTTAGTCGTTTATTTTTGTTAATAAATAGTTTTGCATATTAGTTAGCATCACTATCTGTCATTATGTCAGTATGGAAATCTCCATTAGCAGATGCTTTATTCTTTGTTTAGCATTCATCTCATGTTATTTAGTACAATGCGAATGTCATTAAGGTCGCATCAAACAATGCTCTGCATAACTAGAATGTATTTGTCAAATAATAATAATAATAATAGATCTAGCTTATTTTAATGCATATGTGTCTAGTGTATTCTGTATTCTGGCTACTTGAATTAACATATGACGTTTAAGCATTTGCAAAACAACATATACAACCAGTGAAATGTTACTACGGTTAGTTACGTTACGCACTTTGATAGATACGCTACAATATAGGAGATAGTCAATGGATATAATGTTTTATTTAGAATGCCAATAAAGTATCATATTTATAAGCATATGATGTCCAATGTATAACACTAAGATACTGTATACGCAGTCATATAATGAACACGATCAATAGTGGCTATAAGGCGAATGTACTATAGAGAGCGTTAATTACATACACTGACACTAATGTTATATATTGGCTTCAATAACAATAATAAAGGTAAATTATTTATTAATAAGAACAATGGTTAACGGCTAACAGTGTTAATCGGTTGGAAAACCATTGTATATCAATACCATTCTTTTTCTCTTCTTCTTATTATTAACATACATACACTATGGATCGTGGTATAGACCATAACGGTAATCCTCCTCCACCGCCGCCTCCTCCTCCTCCACGTCGACCTGACGGAATGCTCAGCTCGTCTTCCGTCCATATAAGTCCGTCTGCCACTATTGCTCGTGTGGCATCGACGCGCGATTCAAATTACTTACGCAATTCAGGTACGGTCGAACAAACACCCATAGCTCAGTGTGCACGGGTCTACTTTACTAGACGCGACCTACTCGAGGCTGCTCCTGACGATCCGGTACGGGCCGCGGAAGCCCGTGTACAATGGTGTCGCTTCATAGGTCAAGTGTGTCGTGCCTGTGGCTTGTATCCTTGTAAAGAGCTACGTGTTGTTCCATTCTATGTTGCCCAACGGTTAAATTTATAACTCGTATCTAGTCCGCTAACTACCACCTCCACCGCTATGATGCTATATCATCGTTTCTTTGCCGTCCACTCCCTAAGTGCCTATTCGCCACAGGCAAGTGCATTATGAAGCATGAACAACAACGATAGGAAAGGCGAAGTAAACACTAACCAGTCAATAATACTAGGATGCTAGTGTGGCGTGTATCTTTGTAGCGTGCAAGGTGGAGGAGACCCTAAAACGACTAAGGGATATATTGGCCATTGCCATGCAAATACAAAGGAAATCGAATCAGCCGATAGACGTAGCATCTCCCGTAAGTGAGGAAATATCGATTAGACTGGATGATATTACGATGGTGTAGTAACTTGTGGTTACAGGAGTTTGAAGCACATCGCCAAAAGATTATAAACCTGGAACGATTGGTACTGCAGGCATTATGCTTTGATTTTCGCGTTCGTCATCCGGGTGGTTATGTTATCAAATTTGTTCAAAAGCTACAGGGTAAGGCTTCCTTGCATTCTAGTATTGTGTCGAGTGTACTAGACTAGTAATCTATTCGATGTATTCAGGTAGTCGAGAATTGGCGCACAAAGCCTGGACAATGACAATTGAAAGGTAGAGTCATGCATGATTTGTACGAGAGAAAGAAAAGGAAAACACATGCTCATTATCTATTTATTAGTTTTATGACAACACTACCTCTACAGTATCCGCCGCATGTCATTGCAGTCGGCGCCATTGAAACAGCGCAACTTATCCATGCTAATCTTCGATTGCCATCATTAAACAATAAGAATAAGGACGTGCCTTGGTGGGCACCTTATTTTTGTCGCCGTATCGATGTATTAGGTAGGTGGCTGTCGTATGATTATAAAAGGCAACAACACTAACTAAACGCTATCCAGATGTATGTTTGCAATTGGTGGATTACTACTGTCATACCCTTAGCACGGATCAGTTACCTATTTATCATGATGCACGCGCTCGTATTCAACGACGTATTGATCGAGCAACCGTGACGGCAAAACGATCGAGCGTTCAATTGCGTAGTGGTAAGCAGGAGACTAGATGAGTTGATGTTCCGGATTGACTAACCCTAGGAATTAGATGCCGATGCTAAACGACAACGTGTATTGGCAGCTGGCAAACAGGATACAGTGCGTTATGTTGTACATCCACAGCATCTTGATGGAGTAAATACCGGCAACTCACTAGCTGGATCTGTTAATGGTTCAAGAATGGATACAGTCTCAGGATTCCATCACGAGCAAACTAGTACGCAAACATAACTGGATGAGAGATACGACTGTATGGATGCACTTCACTTATACATGTACAATTGAGTAAGCAAAAAATATCATAATAAAGTTGTTAGAACCTGTTAATCAGTTGTGCACTCCATTTCCATCGAAAGACGATAATAATCATAATAGTCGGCGTCAATTTACTTGCTTTTGTCGAACAGTTCTAAAACAATAAGGTAGTCGTAGTATTAGCGACGAGTTTCAATCATCAATCTAAAAAGGAATTAGACCTATGCTGAATATTTACCGATAAACTGTCGTCAAAATGGGAATTGGTAAATGCTAGAACCATGTTGCTAATGATGATAATGATACTAGTACAAAACTATCCACTTATCTATTCGATCGCATAAGCAAGCATAGATTTACGAGATAAGCATACGCCAGGAAACGAGCATTACTCGAATAAGTTAGCTTCTCGATATCCAACTCTACAAAAAGGCGGATAAACGAGCGTTGTAGTTTGAACAGTTGGCCTGGGTACCCGATCGCATGCTCCCTTATTCTCCACGCTTATATATCAACAAGTTAAATACACTACAACGTTTCGATAAAAATACTGTTTATTCTTCTGCTTCCATTGTTATCATCTAGCATTTCTGTAGCATTATCCATATTTATCGCCATGTTCCCTACAGTGCAGGCACTAAGAGCATCGTGCCTATTACTAGTTTGTTATTTGATTATTTGTTTGATGCCGCGCATGGTCGAGGCAACACCGAGTCGGTCCAATCTTAGATTTACCATTAATGGTAAAAAACATATCCTTTTTACATATCCGGCATATCCTGATATTCCTACACCATATCGTATCCGTGGCGTGTTGGTATTTATCAAATTCATCGAAAATAATGGTTTGTCCTGTCAACTGACCGTGAACAATGCAACAAAACCATGGCCCAACACGTATAATACACGAGATACCTACTCGAATATGATTATTGTTGGCATGGAAGACGATGCGATAGCCGCTGGATGTCAATCGCTTGCCGAGGTAGGTTCAATTGATATTCGCACATTGCAATAGATGAGATCTAATCGAGCATGGCATAGGTAATCGAGTCGGCAACGACATTTGACAACATGTTAAGGAACGATCAACATTATCCGCACCCATCAGGATTCGCCTATTTATCACGAGGGAATGTACCGATAAATACCATTAAAAAGGCAAACGATGAATCATTTAACGTGGTAATAACCAGCAAATATAGCGATGATATAGTACAAGCTATGAACGCATCCAATCCAACCGAGGCAATAATGGCTCAATGTAAGCGTTAATAGCAAACATGCCCACCAGTACTGATCTGATCATTTTAGCGTTCATTACTGTGAACGAGGGTATATTCATATCACAGTATATGATTTGGTATACTATTATACTTGCCTTTAGTATCTTTATCCTCGTGTACACTCTCATCCTACTGGGATACTTGGTATGCACACGGAAATTAAGGATAGAGCCAGCACTAGCTCCGTTCATACTGGCAATCATAGCAAATATCTGTAAGTGACGCGTCAATCCATCGGTGCAATGATGAACCAAGTCTAACCGATCATCTATCCGATAGTTAAATGCATGGAATTCTGCACAATCAATATGCCCTTTCTAAATAGCATAATTATGCGTATTGGTAATTTCGCCTATCTTCTTAGTTTTGCGTTGGTAACTAGATTCATCCATATTCTACGCTTACCATTCGACTAACGCTAGTCTAGGGGCTCATTGGTTGCTTCCATACAAGGATATAATAGGCCAGTCGTGATCTCCTTGGTTGCCTGCGGCACTTGTGCTATCTACGCCATAATATACAGCATTAACATGGCGTCGTGGTTCACTTACGATCACCAATTTAGATATCGAAGCTCTATGGTAGCATCGATTACTACCAATACAGCATATATGGTTTTAGCAACTGCATTTGCTTTTTATGGTACGCTAACATTCAGTCATTCAAGCGTATATCGATCGATTATTGACGCATAGCTCTCTGAATGTAGGCATTACATTCTACAGGAAACGATGCAAGTATCAAATTAACCTCTGAACTTCCTAATGAAAGCTCACATAATGTATACCAGCACAATTATTGTACAAATTACAACAATTAATACCAAATAAATCTGATTTATTAATAACTATGCGAAGTAGATGGTGTTGTTGTTGCTGCGGCTGCGGCTGCGGCTGCGGCTGCCTTAGTGCAACTAGGTGTGGCGGAATTGGGGGCAGCGGCAGAGGTAGGCGTACCACTCTTGGCTTTCATTTCACTTCGCTTGAAACCGCACTTATCTTCGTAGATATCGATATAATCATTGAAATCGGTGTATCCTTGCCAGTAGAGTACTGGCACTTTCTTTGCATCAGCACCAATTGCCTCAAAGAAGGGACGAGCACATGGACCGTCACAGTCCAACTCTGTTTTCCAATCGATCTTATCCAAATTGTACTTTTGTATTATACCGGGCTGAGTCTTGGACAATTTGTAGTTAGCAATCTGTCCGGCCATTGACGAGAAAGTGTCAAGACAATATTTGCCCTGGCTATTCTTGGTGCAGGCAGCTTTGGCGATCTTTTCATCGGCCCAGGTTGGATAGACATGTGTCGGCGTATCCTTGGTGTTATCCACGGTCAACGAGCAGCTTTGAGATATTTTCTTGGCCGCCTTAATACTGGCATCAAGACAGTTGGGCGAACAGATCAGAGGAGCATTGGAGAAGTACATGCCGAAGTTGCGGTAGCATGACTTTAGCTCGGGTGCGGTATAATCGACTTGGCCGGCATCACGTTTGCAACTCTCTGAGATCGTGGCCGTCATGAGGTTCTCGGAGAACTTGCTATTATTTGTCTTCTGCGCCATGGCACCAGTCATTGAACTGGCCATTACGGTAAAGGCAGCGATGGCCAAGATTGAGGATGACACCATTTGCATGTTGAGTAATAGGAGATGGATGATAAGCGAACCGTAGTAAGATGATGTATCAAAAGGATGGTATTAGTAACACCGGATATCTATAGAAAGATAGAAAGAGAACAATCAATAATCACAACAATGTTAGTAATAGATCGTCGCATCAATGTAAGGGATAACACAAGAGGACTGCGCAATACAGGCTTAGTTTCATCAATAATGCTCTCGTTGTTGCATTCGAAAACAATAGAAATCCCTCAAATGAACGCACACACACACCTAGAACCCAAGTAAACGAAAAGGAGTAAGAGGTATTGAATAGGGTATATATTTGTTATAGGCCAGTATACGAGCAGGTAGGAAGCAAGCTATTGTTGCGGCAGGGATTCGTAATATAGTGAAAAGTCAATAGTGGTGGAAAAGAGATATCATTAAAGAAAATAAAGGAGTGTTGTTCGAGTGTGTTTGGCCATCAAGTGTGGCAATATCATATAGAAATGGACGTAGAAAAGTAAGGAGAAGAATGTAACGAGTTTCAAAGACCGAAGTATACTTATATCCATGCACAGCATGGTTGGGAGCCCTATTCCCCATTAGTAGTAAGCAGGACTAATACTACCCACCTCAGAAGCAATAACACGCACACTAGTGCAATTAGCAAAAAAGGAAAGAGAAGAGAGGGAATTTACGAGTGATAAAAGAGGCGCACGCACTACAGTATACAATAAAAGAACGCACGGTGATGAAAGCGGCCAGCCGCCAATAATCAAGGACAAAGTAGAATAAGAACGAGAGAACGAGCGAGTACGAGGGAAAGAGGGAAAGAGGGAGATACTAAAGAGAACAATAATATGGCATTCTCAAACGACAGTGCAACAAATACCATGCTCACTATAAATAATCATCATGCCTATTTTGAGGTGCGAGAAATTGACAATGATAGTGGTGATGGTGATGGCGGTGGTAGCAACGGCATTGTAACTGGATGGTAGTACACGCCGTTGCACACACATATGCATGTGGATGTGCCGTGTATGAGTTAGACAACAATCCATCCGTGTACTTCACTCCAAGTCCCATTGACTAATCTAGGCGTGAGTTGAAACATTTCTCGGCGCTCCTTGTCGCAAGTCATATGTGCTAACAAAAAAAGCGCATTGCTCTTTTTACTAGACCAGTATGCGAGCATCATCTGTTCACGTCTAATCGCCATGCCAATACACTCATCCATTAACTCACCCATGCACGCACGCATTTTCAAATGTATTCACATATTTACGTACATCTTGGATGTCGTAGAACACTTTACAGGAAGATGATCAGCAGATGATCTGAATAATATGCGAAACAATGCAATCAAGATAGAACAAGGAAGGGATAATGCACGAAGCACTACAGGGGAAGGAGATGATAAAAGTAGAAATGCTTGAAGTAAAAGTGGGAGCAATTGAAGCAGAAGAAGGAGTAGGTTGGTGTAGTAACGTTATATATCGTTTAAAACATTGTTGTCAAGTAGCATCCACTTGTGCGATGTACAAAGGTATCCACCATGTTAAACAAACAATTAGTCAGTCAGTCAGTCGATTAGTTAGTTAATCAGTGAGACAGCCAAGGCCGTCAAGTCAGTAAAGTCAGTTATTCAGTCAATTAGTTTTGAATATAGTACTATTGATAGCGATATTGTAACAACCTATACGTGCTCTGAATGGTTCAAGGATAAGATAATCTTTTTATTTAATAAATGTGTAGAGTATTTATAATAAATTGTGATTACAAATGTTTTACAAACAAGTTGTAATCGTACTCACGATTCGGTTATCGTTACCGAACTATTCTCATGAAAAATATAAGTAAGAGGAAAATGTTTTCATCACATCCCCCTCCTTAGATCAATGCCGACTCGGCATTGTGTTCGAATTCCTGAACGAGCTCCTGCGCATTTATTAAGTCGTCTTTGGATTGCCAGGTCTTTTCGTGGTCTGCGTATCCTTTCCACTTAACGAGGTATTGTATCTTACCGCGTTTCACGCGTTTGCCTACAATGGCTTCGACCTCGTATTCTTCTTCTCCGTTTATTATTTCTGGCGGTGGCGGTGGTGGATAGCGGTTAGTGAATTCGTCTGGATTCGCTTCATATCGTTTTAATACGCTAACGTGGAATACATCGTGTATTCTCATGTCATCGGGTAACTGTAGTTTGTACGCTACTGTTGACACGCGCTCTATAATCTTGAAAGGGCCTGTAAATTGATGTGACAGCTTATACTTTGGCCTGTCACGCTCCATGTCTCGTGTCAAGTTCCTTGTTGACAGAAGAACTTGATCTCCAACTTGAAATTCCATTTCCCGTCGTTTCTGATCAGCGTTATACTTTTGTCTTCCTTGTGCCTTCTTCAGCGCATCTCGTGTTGTTAAATAAATGTCATTTAACTTCTGTAAAAATGCTACAGTGTCTTCTACGTTAGTGTCATTTTTGAAGTTGTGTGGTCGCGTCAGATCATCTGGCATGTACGGATGATGGCCTAAGTCGGCGTAAAAGGGTGAGTAACCTGTTGACGATTGTTTGGCATTGTTGTAAGCGAATTCGACTAGTGCCAAATGTTGATCCCAATCATTCTGCTGATGATTGATGCAGGTACGTAACAGCTGCTCTAATGTACGATTAGTGCGTTCCGTTTGGCCGTCTGTCTCGGGATGGAAGGCTGTAGACATAAGGATACGAACGCCGAGTAGCTTGTGTAGTTCTTGCCAGAATTTGCTTGTGAATTTCGCATCGCGGTCACACACAATCGAGCGGGGCATACCATGTAAACGCATGATGTTGTTGACAAACAGCTGCGCAACGTCAACTGCAGTCGCCGTTGTCTTCATAGGTATGAAGTGGGCTCGTTTCGTGAAACGATCTACAACGACAAAGATAGCGTCATAGCCTGCCTTAGTACGTGGTAATTGTACTATGAAATCCATGGAAATGTCGTGCCATCTTCCTTCGGGTATCGGTAAGGGCTGCAAAAGACCAGCAGGTAGTTGCTGCGAGTGTTTCGTGCGCTGACATATCTCACAAGATTTGATGTATCGTTTAATCATATTTGATAGACCGGGCCAATAGTATTTGCGTTTGACTGCCGCTATTGTCTTTTCTTCACCAAAATGTGCGGCTAATGGTGCATCATGATGATCGTTGAATATGTCCAGGTAGAGATTGTCGTAGTTGGGAATACACAATCGTGGTTCTACTCCCTTCATTTCGTATATTAATCCTTCGTCGTCGCACCTAAAATGCCGTAATATCTTACGTGTAGCCTTATTAAAGGCTTTCTTCTCCCCCATAACTATAGACTTTACTCCTGTAAAGTAATCATCGTTATCGTATCCTGCCAGAATGCGTTGCTGGAAAGTGGAAGGCTCGATTGACTGTAAGGTACTACATACATCAACTATGCGACGAGATAACGCGTCAGCTACGACGTTCCTGCTACCGGGTTTGTAACGGACGTCAATCTTGAAGTGGCGCAATATATCGACCCATCGTTTTTGTCGTGATAACAATACGCTTTGTTCAAGTAGACGTGTAAGTGACGAATGGTCTGTATAAAGGGTAAAACGATCATAAAGGAGGTAAGGGCGCCATGTCTTTACGGCTGCAAGGATTGCTAACATCTCCTTGTCGTACGTAGAGTAGTTCTTCTCGGCGTCTTTCAACATACGTGACATGAAAGCAACAGGGTGTTCAACGTCATCTATCTTTTGAGACAATACAGCACCGATTGCGGAATTGGATGCATCGGTAGAGACGATGAAAGGCACGGTAACATCAGGTATCGCTAAGACAGGTGCAGTAACGATAGCTTTACGCAATGTATCAAATGCTAACTGCTGCTCCTCCCCCCATGTAAACGGTACATCCTTCTTAGTCAATTGACTTAGATGTCGTGCAATATCTGCGTATCCACGGATGAACCGTCTATAATACCCGGTTAATCCTAAAAATGACCGCAATTCCTTCAAATTACTGGGTACTGGCCAATCGGTAATGGCCGCTACTTTATCATGTAAAGGCTTTATGCCTTCACAACCAATATTATGTCCCAAGAATTCCACCTCCTCTTTACCGAACTCACACTTGCTCAGTTTCGCGTAAAGCTTATTTTTACGTAGTAATTCTAATACCTGTCTCAAATGCAATTCATGTTCCGCATGATTTTTACTAAAAATCAGTATATCATCTAAGAATACTACTACACACTTGTCTAGCAAATTGTGAAACACGTTTTGCATTAAACGCATGAATACAGATGGTGCATTAGTTAAACCGAATCCCATTACTGTCCATTCGTAATGCCCATAGCGCGTTCTAAACGCTGTTTTATGAATGTCATCTTCATGTACTCTAATTTGATGATATCCACTTCTCAAGTCGATCTTTGAGAACACCTTAGCCCCATGTAATTGATCGAACAATTCGTCGATCAATGGTAGCGCATAACGATCACGTATCGTTTGTGCATTTAGCATTCGATAATCCACACACATACGCAAATCACCCCCCTTCTTTTTCACAAACAGTACGGGTGCACCGAATGGTGATGTACTTGGCCTAATAAAGCCTTTTGCTAATAAATCATCTAATTGTCTTTTTAACTCATCTAATTCTTTCTTTGCTAAGTGATATGTGGGCCTGAATGGTGGCTGCTGATGTGGGATTAGATTGATACGTATATCAATATCGCGCTTAGGCGGTAATCCCGGCGGTAACTCGTCCGGTCCCACATCGGCGAACTCACTCAACAATCGGGCGTAACGCCCGTGCAATGGGTTATTTTCTTCTTTTGCCTCTTTTACCATTGCCAATAAAAATACATCATCTTTTCCTAACCGTTTCACTTCTTCTAACGACATCAGTGTAGATTTGACATCTCGATCATCTAAGTGATCATCCGTAGCGTTTGTCATTGATTCAATGGCACCTGAACTCCAATCTATCTGTGCCTCGTGTTTCCGTAACCACGGCATACCTAGTATTGCATCATAACTGCCCAATTTCATTATAGTAAAGTCGACATTTTCTTTAAAATAATCGTAAATTATAGGCACTTTATTAGCAATACCAGATACACCACACTCCATTCCGTTACCCAATTTCACATTTGATTGCTTAACCGAGGTACTTACACGCACTTGTGCTTTCTCAGCGAATTCAGCGTTCATGAAGTTTGCCGAAGCGCCTGAGTCGACGAGCACGTGTGCAGTAACACCATTGATGATGGGTGCTACTGTAAGAACTCCGGAGCTTGCATTCCCTTGTATTAATGAGAACAGGTCGAATCCCGGGGGAATTTTGGGTGTAGGAGCGGTAGCGGCGTTCCGGTCGTCAGTAATATTGCCGCGTTCGATTACTGACGGTTGTCGTTTCCCTGATCGTTATCAGTGTCATTTTGGGTTTGGATATTGTTGATTTGTTGGTTGTTGTTGTAGTTGCGGTTATTGTTGAAATTACGATTATTATTGTAGTTGCGATTGTTGTTGTTTTTACGCTGGTTACAGTTGCGCGCGATGTGACCGCGTCCATTGCACTCGTAGCATCGTATAGCGTTGTTATTACTGTTACGATTGTTGTTGAAACCGAGACTATTTAAAACTTGTACTAGCGTATCGAGGTCCATAGGCGTAGGTCCCGTTGTTGCTTTGACGACTGGTTGCGGTGCTATCTGTTGTAATCCATGTTTCCTTGAATAATAAAATGCTCTTGCTGCCGCGTATGCCTCGTTCAAATTCTTGACGTTGTGTTGAATGGAATCGGCCACGTATTCCGCGGGTAGGGTAAGTCGAAACGATGTTACCAGTTCCATGTCGGCTGCATCCGGAATGCGACTGTGTAAGGCGGTGAAACCGGTAATGTGTTCTTCTAAATCGTGCTTTTCGTTCCATCGCAGCCTAGTTAATTCTAGACGTGCGATATCGGCAGATTTCTTTCCGCCAAATCGTTCTAAGATTCCCTCGCGGAATTGTTGCCAGGTAGTATACGGACTAGCGCTCCCACGCACAGATTGGTACCAGATGGCGGCTGCGCCTGATAATTGCTGTGCTGCCATTACCAGCTTTTGCCCGTCTGTCCATTCTCCCAATGTCCATGCATCGTCGACCATGTTACACCAATACTCCACTGGGTACGCAGGGTTACCTGTGAATTTCTCGGTGTGGGTCAAAGGAGATCGAACGTGACTCATGATGTAAAAGTTGGAAGTCACGTAAATAGTATATTCTAAAATCTTGTTAGACGTTGGCTGTTAACAGTACGACGAACGTAAAAATAGCGGTACGACGAGCGTAAGAATAGCGGTACGACGAATCGTAAGAATAGCGGTACGACAAACGTAAGGGGTATCTGTGCGACGAACGCAATATGGCGATGGAAAGTAAACCGTTGCTACCAGTGTAACAACCTATACGTGCTCTGAATGGTTCAAGGATAAGATAATCTTTTTATTTAATAAATGTGTAGAGTATTTATAATAAATTGTGATTACAAATGTTTTACAAACAAGTTGTAATCGTACTCACGATTCGGTTATCGTTACCGAACTATTCTCATGAAAAATATAAGTAAGAGGAAAATGTTTTCATCACAGATATAATGGTGATGATGATGATGATAATAGCATCATCCGTCATGTAAAGTGAATAGGGTATGTGTATTGAAGCACTAGTCACAATCACATGTATTTCGTAGAGAACAAAGAGAAGGACAAACGAGGAGAACGAGAGAATGGCATAATCACAAAGGAGGAAAATGCATTGCCATTGATTAAAAAACGCTCAAGCTACTTCTTCTTTGTCTACACATGGTGCTATTGTATCAATCCATAGCATGAAATACTTACACGTTGACGTTTAATAATCTGATGTCGATAACGATTCCAGCTAGTAAATGGTAGATTGATGGAGGAAGAGTCGGACTGTAACTTCTTTGAATTAGTAAGTGTATTAGCGGAAAGTGAGCGAAAAAGGAACGAGAAAACCAAGAATAATAGGATATGGATAAATGGTGGATACTAGTTATAGTAGTTGTAATAGTAGAAGAAGATCCACGTGGAACACGAACGGTAGAATAGACTATGCTGCCAGCAGTAAAAAAGAGAGAAAAAAGGCGTTGTTTTGTGAATGGATGAATGGCTATGTATTTCCCTGTTAACGGATGTTGACCATGAGCTGAACTTTTTAAACAAATGTAAAGAACATGGAGATTCCTTTTTTGTACACCTCAGCAATTCCAGTAGAAATGAACGAGCACACATTTAAAACCTACTGAAACAATAGCGCTATTTTAATTTTAAATAGCGTTTTATTGATGAGAGGCCAAAAATCTTTATAAAGGAGCCGGTGAGTCCAGCTCACCGGCGACCACTACTTTTCTCCTTTATTCGTTTGTTGGCCATCTCTCGGCAAACAACTGAATAAAGCGTTCTAGCAAGTCAAAATTTTTATTGAAGAATATTCTTATCTTTATCTATCTATATTTCCATATATATTTATTTTATAACATGTCAGACGGGACAAGTCAACAGAATTTCGAAGACGAAGAGCCTGCTGCTGTGCGCATATGTCAGGAGGATATGGCCGCTATAGCAGATCTAGTGTCTCAAAGGATGTTACAGAACCCCCACCGCCCAACTGGAGCTTCGGATCGTGCAAACAATAATGGTCTGCAGGCGAACGGTACGAGGGCAGGTGTTAGTCAGGAGGCCGAAGCACCCGGTCTAATACAGGAGGGTGTCCAAGATGTTGAACGGGCACGACAGGTTGCACAAATTATGCAACGCGAGAGGGAACAGCGGGAGGCGAGCGAGAATCAGCTAGACCCTGATGAAGCGTCCGAGGACGAGGACCCTCGTGGGAATGAAAAAATTGCAAACGAAAAAGAAGCGGAAGTTCCAGTGGAGTTCGATCCAACATCGCCAGAACTTGTCGAATTTTTGCTTCGGATTACGCGTTTCTACGAATCGCCGTCGGAATATGCTCAGACGCACAAATTATTGACTCCCTTCTTGGGTTTTATTCCCATTGTTAATTATGTGGATCCACGACCGCAAAATCTCTCAACCATTCACGATGAAATTTTCCCAAAGTTAACGGGAGAAGGACAGCGGGAGGGACGCGCGATGTTATCGCTGGTTTTGTACATCATCAGAACCATGCAAGCATGGTCAGCTTGGAACGTTGAGTTGAAGAAAGGATCGCCTGGGTATTTGATAGTAGCCAGCATCCTACAGGTGATAGAGCGTACCGTACTTACCCGCTATTCGATGGTGAGAGCTCGTTTGGATTTGAACGACGACGCTATTCGACAGGTGGAGTCTAGATTGGATTCGGTCGGTATGATTCGATACACATACAATACCCAAGCTGAGATACTCCGTGCGCTGAGGAAGAAGGAAAGTATGCAGGCTCATCGAACTGCAAACCAATCGTCTAGCAGCAAACCAAAGGCTTCCACGGCTACCGACGCCAAGAAACCCGCCAATACAACTCGAAACGGCGGTCCGGCGGGCGGTGCCGGTCATGCCTGATTCGAACTCGCCACCTCCAGGCGATCGGCCCCTGCACTTAAGTGTAAGATCGGCCTGGAAACGGTGGCATCATATAGGGGCGAGCGGAAGAGTGTTGAAGTGGATCCGGCGTGGTGTGACGGTACCTTGGGCGGCAGCAGGCGCGCCCTCACCTTTTCATCATCAATCCTACCAAGCCCGCGACCCAGCGGAAGTCCAGTTCCTCGAATTGGAAGTTCAACGGTTGTTGCAAGCCGGTGCAATAATCGAAATCCCAGAGAGTCAAGCCAAATACGTCTCACCAACCTTCTTGATTCCTCGCAAACCGCAAGGCTATCGACTGATAATCGACCTACGTTATTTGAATCAGCATTGTCAGGAAATGCCTATGCGATACGAAGACCTGCGCGTGTTAAAATATCTGGCACAACCCAACGACTCCGCTATCGCCTTCGATTTAAAGGACGGCTATCTAGCAGTAGGAATCAGGCCCAGTCAGCAACAGTACTTCCAAACGAAGATACTAGGAAGGTATTACCAGTATCAGACTCTACCGTTCGGTTGGAACCTGTCTCCTTATTTCTTCGTCAAGGTAATGCGACCCATGGTACAGCATTTGCGCGTGCTAGGTCTGCGGTGTCTAGCTTACTTGGACGATTTTCTGATCCTACTCGACCATCAGCAGAAGAAGGAAAGATGGCCACAAAAGGTACAGCTATTGTTGAGGAGCTTAGGTCTACGAGCGCATCCAACAAAATGTACTTGGACACCTACGCGAGTCATAGATCATCTCGGTTATCGGTTAGATTTTGCAAAGATGGAGTTTCAATTAACCGACGCGTATCGCGAAAAAATAAAGCTTACTTTATTACACGCCTTAAAAGAGTGTGCCAAGAAAACGCGAAAGCTCGACGCAAAGCAGTTAGCTCAAGTAACAGGCATTGTCATAGCCGCGCGACACGCGATTCCATACATCATGATACATCTCAGAGCGCTATACAACGATCTACGCGGAAAGGAAAGTTGGAAGGTCAAAGTCAAGGTCAGCAACGCCAGTATACGGGAGATGCGACGAATCTTACGAATCGTGAGCGATCAGCCAGCCGCACCGATAAAGCAACGTCCAGCACAGTTCACCATTACTACCGACGCGTCAGACGAAGGGTGGGGAGCGACAATGGTGGAAGAAGGAGGACGGGAAAGATTAGCTTACGGTCAGTGGTCAGAGGAGGAGAAAGAGTTGCACATTGTCCATCGAGAGGCGTTGGGGCTTTTATACGGCGTAACGGCCTTCAAGACTTTCCTACACAATTCCACAGCACAGGCCCGAATGGACGCGCAGGCATCGATTGGCGCGCTAAATGCACACGCATCTTCCAGCGCTTCCTTGCACAGCATCGTGAGACGCGTATGGGAGCTATGTCAACGAAACAAGATACAGCTATTGGGGTTGATTCAATATTTGCCAGGAAGATACAACGTAGAAGCGGATTTCTTGTCGCGAATAATACAAAAATCAGATTGGCAACTACCCAAAGCAATGTTTCAGGAGATAGAAGACGCATACGGACCTCACACAATCGATCGATTCGCAGCCGGATGGAACGCACAGCTACCGCGCTACAACTCGCTCAACGTCAACGATGGCTGCGAAGGAGTGGACGCTCTACAGTGGTCATGGAAAGGGGAGAACAACTTCATCAACCCTCCTTTCGGACTCATCGGGGTAATCCTCAACAAGCTGGTGCGAGATCAGGCGCAGGCTACCGTCTTATTGCCCAAATGGACCAGTCAGCCTTGGTGGCCGTTGGTGCTCAAGCTGATGGTTTCCACACTGGAGGTAGACTCACCTCGGGTATGGGCGAACATATTGTCCAACACCGACGTAATGCCGGAGCCTCTCGTCAATCCCGCTTGGAAGATATTGGTAGCCCGGTTGGACGGAGCGAGACTTTGCGCGCCCAGATGGTGCGAAGTTGGATGCAACAACTGAATCTACCTGTCAACGTGAGCGATGAGCAGCGTGAGCGGCTTATGTTGTTATTCGAACGGCAGTATACAGCAGCATCGTGGAATACATACACTTCGCATGTGACTAATTATACGCGTTTTTGTGAGTTACATAACGAGCCGCCATTCCCTTTGCAGGTGGGTACATTAGCAGCTTACATCGCCACAGCCAGTCTGCGAGAACTGGCTCCATCCACAATTCAATCGCGTCTTTCGGCGCTACGGTCAATCAACGAGCATCTCGGTTTCCCGGAAATCGAGGGCTCGTTGGTTACCCAACTTACTAGAGGATACGCGTCGTGGTCGTACTCGGAACGACCCACCGTATCCTCCAATCACAACTTTTTCGCATCCTCCTGGCTGGCCCCATTGGTGTCGGGGGATACGCAGTCTCCAAGCCAAAAGGAGCTGCGCGACCTGGTGGTGGTTTTAGTAGGTTTATTGTGTGGATTGCGCGCGTCCTCTCTGATGAAACTTCAGAAGAGTGACGTGCAATTGGTAGGCCCTACCCTACGGGTAGTGGTTCATGGTTCTAAGCGTCATACGCATGAACCTGGACGGCCTATCAACATCGACACCACTAAAACCATCGCCGCCCCCCTCATTCGCCGATACCTGGAGTCGGCATCATACATCAACAACACGGAACCAACGTTTTGGGTTCCCGTGTTCTCCTCTAAAGAGATATTTAGGAGCAGTGTTACAGTTACGGGGATTCTAAGAGAGGTGTTAAAGCAAGCGGGCGTGCCAGCAGCCGTTGCTAATTCGATGATGTCCCATAGCATTCGACGTACATTCACTTCAGCTACACACAGTATTGGTGTAGACGCTTCGCGAATCATGCATTATGGTCTATGGGAGACCATAAGCTCGATGCAAAGGTACGCGCGGCCAGAATATGTCCCTCATCCATTTGACTATGCTTTTTATAACTTCATGTTATAAGACCTCCGGACAATAGGCAATAATAGCGCTATTTTAATTTTAAATAGCGTTTTATTGATGAGAGGCCAAAAATCTTTATAAAGGAGCCGGTGAGTCCAGCTCACCGGCGACCACTACTTTTCTCCTTTATTCGTTTGTTGGCCATCTCTCCCACCCATCCACAGACCCTTATGCCTGGTGCGGAGAGTTAACTTTTCTCCTTTATTGTCGGTTTCCTCTTTGCTCACTAGCCTACTAATATTCCCTTTCACCCCCCATTAGCTCACATAGTTAACAAATTTTCAATAAAGTTTTTGGCCCCAGGCAATAATAACTGGTTATAATAAACAGCAATGCTACTACAGTAGGTCATAAGGCAAACGCGAGATAGATAGATGAATGATAGAAATAACGGGTATGGTGCTCCTTATGAGTCTTCTATATTTAGTTGAGGCTTCAAACCTGTATAATTCACGCATTGTTCGAACATCGCAGGTATGAATTGTAAAACACGCACGCAAACACGTAAACATGTATATGATTAATGATAGGGGTTATCATGGTGGTTTAATAAAGCATTGCATTGTACACACAGTATTGTAAGAGAGAGATAATAGAGACACACAACTCGGATATCATCTATCGTTATCAGCGAGTGTTGTATATATGTCGTCATTTCTATCCAAACAAAAAAGAGTTCTAAGCAAATAGACGCTTTTCATAGCTGTACAATCCGTGGACACCACCTTCCGCCTGAGCAGCAGGGGTACGACGTTCAAAACGAACGGTACCAGCACCGACACCGTGTTGCAATTGAGCCAACGATGGCTGGCCAATATCTTGCAATCCGTGTTGGAGACCAGTAATAAGATATGGTACAAACTTGCGAATACTACCCTTATCCACCACTGCACCCGTTACACCTTGAGCGACTTTAACGGCGGAATCCTCGCTGTAGTAGCGTTTCTGACTACCGCTATCGCCTTTGTTACGCTCCATTGCATCGAGTGAGCCCATACCGCGATAGCGTTTCAAACGCTTGCCTTCGTGGTAAAAGTATTCACCGGGTGACTCGGTGGTACCTGCTAGCAGACTGCCCATCATCACGGCAGATGCACCAAGTGCCAACGCCTTAGTGATATGGCCGACATTACCAATACCACCATCGGCGATGACTGGCACACCGAATTGTTTGGCAAATCGAGCCACTTGATAAACAGCGGTGGCCTGAGGACGACCCACGGCCATGACTTCTTGCGTGATGCAAATACTGCCACTGCCCATACCAATACGTAGTGCATCAGCGCCAGCTTCGATCAAATTGGCGGCTTGCTCCCAAGTGACAACATTACCGGCTATCACTTCGAGATCGGGGTGAGTCGCCTTGCAATGACGAATCATTTCGATCTGGAACGTCGAGTTGCCCTGGCTGGAATCCAACACAATGACATCAACACCGGCTTCCACCAGTTTAGCAATGCGTAGTTTATCCTCGTCACGAGTACCAACTGCCGCACCACAGAGAAGTTGCTTTGATGTGCTACTCTTGGAAGCAAGAGGGAAGTTCTGGTTCTTCAACAAGTCGGAACGTGAAACCAAAGCCACTAGGCAGCCGTCATTGTCCACAATGGGTAGCTTGCCCTTCTTGCTGTTACGTAGGATCTGGTTGGCCTCCTCGAGTGTGACGCCCTTCTTGGCCGTTACCAAATCGGTGGTCATAATATCGGCCAACTTGGTGCTGCCATCTTCGAGGAATTGAATGTCGCGTGCCGTCACAATACCCAATAGCTTGCCGTTCAACTTGCCAGTTTCTATGTAAAAGAGAAATCGATATTCATATTATATCATATAGGTTAATACAATGATCAGATTTCATTACAGTAAGCAACATCCATGGTATATGGATATACTATTTTCTTCTATCAATAAATCATAATAATGATAATAATGATAATGATAAAAAGAATATCCCAGTCATCATCAGTAAGATGATATTCCCCACTGGACGAAACATCCATACTTCGGAAGAACGAAAGTTATTATAATGGGAGTTTATCGCTCATCATATGACGTGGGTTCACACTTTTGTATACAAAACCATACAAAGCAATAGTACGCGAAAAGAAATCACTCGCTTAGATTCGATTACTTACCCGTGATAGGAATACCACAGAAGCCTAGACGTTCCTTGGCGGCACGTACATCGTCCACAGTGTTGGTGGGGCCTAACACTATCGGATCGGTAATGAAACCGTTCTCGTATTTCTTCACTTGACGGACCATCGCTGCTTGTTCCTCGATCGTGTAGTTGTTGTGCAGCATACCAATACCGCCGAGCAATGCCATGGTAATGGCCATGTTAGCCTCGGTCACCGTGTCCATGGGACTTGACACAAATGGCACCTTGAGCGATATCTTCTTGGTTAGCTTGCTTTCAAGCGTCACTTCGCTGGCCGGGAAGTTGATGAAACCGGGTAGGATGAGAAAGTCGTTATAGGTGATGCCGGCATGGGCTCGCGAGTCCAATAGCTCACTGGCTGCTAGACCATCACGGCCAAGATCCTTTAGATAGGCGTTGGCCTTGGTATAATCGAGTATGCCTTCGGTCGTCATTGTTGTATAGGAGGGAAAGGAACGCACTGGCTGATTGGTAATACAAGGATTGATGGAATGTCGATAGATCGATCAACAAACAGTCAGACAGTCAGTCAGTCAGTCAGTCGGTTATAATGGAATAATACGCGGTGGTGGGTGGACAACGGGAACCAAAACAGCTAAGAGAAAGTTGGCGCGTTGCCACTAGAAAAACAGTAGGATCGAAACTGCCCCACTATTTATAACAAAATACTCTTTTTTTTCTTTTTCTTTTTCTCTCTCCCTTTTCATTTTTCCGAGAAGGGTTTAACCCCAGCTATCGGCATATTAGTAACATTCTCACTCACTCTCCATCTAATCTTCATAAATCACGTGTCTTCATGTACATTATCGATATCATCATCATTAGTTCATGTAGAATATAAATGAATTTATTGCATACAAATGTAAGGCTTATGCCAATACCATATCATTACGATCAGTGGCTGTTGACTCGATTGACTCCGTTGTCTCTGTTGTCTCGGTTGACTCGGTTGACTCTGCATGGTTCTCGGCATCAGACTCGTTTACTTCAATGGCTGCATCGTATTTTGCCAATAATCGGTTATGAACACGGATTTTACGTATTTCATTCATTGTTTGCTTGTCGCCCTTCCAGCCACTAAGAAGATGATTATCATTATTATTGATCGATTAGAATAAATAGTTTATATAATAGTTGTAGTAATAGTAATACACTTACAGTAATAGTTCTACATTTGCTTCATTAGTTATATCAGGTATATCTAATGGTATATTGATTGATTGATTGATTGATTAGTTAATTAGCAGTTGTCATATACTGTCATGTCAACTTACCAATGCCATTGCCGTAAAACTCTTTATATTCACTAGTTATTATCGATGCTAATAGATGTTCGCGTGCAGACTTTGGACGATTACCGTACTTGCGCTGTTTACGTAATCGTTCCATTTCATCATCATGTCGCTTCATGTAACTAGCTCGTCGTCGTCGTCGTTAATACCAATTACATGTCTTTACTGATCCATTGAGTGATTATATACTAGTAACTTACATTTCAACCAGACTAAATAGCTCGGTATGTGATAATACAGTTCTACTAGTGTTGGCCAGCATTTCACCAAACCATATGTAACGCTCAGCTGAATGAATACCGTACAGACAATGGAATTAGAGCCAGAGTAAGTGTTATATAGTAAACTGTCAACTTACCTATAGGTCCTATTCCTGTGTCGCGTTCCTTCTTTCTTTGTCCTAGACGTTCCGTTCGTAATAGTGAACGAGTTATTTGATGAGCTTTGCGCGAATAAGGATGTGCAACATGTTTGCCCTTTATATTCTTTAGCGTGTGCTTCCTATTGTTGGGCTATACGTGGAGTAGACAGTAGCAGCTATTAGTTAGTAGCTATGGAATGCAAGCATAATAATAATAATGATAATTACCATGATGAAGTGTTACTAGATAGATGTTTAAAGTGGAGCAAAGTTGATTTTTCTTTTTTTTTTCTTTTTGAAATGTGCAACAGCTATTGTCATGCTTTGATTTCCTTTATTCAATCGAACACATGCTATACTACAATTTGAGCTACATGGTCAACATGACAATGGAGCTATCCCTACTACCAGTAACATGTATGAGTATCATTTGAATACAGGGTTTTTCCATCCAATTTGCGCATTTATCCTTTAACATTTGCAGTTTATTAATAGATAACTCTACACAATTGTTAACATTAATATAATAATTGTGAAATGGGATTAAGGGAAATCTAAAACGTAATCCATAGCAATGTTACAATTATTATAATGATTACAATAATAGACGTAACGTTGTTATGAGATTGTAACAGTTATTTTTAACCGTTATTTTTAGTTGTTACATATCCCCTATTACTCCTGCATCATGAAATTGGTGTCTATGTTGGTATTACAGCCATGTCCCTTCAACACTCACCATAGTTTCAATATTGAATATTGTTACATTATCCACTATAAATATGGGTCCTATTTTGTACGAATTGAATAAACTTATCTTCATCTTCCAGTTCAATCGTCCCTATTACACTCTACTCACACTACCTTATCGTATATCGTCTACACATTGTGCTTGAGCAAATCGAGCAACCATAGCTCCCACACTATCAATGAGAAAGTGTCCTACTACTTGTCATGATCCCTTACAGTAAGTATACCTCATTACACTTTGATATTTATTACAGTATACTAACTCATTATTCTATTAGATGCACACATCGAAACAATGATTAAGAGGACATGCAAGTTAAAGGACTCGAGTATCATTTGTGGAATCGGGGTTATGGTTGCTCGTCTGGATTTCATTCAAATCACCAAATGCCTTCGTAGTGGAACCGATGTTCCAACACACCCTCATCCAAGTGTCGTTGCTTCCAATCATTCAAGACAAGGAGGACAAGGACATTGAGGAATCAAACAACAAAAAACAATTCATCCGTGATAGTTATCGCTATCTTACACCCCAAAATACAGGGTAATTGTTATGTAGTCCGGAGGACTACAATAACATTGAGCCTATAAATGCTGTAATCATTTTCTTTTATTATTTAATCGAAAAAATAAAATTTTAAAATCTTTTCTCCTATAAATAGGAGCTACATCTGTCATGTATATGTTGGTTCCTTGATCATTTCGTAACAGAAAATGGAGGGTGGGAGGGAAAGTTCATAGGCTCAATGTTATTGTAGTCCTCCGGACTACATAACAATTTTCTATCGATATATAAATATATCTCCAGAAAATCACTGGAGTCCATCAGACTCCAATAACATTGAGCCTATAAATGCTGATTTCCAGCGTATAGTGCGACAAATGTAATAAATATATAAATGACAGATGGAAGATAGAAAAAGCTATTGCAAGACTAAATGGGTAATGTTGGATGTTACCTTTCGTTGTCGTCGGTAGTGATTGTCAAACACTTGGTAAGATGACCAGTTACCGATAGTGATGACTTCATCCATAGTGGCTCCTCGTTGTAGAGCGAGATCGGAAGCCAGGGAACGAATAGATGGGACAGGTGTGATGTTTGTTGAAAGCTTTATCAGCCTCCTCAACCATGATGAAATGGTGTTGTCATGCAGCCTCTTGCTGGCCATGACACCGTGTGTGAATAGGCTGGTGGCAGGTCTGTTGACAGCTTCGGGGTGATCTCGTAACGCTATGAATGCTTGTACTGGGCATAGCATTGTTGAATTTTCGTTGGGATGAATCGTGATCGGCTTGAGAATGGGCGTATCTTCGCGTGTTTCTTTCGGTGACACGATTACTAGGTGGAGTAGATTGTGTTGAATCTTACATTGGGTCAAGTCGATTCTGTTGAGATCTGAGGGGCGAAGAAAGGCGGCCATGGATAATAGGAAGGCCGTTTTAATGTTGAGTTTGTGTAGGGAGAGGGTGTCATTGGGAAGGCGAATTGCGTTTAGTGTAGGTGTGAGATCCACTGTACCTCGCTGAAATGCACGCGGTGTTGATGAGCGTTTGTAATTGCGTATTAGTTGAGTGAGGTGGTGATCGTGTTTGATGGTGTCAGGCGCTTCGTGTAAGTGAGTAACTGCCGCGCGGTAAAGAGCAATAGTGTTTGGTTTGTATCCCTGTGCTTTGGCCTCTGCTAGAAAATTGGCCAGATCGACTGCTGAGAACTGAGTGATGTTGACATTGCGGTCGAAGGCCCATTTAATGAACAAAAGTTGAGCGCGTCTGTATGGAATACGCTTGCCGTTTGTTGTCGTGTCTGATCTCATTAGGTCATTGATAGCGTGTTCCGAAAAACCTAGAGCTGCAAATTTGCGCTTTTGACCTTCCACACGGCTAGCTTCCAATTGGGATTTGTCCACGGGTAAATGGCGAAAGGAGTAGTTAGGCGAGTTGTGATGTGAGGGTTGAGTATCATTGGTGGCTGGCAAGCTAGATCCTGTAGCATGGGATACCATATCGCTGACGGCCAGAGCGGAGTGACAATGGTTGCTTGTTGGATCTGCTCGCGCTGGATCTTCTGTAGGCAGCGTTGTATTAGATTCCACGGGGGATTGAGGTACGGATTCTGGAACTGTGTCCACGATATCGATAGCGCATCCGTCTCTATTGCTTCCGGATCCAGCTTCCATGATACATATCGGGGTAGTAAGTTGGACGTCCTGTCCGCAAATAGATCGACGTCGTGTTTGCCCCATTGGCGCTGTATTGAGTTGAATATTTGCGGCTTGATTTGCCACAAATTCTTGCGGTAAAAGTGACGTGACGCGTAATCGGCTTGCACGTTCTCCACTCCCGGTATGTGTTGGGCTTGGATTCTCAGTTCGCGGCGTAAACACATTTGCCATATCGATGTGGCGAGTTGGCTGAGCTGACGGGATCGAGTGCCGCCTTGCTTGTTGATGTACGCCATGGCTGTTGTGTTGTCTGTTCGAATCTTGATCGTGCAGTGGTGTAAGGTGGGGAACGCCTTCAGCGTCAACTGTATTGCTTTGAGCTCGCGCCAGTTGATTGACTGATCGGCTTCGTTGTGCGGCCATAAGCCTTGTACCGTTTTGTTCCGGTACACGCCGCCCCATCCCATATCGCTGGCGTCCACGTGTATGGTGTGTGTTGGAGCTGTCGTGATGAGGGACCGACCGTTCCATTTGCTGAGGTTGTCTTTCCACCACATCAGTTCCTGCGTGCAATCCTGCGGTAACAATTGCGGCTGATCCCATGCTGCTTTGCTGGTGACATGACTGTTCTTGAAGAACATGAGCGCTTGGGTGTATAGATTTGCCGGGAAGATTGCTAGCGTGGCTGCTTTGATCCGCATGGTGAGACTGTGAATCAAGCGTGGTGTATGCGACGTTTTGGTGAGCACCGATTCGATCGACTTGCGTAAACTGCGTAATTTCTTGGAGGGGAGGCGAATCGTCATCGTGTCTGTCTCGATTTGGTAGCCCAGGTGATCGAGCTTTTGCGTAGGGGTAAGGTGTGACTTCGCCAGTTTCACAATCCAACCTAGAGACTTCAACAGATCGAGAACGAACCTCGTGTTGTTGTCCGCTTCCTCCTGTGACTTGGATATTATAATCCAGTCGTCTAGATATGCTGATACACGAATTTGATGTTGTCGTATCCATTTGAGGACTGGTTTGGTTAATCGAGTGAAAATCCATGGGACTACTGACAGTCCAAATGGTGTTGTTCGGAACTGGAATGTCTGTCCTTCCCATTGAAATCGGAGGTATTGACGTGACATTTTGTGAATGAGGATGTGAAGGAAGGCGTCTGAGATGTCGATTGATGTGAGATAGTCCCCTTGGCGAATTAATGATGTCACCTGCTGAATCGTTTCCATTTTGAACTTGGGTGGAGCGATGAAAGAATTCAAGGCTTTCAGATTGAACACTGGTCTGAAATCGCCCGTCTTCTTCGGGATGACGAACATTCTGCTGCAGAAACCGGGTGTCGAAGGGGCTGGTTCGATGGCTCGCTTCAGCAACAGACTGCTGATTTCCTGTCTGAGGAGGTGACGTTGTTCGGCTGAAAAGGGTACGGTAGGGAAGGATCGAGTAGTGAGGGGAGGTGGTTTGGTGAAGTGTATGCGGAAACCGTCGCGTACAACCGAGTGCACCCACTTGCTGTCGGTCAAACGCGTCCACGCCACATAAAACTTGTGTAGGCGGCCGCCTACTGGTTGTTCTGTGGGTGAGGGCCGTTGTTGTTGTTGTTGTTGCCGGCGTGATTTGGCCCTCGGCGGTTGTTGTAACCGTGGTGGTTGCCTCTCCTGCCCCGATTCTGGTTGTTGTGTTGCCGTTGAAAATGTTGTGACCCGCCATCTGCCTGTGGCGGGCCTGCACGAAAAAAATTTGACTTGTGAGTCAATTTGCGAGGTTTGGCATCCGCGACTGCCTTTCTCTCAGCTGATTGTAATTGTATGGATTCCATAAATTTTGTCGGGCTCATGGTGTACTCTGCCTCGTGCTCGATCGGCGCTTTAAACGAGGGGTTGACCGCACGTGTCGCCAGATTGTTTCGGGCGTGATTAAGAGTTCCACAAAGATTCAGCTGTAATGTGCGTATATCGTTGATCATGGTCATTACCCGACCGATGTCATTTGTGGGTAGTATAGATGTTAGAGTGTGAGCTAAAACATCTAACGGCCTGAATACCGCTGAAGCTGCGTACTGGGCGTTACGATAATTGGCGTCTTCCGCTCGTTGGGCTGCGGAAAACTGCTTCTGCGCAGGCTCCAGGGTATGTGGTGGCTTGTAGGAAACGTCTTCTCTTGCAGGATAGCGTTCGAGTATACGCTTTCTGCTATCCTCCGGTAGAGTTTGCGTGAACAAACTTCTCTGACGAAGAGACTCAACGAGCTCGTATAGTCGGTCACTCGGAATCCAATCGTACGTTGGGCGAATAGGTAAGTCGTGTAGTTCGTAATGTTCCATGCTTGCGATGAATAGAGAAATAACGAGTATATATCAATAATAATAAGTATACTTTTGGAGCACTCGTTTCTGGTTTTGACCTGTAAACGAAAAGAAAATGATCAAGGAACCAACATATACATGACAGATGTAGCTCCTATTTATAGGAGAAAAGATTTTAAAATTTTATTTTTTCGATTAAATAATAAAAGAAAATGATTACAGCATTTATAGGCTCAATGTTATTGGAGTCTGATGGACTCCAGTGATTTTCTGGAGATATATTTATATATCGATAGAAAATTGTAAGTGTTAACATAACTATTATTTATTCGTAAAGACAAAATGCTAACTGCGCAAATTGGATGGAAAAAGCCTGTACAATCATTTCTTGCATTGTTACAAATAAACATATATATATATATTTATATATTGACACACTGACATACATATTGATTAACTCAAAGTGAACGTGTTTACTGGTTATTGTTTGGATTGTTTATTACGTGTAGCAAGTATAATCAAGTATCACTTCTTGATCATGTTACAGCGTGGTCATCAGAATAAGATACGACAGATTGGAATACATACGGAGGAAAGCATCGAATTAACAAAAGATACAAGTCTACTGCTCGGTCAAGACTCGTATCTCGATCGACGTAGTCTTTTTTGTTTAATGGTATTGCCATTGGTCATGATATGCGGACATGACTCGAGCGCATCCTGAAGAATAAGCGAGAAATCCGAGTCGGAAAATAGCGGTGATTCCAATGGACTCGGCATAGCCGATTGATGTGCCGGTATGCCAACGTTGTCCGTCTTCAAGTGCTCGAGGAACATCCAGTCTTCCTCGTAGTACTGATGACTCGGTCTCACCTGTACGATTTGGGGTCGTTCGTAGCATCTTATCTTTATGACCCGTGCAGTATGAGTGGATTCCATAAGATCCTCGACAGCGTAGATTGCCTTCATTTCATTCGATTCTTGTTTGTTCGATGTGCAAGGCAACATGTAGGAAGCGGGCAGGGAATGGATGATGTCAATCATACGTTATGAGGATTTGTTTTCTGCTTTGTTTGTACTAACGCCAGCGTTAGTGGATGGTATCTTTTGCAAATGACTAGAGGGAATAAACACAAAGTAGTTGAGGAAAGAAGGATTGACGACGATGATGTTGTTAGTATGCTGAGCGTGATAAAGGGCCAAGAAAGACAGGCGGGGAATACTCCTCGGTGGGATGGCTTTAAATGTTGATCGCAATAGTGCCTAGCATGCTATTGCCACGATAGTTAATCGAAACTAAGGACTTTATAGGCGTAATGATGCAACAATGTGGAAGCTGTAACTGTGTTTGGCTTACTGCTCGGGTAACTACCGCTCGAGTAGCACCACCGTTTGCCCGTCCATTCTATTATTGAAATGGTAAATTGTCCTCCCGTCATCGGTAATGTTTTCTGAAAGCGTTACAATCTGTTCAGGGCCACTGCCATTTCCAATGCAATAGGTCACTTATTGCACGATATCAATCGAGAAACGGCAAGTGAAGAGAAGGCGAAGATAGGCTTCTAACTGCCAATGACAATGTGAAGCACCTAATCTCCCCAACGGGATCGTTTCTTTCAATATGCAGCGCCTAATGTCTTCGTTTCAGGCATTTGCCGTTGTGACACATTCTACGTGTCTAGTGTTCCGTTTCCGTTTGATTAGTGATGAAACATCGCTTACTCTTTTCATTTAGCCGGGTTGAGGAATGTGGTATGCGCTTGAAACAATACAATTTGTCTAACTGAGCGAACAATGAGTCTGGCCCTCAGATGATGCACGTCGCTTCATTGTTGACAGGGTAGCTGCAATTATCGTACTGTATGGTTTATTATTACTTCACAGTTCTCTATTTTACGCAATACTTACGAGAGGAATGAGCCATCTAGACTTTTGTTATACAAGAGTAGATATATGCAACCTAATCTCAAGTGTTTGACGGCCACAGAAGTGTGCGTACATGATGCACGGGGTTTTCCAGCTGATTAGCAATAATAATAAAAATAAACGTAGCATCCTTGACTCGTTTAGTCAAAATGACAAGCTCTATATGTATATATTTATTCGTGATAGTAAAATAGGCTAATGGACCATCGTTCCATGGAATGAAATGGAGGCTGTTTCCGGTGCTTTTGCATTGCTATTTGGTATGATTGCGCTCACTGTAATGTATCCGGAATAGAGTAACATATGATTTTCGTGAATATTGGCCGCTATCTTGATAGTGAAAGACACCGGTGCACTATGTCCGGGATGAGCATCAACGATCTTTGGTATGGTAATTGCCACTTCAATACCACTATTGTTTGGATTTAATTCGGTCTTGACACCTTTATCGTTAATTAGAATAAATTTGGCCACCTTATGAGATATCCTGTATTGCTTGGCACCAATTCGATCATTAATGTATATGGTGGTTGTTTGTTGCATGCTTGAATGGCTCTTAAAATCAACGATATACGGTTTGAGTTTTATGTTACTATAGAGTGTCCTGTGTAGATTGAATAGGCCGGCACCTTGGCGTGCAAAAGGAGCTGCACTAGAGGTGGCTATGCTTTCAACTGGTTCCGCATTTCGCTGAAGCAATTCCTTGATTGTTTCGTAATGAATATTGTTGCCGCCCTGCGATTCGAGTATTATGCTAATGGCACCTGCTAGATAGGCAACGGCAGCATTCTGATGATCAACAAGACCATAGAGCCAGGTTCTTCCAATAACTGACGTCATAAGACTGGTGCCTGGTGCAAGGATATCCGGATAAGCAAGTGGCGATATAGACTTCTCGGCATCATTTGATAATGCCGTTAGAGTTGCTTTTTCAAGTAGGACATTACCGAATTCATTCGAGAATTTGTATTTCCGACCGAGGGCCATGAGATAATTTAACTTAGATTTGCCAATATTAAATAGCGGTAATTTACAATGCATACGAGTGTATAGCGTAGATTTTGATACTATAATTCCAACGGCACCGACGTTCTTCGCGTGATCAATCAATGATTCTACCGTTTGTTTAAACATGGGCACTAGCAACACTTTTCCTCGTAAGCTACTGCTATATGGTCCTGGTGTGAGTAATGCTGATTCAACAACGGGTACAACTTCCACTGGTTCACGGAAGCTGTAGTCCATATTATTGCAAATTGATGTAAACGCAATGCGTTCGTTGGTATCAACCTCTGTGAACCAGTGCGTCAACTTGAAGGGTATGCTTGCACTGCCCACTAGAATGACAGGCAGACCAACATACATGAACTCATTCGTTCCGGCAACGTTAGCATTGTTGGCTGCTGTTAAAATAATAATGTTCTCTTTTGCCGCATCTTCAATTTTCGCTCTAAGCTCGATGAAATCATTCTTGACAATACCAATCTCAGGCATCATAATGATTTGCATTCTATGCAAAATAGCCCTATTTAACGCTTCCAATACCACGGTAGTTGTGGTTGGACCAGTGCATCCAAATACTTTGTAAATACCGAGTGTTGCTTTAGGTGCGATACCTTTAAAAAATGGTGAATCAACCCCAATGATACCGGCCAAGTTTGTTCCATGGTCATTACATGTATCTATGAAGTCACCACTTTGCTTTCGTTTATTGTATCCATTAAACTCTCTGCCTACGAAATCGAAACCAACTATGGTCTGAATTTCTGCATTAAAGTGCGAACCAAATCCCGAATGGCCATAATTCAGGCCGGTACTCATAATTCCAATACGAATGCCTTGTCCTTGATACCTCGGATAAAATCTATCTATACCCATCTCCTTATAGAACGATAGATTTTGAAGAGGTTTACCAGTTATCTTTGAAAAGGGATACCGATATTTGGAGTTATAAACGAACTCTTTCGGATAATTTATGGAGTAGTTTATGCCGTATGCTGTCGAAACAGACAACAACACTATAATATAAAGCAGCAACATGATAGTATGAAATTCTATAGGAATACGTTCAACGGTGATAATGCGAAAGAGAAGAAAGAGATTGACATTTAAAAAATTACTATAAAGAATCTTCTTTCTCTCTTTCTTTCTGCAGATTTATGGTCGCTTGTCATTACACTACTGAATATGGAACGACATAAAACGATACCTACCGCTTTCGTATGATCACATGTGCGTCTGACTATTAATCAAGCAATGCATTAGCTGCAGCTTCCATGTAGCTCTTCCAAACAGTAATGGCACATTTTGGTTCTTTGTTACTTAGTTGATTTATTTATTGGTAGTGATCAATAAGCACTAATGATGATTGACATGTTTATTATTAGTGTTTAATGATACTAATATATTCGAACATTGCATTCTCGTTGTAAGCACATATGCATACGTGATCATTCTATTCACTAGTTTGCTAACCATTAAATTGTTATTAACATTAGTCGGATATGACTACAAGACAGCACAATACTTACGGGTAAGATGATAGCAGAAGACATGTATGTAAATCCATTTAATAAATTGCACTAGATTTATCGATTGTGAATCGAATGATGTAGTCCCGGTGGTCATAGCAGCAATGAATGGACTCGAACTAGGTGGCAATAATAATTTCCATGTTATTACAGCGATGATACCTGGCACATTGATCAAAGACATGAAGGTACTAAAAGGATGGGCACCACATCAAGTATCACCTGCTATGGTAGCCAATAATAATAATACTTGTTTAGTAGTGGATGCTTCATTGATAGCGATAAATATCATCATCAATTCTATACAATAAACGATACTAATGGTTAATTTGCCACTATTTTAATGTTAGCGTGTTGATGTTATTGTATTGAAAGAAGGAATTTGATTTCACCATTATTATGTAATGAAGTGATTAAAGCGTTAATTCAAATAGAATTGAATGTACTAGTATTAAATGAAGGCACGTAAGGCACATTAGAGTTGATCATTTATTAATAAACAGCAAAATTTTAACAGCGTTAACTGGTTGGAAAAACACTGTATACCAAGAAAAATAACGTGCAGTTTTTTTTCTTTTTATTCACTACTTTTTTTTCAATCTTCCATTGTCAGCACTTCTTGGTCATTCCTACTTGTTATTTTAAGTCTAGATCATGGCTACACAACACGCTGAGGTAATGATTGATCCGGAGGCGTTGCAAGTAACGCAGGCAGCACTTGAGGATAACAATATGGTGGTTGATGAGCCGGACAAGCCTCGTTTCAAACCACTAAAAGCGCAGTCGACCAAGGTAAATAGAGTAGTTTATAGAAGCTCAACAAATATACCGTATTGTAATGAGGAACTGAACTAACTGCTACTACGATAACAACAGGGTGGAAAGTCTGAATCGCGCAAAATACCGATACCATCCCATCGTCTATCGCCATTGAGACGTGAATGGCTAAAGATCTACTCGCCATTGGTGGAACACATGAAGCTTCAAGTTCGCATGAATATCCGTAGCAAGACTGTCGAAGTCAGGGTAAGCATTGTGTAATACGATGCCATGTTGATGATGATGATGATGACGTTAATGATAACCATGTACAAATGTGTAGACATGTCAGCAAACAACCGATGCCAGCGCATTGCAAAGAGGTGCCGATTTCGTAAAAGCTTACGCACTTGGTTTCCAGGTTGAAGTATGATCTAGTTAGTTTGCATACAGTGGACGTCAAGCTAACCTATCTTGGTATATTAGGATGCTATTGCACTACTTCGTTTGGATGATCTCTACATTGACACGTTTGAGATCAAAGATGGTATGTACATGAATGCTTCCCAGCAGAATCATTGCTAATGCAAATACGTCAACTACTAGTTAAAACGCTGCATGGTGACAATTTGGCCCGTGCCATTGGTCGTATTGCAGGAAAGGATGGCAAAACACGATTCACGATTGAGAACGCCTCAAAGACACGAATTGTACTGGCCGACACGTAAGTTACACGCGTAAACAGTTGGCACTCGTTACCTAACATAACACGTTGCACTGTATAGTAAAATCCACATTCTCGGTAGTTTCCAGAACATTAAGGTTGCACGCGATGCCATAGTTAGTCTCATTCTTGGTAGTCCACCAGGCAAGGTTTACAACACGCTACGTACAATCTCGTCAAGAATGAAGGAGCGCTTTTAGTTGCACTCACCTATGATATTTTATTGCGTAACAGAATAGCCATATGCGTACTTTTTTGTTTACAAAGGAAACTGTGTTTTATCTACCAACAAAAGATCGAATAAATTGATGTCGTCTAATTGGTCGTAGCTGACAAAACGAATTACATACACGTACGATCTATGCCCGGTGCACTAACTCTGGTACAATTCTCCTTTTCTCTTTACCAAAATAAAATAAACTGCATTCTACTTGCTTTGGATAGTTTGTAAGACGTTCACACTAGGAGGGTGGAAAGGGAGGTATAAAGCGATAGGTGAGGTCTTATTAGTATAAGACGCTCACGCAAGTAGAATAGAAATAAGGGACAAAGCGACGAGTGAGGTCTTACGTAGAACGAGATCGTGCGAGAGAACCTTATGACACAAACTACACGAACTCAAACAATAAAGCAAGTTACGAATAGTCAGAAGTGTCAAGGGAAAGGTCAATTAATGTTTATTGATATGTGTAACGTCGTTAGTTTATATACGCAACATACACCGCTCCATGAACGTAGCTCTGCTACGTTCTCTGTATTAAAAGAGACTTCTCCTCGAGTAAGAAGCGCTTAATCGGTAGGAGGGAGGTGATGTTGAGTAAGATAAATATGGCAACGTTAGTAGTGTTAATGATAGTGTTGATAATGAGAATACTGAAGTTAATGATAGAGATAATAATAATGTGACTGGTGATGCCGATGATGATACTAGCTAGTAGTATCATCATGATCTTCGATGAAATGGGTGAGAGGCGTCACAGAGCCCCCTCCTGAGGATCGAGCTGGTCCTCCAACTCGCTCAGCGTCCTTGAGGTACGCCCGTACAAGTCTCTCTTTGTTCGCCCGGACATATCTATGTTTCCCGTCGTCTTTTCGTTTAATTTTATAGGCGCCGTTACCGAGAACATTCACGATCGTCCAGGGTCCATCCCAATGGGCTTGGAACTTCTTGGGTACGTTGGGATCCGGCCGTTCTTTACGTAACCATACCATATGTCCAACGCTCCATTCCGGCTCCTTAGTAGAAGGGTGTGTTCGCTTGTTGAAATGGTAGCGTTGTTTTAGACTCGCTTGTGTGTTTCTCTTCTCAGCGTCTTCGTTTATAACGTGTCTCCAGAACAATTGTGCCGCTCGTGCTAATATAGTGGGTGTACCATACTCTTCTTGCCGTGGGTCGTATTGAGGGATGGCTGCATTCGCCGGCAAGCGTGGTTGGTAACCGAATAATAGTTCCGCTGGCGAGTAACCTGTGGAGGCGTGTCGATTAGTGTTGTAGGCTAACGTTATTGATGGTAAGAGATCTGGCCACATGTAGTAGTTTTCGATCTGTAACACCCTGCGTCCGATCGCTTCGCATAGCGTTTTGTTAACTCTTTCCGTCAATCCGTTAGTTCGAGGGTGGTAGGGCGTAGTGTACTGGTTCTTGATGCCTAGGCATTTACACAGTTCTTGCACTACCTGATTCTTGAACTCGGTACCGCAGTCGGATAAGATAATCTCAGGGCACCCGTACATACACACGATGTCCTTGTAAATAACGTCGGCGATCGTATCCGCTGTCTTGTTCTTGATCGGTTTAGTGATGGCCCATTTGGTGACATAGTCGGTAGCGACACACACGTAACGGTAACTATCTTCAGAGTCGCAGTGTGGCAGAGGCCCAAATAGGTCGATACCAATTCGATGGAAAGGTGATATACGCGGGAGAGGATGCAATGGTTCGGTACGCTTTGACTTTTGTCGTAGTTGACACGGTATACAGTACTTTACGTATTCGCGTACGTCTTTCTTTAAGGTCGGCCAGTAGTAGTTGCTACGAATACGACGGGTAGTAGCCTCGTAACCGGGATGGCCCATTTCGTCGTGTGACAGTCGTAGTACCTCTATGGCTTCGGGTAAGGTGAGTACGCGTAACAGTTGTCCATTTTGTCGAGAAGTGTCGGGAGCGGGGAAGTATAGGCGGTTTTGATATAGTCGATAGCGTCTAGCACAACGTACGAAAGTCTGTCGTTTTTCTTCATCGTCGGGGTACGGAACCTCACCGTCTCTTAAGAAGAGCAGACAGCGCTTGTAAGTTAATGCTTCCATTGTAGCGATCGCGAGGAGAATATAGAAACGATGATGTGTGGAGAGTGTGGGGTTTTCACTAATGTGGGCGTGTGTAGAGGGAGATACTTAACGAATACTTAAAGAGAGTTACTGTGGATTAGTTATTCAACTAATTACTTATGAGAGGTACTGATGATACTAACGCGAGGGTACTAATTTACTTATGCACTGATTTACTACGATACTGATTTACTTATGTACTTAATTACTTCACGAATACTACCTACGGTTACGGTGCGTAACTCGTGCTAGCTTGGGCGGTTTCCGTTTCGGAAGTGTGTGGGGTAACGAATGGGGGTCGTGATAGTGCGTCAGCGACAGTGTTGTGAGCTCCTTTCTTGTACTCGAGTGTAAGATCGTAAGCGCTTAGTTCTAGGGCCCATCGTGCCAACTTGCGGTTGAGGGACTTGTTCTTCATGATGTAAGGGAGCGCTTGATGGTCCGTACGAACAGTGATCGGGTTGTAGAGGATGTAGTGTCGGAATTGTTCGAGCGCCCATATAACAGCGGTCGCTTCCAGTTCCGTGGCCGACAGGTTACGTTCTTCTTTAGACGTGGATCGGCTAGCGTAGGCGACTGGTTGTAAGTGATTGTTGAGATTATGCTGGGAGAGTACCGCGCCTAACCCGTCTAGTGAAGCATCCGTTTCTATTACGAAAGGTTGATTGAATTCTGGATACTTCAGTATAGGTGCAGTCGCTAACTTCGTCTTGAGCAATTCGAACGCGTCCTGCTGCTTGGGCGTCCATTCGTACGTCGTATCCTTCTTGAACAGTTGCCGTAAGGGTTCAGTGATGGCGGCGAAGTTCTTGATAAACCGGCGATAGTACGACGTCAGACCGTGGAACGAGCGCAACTCGGCAATGTCTCGGGGCGGGGGACATTTGAGCATCTTCTCTATCTTCTTTGGATCGGGAGCCAGTCCATCTTTACCTGTCTTAAACCCTAGGAACTCGAGTTCTTGATGACCGATCGCACATTTGGGAAGTTTCAACTTGAGTCCTGCTTTATCTAATCTGTCGAAGGCTAACTCTAAATGTTGTAGATGATCTCCAAAGGTGCGGCTGAAAACTTGAATGTCGTCCAGATATACGAATACTGATACCCATAGTAGCCCGGAGTAGATATCATTCATGGCCCGTTGGAAGAACGCTGGTGAACCCACTAACCCGTATGGTAATCGCTTGAATCGGTAAGTGCCTTGACGTGTGACGAAGGTCGTTTTGTCTCTGTCGGCTGGTGCTACTTCCAGTTGCCAATAACCAGACGCCAGATCCAGTGACGAAAACCATTGGGCTCCGTTAAGCGCGTCAAAGATTTCATCGATTCGTGGGAGGGGGTAAGTGTCCTTCCTCGTGAGGGTATTTAATTTGCGATAATCGATGCAAAACCGTCTAGTACCATCTTTCTTCTTCACTAGCACCACCGGAAACGCCCATGGTCCGTTTGCCTTTTCGATCACTCCTTGTACCAGCATCTTCTCCACTTCTTGCGCGATGTACTCGTTGTCTTTCGGCGGGTAACGGTATGGTCGTAGTTGGACAGGTTGAGCGTCTCCTGTGTCGATCCTATGTTGAGCGATCGTGCAGTGGCCGAATTCATATGAATCTCTGGCGAATAAGTGAGCGCGTTCCTCTAGCAGATCTAATAGACGCTCTCGCTTAGCGGGTTCCAGTTCCTTGTTCACGATAACGTCCAATTCCTCTCGTTTAACCTTGGTAATTGGCGGTACCTTCCCGGTGTCTGTAGTAAACGACTCCTTGCATTCTAACGATACCTGCGTCAAGTCGGTCCACGTTTTGATGGGGAGTACCTTGTGCGTCGATTGACTGAGTTTCGCAAGCTCGAGTCCTGTAGGTAAGACCAGCGGTTGCTTCTTGGTGTTGATAAGACACACGGCTGCTGAGCTGGCAGGACCATAACCAGGGATCGCTGCGACACCGTATTCGATCAAGCGTTCGTGTTCTGGTTCGAGTATGACGTGTCCCTCCATCTGTGTACGCTCCTTTGGTTTCCACATGATGTATGATCCAGCTGGAATGATTACTTCGTCGTAACTCTTGACCGTATGGAACGCTTCGATAGCTTGGGGCTCCTTCTTCTCCTCGGCCATACCGTCCTCACATTCCAGGTGTAGTTGTTGACGCGCGATATTCGCTTCCTGGTTAGTTGACCACACAAGCGCTGTATACTTCTTGCCGTAATAGTGTAAGTACAGATGGTTCTTGGCCAATACAATTTCTGCCGCGTACGCTGTTAACCATTCGACGCCCAGTATGAAAGAATAGGGCCCGTCGTCTACGATATGGGCGTCCACGGTAGTGTCCAAACTCGCGATCCGTATGGGTAGTGCGTGCACCATACCGCGCGGGCGTTTGATGCTACCATGAATGCCGGTCATAGCGAACAGTGCTGGCGCGTCTTCGACAATGTTGTATTTGTCAGCGAAGGCACCACCGATCATAGAGCACGCTGCGCCGGTGTCGATGATTACCTCTACTGGTTGGTTGCGAAAATACGCGTAGGTACGTAAGGCTTGCGTGTCGAATCGATCACCCACTAATACTTCGACCACTCTCGCCTTGTTGGTACGGCCATTGTTGTCCACCGTCTCGTTCTTCGGTTGTTGAGCCTGAATTAGTCGAGCCAAGTCTCCGAGCGCGATGGTGATTTGAGAATTTGCCATTTCTACCGCTGGGGCGAGAACTTGTTGTCCTTTGGCAGTGGGGGCTTGCGCCAATAACGCCATCAACTGTCGAGCCTGAGCGGGGGTCCATCTGCTTTTTGGTCCATCGGTCGTTGGGGTAACACGTTTCTTCTCGACACTCGTTACCTCTTCTTCTGCCTTCTTTCCCCTAGCCGTTCGTGTTCGAGTCGTAGGCTTTTTTACATTCACCTTCGGTTCTACCACTGGCTTACGAGTAACAGGGCGAGCGAGCAGTCGTGGTACGATCGTGTCTACGTTAGGTTCGTGTCCTTCTTTCCTCTTCTTGTTGCTGTCGTCGTCGTCGTCGTCGTCTTCATCCTCGTCTAACAACTTTCTCTTCTCGACGGCGAGCATCTCGGCGATCTTGTCGAACATCTCGTCTACGTTCTGTTGTTCGATCTCGTCATCTTCGTCGCTGGCGTCGTCCGGCTCTTGTAATGTCGATAGATCGTCGTCGGAAGGTTCCTCGGGTTCCTCGAACTCGTATTGTTGATTCCGGTGCCAGTAATCTACGTTCTCACGGTCGATTGCCGAACTCCAAGCTTCGCGGTCCAGGTACGTACAGTGAGGGAAAGAATTGTTCACGTGTTTCAATTTTTTTTACTTTTCCAATCATTACACAATTAATACACAACATATTGCTTAGTACTTTTACATGTTAATAAAGCTATTAAACCTCTATCTAATGATATAAAATATGTGCATACTTTATTATAAAATTCTTAAGATATTAGCGTTGAAAGTCACGTGGTGCACGTGAACAATTTTTTCCATGACGAAAATATTTTCTAATTTCTAACATTAATCAATTTTTATTTAATAAAAACGTGTAATAATGTATATAAATGGTTAAATGTAAACAGCTGTGCACTTTAAGGGTAAAAAGAACTATAAAGAGGCTAACTTTATTACATAAAATGATTACATTTGTTCTTTCTATTATTCTTCGAATATTTCATTATAAAATGGTACGTCAACTCCCCGCTGATGTGTGTATGGACATGAAAGTGCTGCTGATGAGCGATACACCCGTTGCAGTTATTGCGAAAAGATTGGAAGTGTCTAAGGGGGTGATTTCAAAATACTCTCGCAAGTGGTTCCCGAACCGCAAGCGTAATGCAGCTGGTAGACCTGCTATTGTGTCTGATTGTACCAAGTCAGTCATCCGTAGGAAGGTACTACAGGGGGAACTACTTACCGCTGTGGATGTTCATGAAGAACTAGCGAAGATGGGATACAAATTGTCAGTTAAAACAGCAGCAAATGTACTCAAATCAATGAACTTCCAGAGTGCTATAAAAAAGAAGAAGCCATTTTTGTCTGTAAAGCACAGGGCAGCGCGACTTGCCTGGGCCAAACGCCACGAGCACTGGACCATTGATGATTGGAAGAGAGTAGTGTTCTCTGACGAGACAAAAATCAATGTTTGGGGCTCAGATGGCTGTAAATTCTATTGGAGTAGACCTGGTGATGAACTTAAACCTCACCACATTGATTTTACAGTTAAGCATGGCGGTGGAAGCTTGATGATGTGGGGCTGTATGACTTACGAGGGACCAGGCTATGGATGTCAGATATACGATGGAACTATGAAATCGGAAGACTACATCTATATTCTTGGTTCAACGCTTAAAGAAACCATGATATTCTATAATATGGATTGGAAAGAAATGTATTTTCAAGACGATAATGACCCAAAACACCGTTCTAACGCAACAAAAGCGTGGATAAAGGAGATGGAGATCGGCGTGCTGGAAGACTGGCCTGCACAGAGCCCGGATTTAAACCCAATTGAACACTTGTGGCATCATTTGAAACTCAAACTCGCTGCCTATCCTACAAGAGCTAAAGGAGTGCATGAACTCTGGGAAAGATGCGACAAAGAGTGGACTTCTTTCACCAAGGAGGAGTGCCAACGTTATTACAACAGTATGCCAAAAAGAATTCGCGCTGTCATAGACGCAAAGGGAGGTCCAACGCGATATTAAATTTTTTATAGTGCTTGGAAAAAATTGTTCACGTGCACCACGTGACTTTCAACGCTAATATCTTAAGAATTTTATAATAAAGTATGCACATATTTTATATCATTAGATAGAGGTTTAATAGCTTTATTAACATGTAAAAGTACTAAGCAATATGTTGTGTATTAATTGTGTAATGATTGGAAAAGTAAAAAAAATTGAAACACGTGAACAATTCTTTCCCTCACTGTATTGCCGAAGTAGCCTTCTTGTACTTGTCGACGTTCACAGGTGTTCCAGCGGTGATTACGGTCGGTGGAGTCGCAATGAGGGCAACTTCTCGGTTTCTTGACCTCAGCTAACCGTTGTTGTTTGGCTAGGAGGATTCGGAGTTGGCTCATTTGCTTCGTCAGTTCATCGATCGACTTGTCAGACTCGGGCTTCTTCGAGGAGGACGTTTTCTTCTCCGTGATGACCTTGTGGGCTTGCTTATCTTCAGGGACCTCCGACGTAAGCGACGGCATAAACTGCGACGCTACGACCTTGACCTCGTCTCCGGTTTCCGTCGTAACCACTTCACCAGGGATCTTGACTGCGTCCACGTCTCCATTGGCTCTCAGCTGGAATTCGAAATTCTGGGCTAGCTCGACGCGTAACTCGAAACGAAGGTACGTCTCCGGATGCCAGGTACGTTGTTGGATTTCCATGGCGCTGAGTGCGTTCCGGATCTGTAGTGGTAGACCTTGCTGCAGAAGGTTACTAAGTTCGTTGTCCGTTACTTGTCGGGATAGCTCCACACGTTTCTTGAGGCCTCGTAATCTGCTTGCAAAGCCGGCTACGTCTTCTCCGGGCCTTTGCTTGCATACTTGTAGCTCCGCGTTCCAGTGGGCCTTCATCTCAGGTGTAATGAAACGCTTGACGAACGCGTGCGTGAACGTGCCGGGGGCGAATCCATTCTGGCGATTACCACCTGTCCAACGAGTAATGGTTGGCCGGATGTAATCCCACCAGGCGAGTGCGGCATCGGTAAGGTAGCTATCGATATTATCCAGACACTGTTCTTGCGTCCAGCCGTTACGACGAATGGCCGCTTGGAAGTACTCGAACAGCCACTTGAATGGGTCTTCCTTCGATGATGAGCCCGTAAATGGAATGATCGCCTTGTCGAAATCTGATCGGTACCGATTATAGCATGCTCGTGGCACGTGTTGGGGGTCTGCTTCTATCGGCACAACTCGGGTCTCGTTATCTTGATTGTAGAGGTACTCTCGGATTTGTCGCATAAACGATTGCATGAGTTCTTGAGGTATTTCGGGCAAAGCTCGTGTTCGATCGTTTGGCGAAGTCGATCTTGCACGTGGCTCGACGTCTTCGTTGTTAGTACCAAAAACGGCAGCCAATCCGCGCGTTGTCGTCATCGTGTCGTCAGAGAGCGTCGAGCTTGTGTCCGACATGGTGGTATTTTATCGAGCTATGACGATATGTAAGTGATAAATTAATTAATTTTGTTTGTCGAGGAAGAACTTGATTATGAAAAAGCAAAAAACTTTTGCGATAGCGAAAAATCGGGAGGCGAGGGGGGAGGCGGTTAGTAGTGCGGAAATTCTGGTTGCTCTCGACGATGTCGTTTGCGTGATCAGGAGGGGTACGGTGCAGGACGGGAAGGGTGAGTATCCCGTCCTGGTGTGCTCGCCAAATGTAAGACGTTCACACTAGGAGGGTGGAAAGGGAGGTATAAAGCGATAGGTGAGGTCTTATTAGTATAAGACGCTCACGCAAGTAGAATAGAAATAAGGGACAAAGCGACGAGTGAGGTCTTACGTAGAACGAGATCGTGCGAGAGAACCTTATGACACAAACTACACGAACTCAAACAATAAAGCAAGTTACGAATAGTCAGAAGTGTCAAGGGAAAGGTCAATTAATGTTTATTGATATGTGTAACGTCGTTAGTTTATATACGCAACATACACCGCTCCATGAACGTAGCTCTGCTACGTTCTCTGTATTAAAAGAGACTTCTCCTCGAGTAAGAAGCGCTTAATCGGTAGGAGGGAGGTGATGTTGAGTAAGATAAATATGGCAACGTTAGTAGTGTTAATGATAGTGTTGATAATGAGAATACTGAAGTTAATGATAGAGATAATAATAATGTGACTGGTGATGCCGATGATGATACTAGCTAGTAGTATCATCATGATCTTCGATGAAATGGGTGAGAGGCGTCACATAGTTCTACAAAATGTAAACTATGGCTAGCAAGTAGTAAAAAGGAGATGCCCACTGCCGGGATTGAACCAACGACCTTTGGTTTACAAGACCAACGCTCTACCACTGAGCTAAACGGGCTCTCGCACAAGTTTTGGCTTTTTTGATTACTTCTATTTCCTCTGAAATTTGGCCATTTTTTTGAAAATTTAGAAATTTTTGAGCATTTATGATAGCATGTAAGCGGTATAATGTTTATTTCCTTAGCGTAAGCAAGTAAGCTATTAGTATGACTGTATCTACGTCTTCCTATCCTTCTTTTATCGAATATTATCAAGGAAACGGCATAAATGATGACTTGATGCCCATATCCCTTTCCTCGGCCGACATAGTATATTTACAAGGAGTGGATGGATTCGCGTTGGCCGGAATATGCGGTGTCAAGTTCTGCTCGTGTGCTGGCTTGTTCAACTGCTGGCCATTCTGACTGTTCGGTGAATGTCGTTGAATAAATGAATTGTAAACGGCATTCAGTCCAAATTGGTATTTACTCGGCATTGATCCATTCCTATCTGATGGTGCGGCATAAACGTTACTGACAATAGTCGAGATTAAGACGGTGATAAGTAGCAAAGATCGATGGTAGAGCATGTCGAACGTGAGTGTCGTCGTCGCTATCGTTGTCGTGCCAGGTAAAGATGAATGAGAAGGAGCGTAGTGTAGTTGTTGTAGCGACAATTGAGGTTGCTCCTTTATATTCCGACAAGTGCAGCTTCCCCCTCCTTTGTTTCCGAATAGCGTATAGACAATAAACTTCTTTTCAGACACGTGTAGCATTCAGGCATGTTTATATGGCGTCATTTGTTGTATCCGCTGCCGTTGATTCGAATGGATAGCGGATAAATAGGTAGTACATATGAATACAAATAGTAATGGATAGAACGTGAGCATTCCTGCAATTGCCGCTTTCTACGTTAATGCTTCATATAAGTATTATTAGTCGTGATACAATTGTCGTATTATCCTGACTACTAGAGCAGTGACGCATATAGTCCGTCGTAACAACTTACTTCCTGCATTTCGTCATAACTAAATGTACGACAATAAAGCTTTTATGTGCACGTGAATACTATCCAATACACTAATGAGCATTTAGCAGTGAATCACCGTAGTAAAAGTAGGAACTATTGCATATATTGATCGATAGACAAGTGTCTAGTTTTGACAACGGCGAAAATAACTAGCAGATCAAGGTGGTTCTCGTTGAGTAACATCACTGACGATATTGGTGCGCTTTTTATTCTTGTAAGCTTCTTACACAGTCTATTCACACATCCAGGACATGATTCCTTTACTCGCCACTTCTATTCACTTATACATCTAATCTACTAGTCTGTTCTTTCTCCTTTTAATTGCGTCGCATTCTTCATCTGCACGATTATTTGTCATTACACGCTACGCTACCCTTCTACTGTGATGTCACATACTTCTGGGTTATCCAAGCGACGAGTAGCTAATGCGGGAAGACGTACAGAGTTCAGCGACAGTCATGGTGATAGCGTACAAAGTGGCAACAACAACAGCAGCAGCAACAACAGCAGCAACAGCGTAGGCTATCACCACACGGACAAACCTAATGAATTGCGTAATATTGATGAGTATGCACCGCGGCTAACACTGATGGAGGAGGTGCTACTACTTGGTCTGAAGGAGAAAGAGGTAACGAATAGTGCAACAGCATGACTACTGAATAGAAGTGAACTCATCACAGTGTAATATGTGCTGGTTAGGGCTATCTATCATTTTGGAACGATAGTATCTCGTACGTGTTGCGCGGTTGTATCTTGGCTGAGCTGGCACTGCGAGGACGGATCGGTATCGTGAGGGAAGGCGCGATTCATCGACAAGCCACAACGGCGCTGGCTGAACGACCGATCGAGGTGCTCAATCAAAAGGCGACAGGCGAAGTGCTGCTAGATGAAACGCTTCGTATTATTAAAGGTGGCGAGCAAGCTAGTATTATCAACTGGATTGATTTTCTAAGTGGTAAGTACCTACAAAACGTGACCATGGATTATCGGTGTAGTCGCCGTTATTCATCAATGATGAATGTCGTATTTTATTATTATAGGTGAAACATGGAATATAAGTAAAATCGGTTATCAATTGAAACAAGTACGCGAGCGTCTAGCCAAAGGTCTCGTGGATAAGGGCGTTCTACGGACGGAGAAGCGTAACTTTCTACTATTCGATATGGCTACACATCCGGTACAGGATATGGCAGCCAAGCGTGTTGTCATTCAAAAGTGTCTTGACCTAGTGCTCGCGCGTACACCGACAATATCGGATGACCCAGCGCCTGATTATCAATTACGACGCGTATTATTTGTTTGTGCTGCATATGCCGCCAATGTCCTAGAAAATGCCTTGCCCATGCTGGAGTTTGAGGCACGGGAAGCGTGTTACGTGAAGGCCGACACACTAATAGCTGACCATGGTCGATGGCCTATGCCAGAAGCCACTTGGAAGGATTTGGAGGGCTACTTGCCTAAAGCCAGTCTTGAGGTAGTGGCCGGTGTGTTTAGTGTCTATGCACGGATGGACAGTGTTCTTTAGTATTATCTTCTTACTCTTTCTTTCTGTTTCTGTTTCCGTTTCTCTTTCTTTTTTTTGCATAAACATCAAAGCGAATATCGCTCCTAGCTATTTACATTGTTACGTATAAACCATACACGTATGAACAGAACAACAGTCATTGTAATTGTTAGTGTAGGAAATAAAGATTAGGTCTTGGGCCAGCAAATTCAAACTTGTAATAAAATTACCGAATCAAGTATTCTTCAATTACATCTAATATCTTGTTCACTCTCCTTACGTGCACAGACGAGTTAAATAAATAAGTATATATGTGTGTTCATAACTTATCGATAAAAGACCGCGAAGAAAGGATAAGGCCTGCTTGTTTGTGGGAGGTGTCTCGTCTGGTAGAACTTGACACCGATTCACAAACTGGCTTAGAAACCAAGCTTACAACAACAGGATCGATGGATGCAAACAAAGCGCCACAAGTCTTCTTAGACAAATTGTAAGTGATATACGCGATAAATTATGATAATAATACAATACTAATTGATCTACTTTATTATAGCTTAAATCATTACATGGACAACTCTCATGGTATTCTCACAAATGTACCTGGTTCACCGAGAGAGCTCTATTTTGCTAATGGTGCTGAAAAGCATCGTATCATCTCGTGTATCATGTACCCGCCCGCACTGTTTGAAGGATCAACCGGTATTGCTATCGCTTCGTATAATGGCGAGGTTAGAATAGGAACCATCGCGGATGACTTGCCCGTGTATCCGGACCAAGCACGTGTAATGGCAGATGGCATTTATACAGCATTCCAAAAGATGCTACTGGATGCTCATAATGAACTTGAGTCGTTGTAATAAGCAAAGCAATGTATTCGAGCATTATTTCATTCGTATATTTATAATAATAATACACTTGTTGTTGTGTCAATATACAAAAGTAAATGCCATCATCTGGGTTTATTTAACATGGCAGCGCATGATGTCTGGTTAACATTCGGCTATATGTTTGTTGGAATGATAACACCAGTACCGAGGTAGTTCTCATTCAATACAGGAATTTCTTAGGGGAACACAAGGAGAAAGAAAATAAGTTTTAAAGCCAAAACATCTTCTCCGTTAATCAAGTAAATAACATCATGGTGATTACTAAATTGGAAAGCTCAATAAATTAGACACACCACTTACATGAGGACCGTCGTGGTAAGTAAGCTTGCGGTGGCATATGGAAGACGAATGGACAGAAAAGATGGAACATTTGCCATTGCTGCAAGCTATTTAAGCATGCGCTGTTAGATGCATCGCTGCGAGTCGGTATAATTTTCGACATCTTACACTTCATTTACATTTTTACGATCGATTAAATCATGCTCAAGTCTGCAGCTACGTTTCTTGTTGTCTTGGAGGCAGTTACTCTTATCCTAAGCGTGCCCAATATACTAGCAAGTCCGGTACGGTCTGAAATCAAGCAAGGTGTGTGTTCAGTCATTATGTTATGATGTGCGTATATTAACATAGCAATTGATTAGGTAACATCCGATCCAATATCTTCCTGGGAGCACAGATTACAAGTATACAACGCCACTTTACTCCACACAAGGTTACACTTATCAAAACAATTGGAGGCAATAATGATCAAGATATTGCGCTTGCATCTGGAAAATATGGAGAATCAGCAGCATTTATAAAATGTCTAACTCAGCAACCATTCGAAGGAACAGCATCTGGCCGAAAGACAGTAATAGACAGAGAAAAGGAGGCATTCTCGGTAAGATGCTTGACGTTTATTGAATGCACATACTAATCATGTTTATTTCCGCTTTACTATCTAGATCCTTCAAAAGGCCGATGCTCGACCGGGAAGCAACAAGCTAATTGGCTATACCAATGTTTCCCGTGCTTATACGCATTTTGCATATGGGAATAATTATTGCTTTGTATACTCGTACGATGGCAATATTGACCTACTTGAATACCTTGAGAGGATATCGTCGGACAACATCCCACTGATACGCCTACTCATTACTGATATCTTGAGTGGAATTATTTACTTGCATAATGCTCAATTGGTCCACCACGATATCAAGCTGCAGAACGTTGTTATTTCATTCCCATATCCCAATGACAGAAACAAGCCAAAAGCCACAATCATTGACTTTGATCTTGCAGAAAGAATAAGTTATAATGGTAAAGATATCGTCCCGACTAGCAAGGCTGCAGGAACCAGAAATTATATATCACCAGAAGTTTATGAAAGGAAGCTAGCAGACCCTAGGAAAAAAGACGTCTGGGCAGCTGGTATTACACTTTATGGCTTGTTAAAGGAAACGTTCCTATTTGATGCTGAAAGTAAAACTATATTGGCGCTTAACATTATGGATACTGTTAAAATTGAGGCGGAGATAATAGTGTGAAGACTTAATTTTTATTTAATGTGTCGTAATACTACGCAATTATTTATACGCGTAGTAAGATGTGCGAAGCACATCTTATATTTGCTGGTATGTGATGTAGATCTTAATTATGTAAAATAAGATCTCATATAATAAAGATTTGCACAACGACAATCATTGGGAATTATGAATTCCAACACTCCTCCTCAGGGCGATGCTTGGATTCCTCTAAGCCAAGAAGCTCTGCTAGAAGTGAATGTCTTTGTTTGCTCAAGCTTTTGGTAAATATATCGGCGACGTTCTCCTCTGTAGGGCAATAGTTGATTTCGATGGAATTGTTGTTTGTGGCCTCTCGCACGTAGTGATGCTTGATATCTATATGCTTGCTCCTCTTGTGTTGTACCGGGTTCCTGCCTAGTGCGATGCAACCTTGGTTGTCACATTGAATGTTGATCGGTCGTATGTCTGGAAGCTGTAATCCAATAATAAAGTTATTTAGCCACATAGATTCCTTGGTAGCCTCCGTTATGGCCATGTATTCAGCTTCTGTAGATGATAGCGCAACCGTTGGTTGTTTCTTGCTGTTCCAGGTAATAGCAGTTTTGTTGTAGGCGAAGACGTAACCAGTTGTGGATTTTCGATCGTCCAAGCTACTGGCCCAATCTGAATCTGAGTAACCTATGATTTTTCCGGTATCTCTAGTATACTTCAAAATGACATTAGCAGTGTGTTTTACATATCTCATTATTCTTTTTACTGCATTCCAATGGACTTGTCTAGGGTCAGACAGAAACCTGCTCAGCAGACTTATGCTAAACGCTAGATCAGGTCTCGTAGCGTTTGCTAGATAGATTAAGCTGCCAATGGCACTTCTATAAGGTACATTTTTCATGTATTCTAATTCGTCTTTTTCTATGACGCTATCTCCCTTTTGAAGTCTGATGCCTGTTTCTAACGGTGCTCCTACTGGCTTCGCATCAGTCATATTGAAACGATTTAGTACATCATCGATATATTTGCGCTGAGATAGCGTAGTGATGCCACGTTTTCTGTCACGACTGACTTGAATGCCAAGTATGTAATGAATGTCACCAAGATCTTTCATCCTGAACCTGGACGACAGGTCAGCTTTGAGTTGATTGATCGAGGGCATTGAGTCACCAATGATTATGAGGTCATCGACGTATAGGGCAATGAATATAATGGAGTTACCACTATGCTTAGAATAGACACCATGATCGGCATCGTTTCGTTTGAAGCCTAGCGTACTCAAGAAGGTATCGATAACCGAATACCACGCTCTTCCTGACTGTTTAAGTCCATAGAGCGATTTTCTTAACAGACATACATGGTCACCTCGTTGAAAACCTTCCGGTTGTTTCATGTAAATCTCTTCATCTAAGTTGCCATTTAAATAGGCTGTAGTCACATCCATTTGATGTATGTGATAATCGTATTGCGTGGCAATAGCAATTAAAATTCGAATGGAGGAGTATCGCACTACTGGTGCAAAAGTTTCCTGGTAGTCAATACCATGGATCTGAGAGAAACCTTGTGCTACCAATCGTGCTTTGTATCGCTCGATGTTGCCATGCTCATCTCGCTTCACCTTGAACACCCATTTAGATCCGATGGCCTTTCGTCCCTTGGGTAGACTAGTGAGCTGCCAGGTGCCATTATCGTGCAAGCTTTTTAATTCATCTTGCATTGCCGCCATCCATTTGTCGGCGTTGTCTCCAGATAATGCCTGCTTAACTGTTGTTGGCTCATCACCCACTATTTCTGACAGGAGTGATCTGCATTCATCAGATGAAACATCTACAGCACTTGCGGACTCATCCGTATCGTTGGAAGTGTCGAATATAGGTGATGTGTGATCGTTGTCAGTGATTGGTGTATACATATCTTGTGTGGGTGATTCTGATTGTAATGCGCTTGTTTCGGGAGTGGTAGGAAGTGGCGTACTACTATGTTCTAATGACCATGAATCGTCTGGCGCGGATACCAAAGGAGATGGGCTTGATTGAGTATCACGGTTACATTGCGAGGGCAACGGTTCATCTGGCCTGGATACTGTGGGAGGAGAACTTGGTGGTTCACTCTGACTGGTAGTGGTAAAGAAGATCGTAGGACCTTGACCGGTGTTACATGGGGTGTTAATCGATGCGCGTTGCTTTGAAGGGAACGCATTCTCCACGAATTCGACGTCCCGCGTTTTTACGACCTTGTTAGAATTTTGGTCGTATAGCCTGTATGCTTTGCTGCCGTCGTAATAGCCAATAAAGATGCATTCTCTGCTTTTGGAGTCGAATTTTGTACGATTTCCATGATGTAGGGCATAGGCCAGACAGCCAAAGACACGGAGGTGAGATACCGATGGTGTGGTGTTGAACCAAAGGGAATCTGGGATACGATTGCCAGTTCCACTGCTTGGTGATAGATTACACGTGTGGGCTGCAGTGTTGACTGCTTCCGCCCAGAATGAGGTGTCAAGTCCAGCCGCGTGTAGCATGGTGCGTGCCCGTTCAGTTATCGTTCGGATATTTCTTTCTGACACTCCATTCTGTTCTGGCGTATAAGGTGCAGATGATTGCCAGATTATACCTCTCTCTCACAAGAAGGATTGCACATATGATGCGGCAAATTCTCTTCCGTTGTCTGATCTCAACGCTTTGATCTTCATTCCAGACTGATTTTCAACCATGCTTTTGAAAATTTTTAACTTCTCCAAGAATTGATCCTTGCCACTTAAGAAATCGACCCAGATCTTTCTCGAGAAATCATCGACGAAGATAACAAAATACCTTGCCCCTCCATGACTGGCTACGGACATTGGGCCACAAATGTCGGTGTGGATTAGCATTAGTCGTTCCGTTGACCGAGGTGTAGCCGTTGATTTTGGTATTTTGACACGATGCTGCTTCCCGTGTATACAAGAGGTGCAGTGTGAGTGTTGCGTCAATTTCCCATTAACCGCTAAGTCGTTGACTAGTCCGTTGCTCTTGAGTAACATTAAAGAAGCATAATTGAGATGACCAAGGCGTTGATGCCAAATATCGGAGGATGCATTGATCGACGTTGAAGCGAGCGAGACCTCGCGTGAATGTGAAAAACTTAATAGGAATAGGTTGCTACTGAGGTGGGCTTGACCGATGATGGTGTTATCTGGAGCCTTTATCGTACAATTATTGTCTCTAGTGAAGAATACGGAAAAGTTCAACGATAGGAGCTTTCGTACAGACAGTAAATTGTAGGTCAAGGTAGGAATGTGTAACACATCTTGGAATTTTACATGTACGTAGTCACGCTGGTGAAAGATGTATCCTTCTATGGTTCCTATCCCAATGGCAGCCATCGTTGAGTCATTTGCAGCATAGACGGTTTTTGGCGTAATAGCTTGATAGTTGGTAAACCAGTCCTTGTTGCTGCATTGGTGCTGGGTTGCACCACTGTCGACTACCCAAGTTCCTAATAGATGTTTGTCTACCGAGGATGGTGAGGTGTTGGATGCAAGTAGGTACGTGGTAGAAGGTTTATCAATGTGTTTTCTATTTGGATATCCTATCTTCTTGTAACATTCGTCCTCTGTATGTCCAGATTTGTGGCAGTAGGTACACGTCGGTCGCATTCTTTTCCTTGGCGCTTGTTCCTCTGATACGCGTAATGCAGTATCTTCCAACCGATTTGCGTGCATCAGCACATTCGGCTCCTCATGAATGATTTGCCTTTGGACGTCCTCGAGCGTTAGTGTATTAAGATTCGCTCCCATGTTCACAATTAGGGGATGGTATTCGCGGGGTAGGCTTGAAAATAGGAAAGCAATAATTTCTGCATCTGACGCAGGGGCGCTGGTTTCTGCCAATTGGTCTTTTATCAACGTGATCTCATGAATGAAATCTGAGCAAGATTTCGAGGCGTCTTTCCTCATGTTGAGTAGTTGCCTGCGTAGATGGATAGCAGCCGAATGACCTTTGGGCTGATGAAGTTCATGCAATTTCTGGAGCATAATCTTGGCTGTAGGGCATGATTCCATCTGGATCTGTAGTTTATTTGACAAGGTAACTAGTATAATCGATCTGGCCTTTTCGTCTTGCTTGAACCATTGTGTGTCTTCAGATTCTGGCGGATCTTCGGATGTAATTTCGTACATTCCTTGGTTGAGTAAGAGACCCTTTATCTGAATCCTCCAGTTACGATAGTTTGTGCCGTCGAGTGTTTGGACGGTGTTTAGAGATGAACTCATATTGAGTAAGTTTTTGTTTTGAAAGTAGAATAAAATGACACTTGATTAGCGAGAGCCTCTGAGACTCTTAATCTGTTAAAATTGAGGCGGAGATAATAGTGTGAAGACTTAATTTTTATTTAATGTGTCGTAATACTACGCAATTATTTATACGCGTAGTAAGATGTGCGAAGCACATCTTATATTTGCTGGTATGTGATGTAGATCTTAATTATGTAAAATAAGATCTCATATAATAAAGATTTGCACAACGACAATCATTGGGAATTATGAATTCCAACAGATACACTTACCTATGGAATCCCAGAGAAAAATTTTGTTTTTACTGAAACACAAAATCAGCAAGCGGGAATGAGTTCGTTGGTCAGCGCTCTCAAGGCTATGCTAACGCCTAATCCTGCAAAACGGCCATCCGCCAGCGAGTGCTTAGCTATCCTTAATGGAGTTAATTCATCACCTAGAATGCAATCGACCATGTCGTTAGGAACATCCACTCCATTGAAAATAGCCACTGGAGGTTTAAGGCCTGCCGGATCTGGATCTGGATCGCGAAACAACAATCAATGGAATTTGCCACAATAATCGTCACAACGCATGAATGTACCCATTGCATCTAGTGGCATATTGGGATCCCAATAGGGAATTGTATTGCGCTCATGCCTATGCCTTATGCAACAACAGCTTCAGCAGTTTACGAATACACATGGTACACACATAGAATTTACAAAAGCAAGTATTCTGAATTATTTGACAAAAACACATTTGAAGACCATTCTTTTAGACATACAGCTATGCACACAACTGCTACTGCCGGAATGTTTCCGCTTTTTGCGCTTTTGTCCATTAATTTGTATAAGCTTACTCAATTCTATTCATTTATGATAAAGCTTACTTTCCTCTATCTAATGATATGCAAATGTACTATGTTTATTAATAAGATGCTTATTCTTACCCCTCAAAATCGTGCCTTCATTCCAGCAGTTGTGAGATGAAATCTAATTTAATAATTTACTAATAAATCTACTAACATTCCACTACAGAACTCTTCATATTTATTAATAAAAAGTCCATTTAATTATGATGCTAACTACTATGCAAATCTATTTATTATAAAAAACAAAAGTTAAAGGATAACAGCGCTAATCGGTTAGAAAAACAAATAAGCATATTGCTGCTAAATCATAAAACTCTGGCCGCAACCACACGACTCTTTAACATTGGGATTGTTAAAGACGAATCCGGCGGACAGTTTATCCTCCACGTAATCCATCTCTGAACCGATGATGGTAAGTAGGGCGTTTGAGGCCACCAGCACCGTAACACCTATATAATTACAGATTGATGATCTACTATTAGTAGTGCAATGGATAAGACTGGTCTTTATCGAGTACTTACCGTCTTGCTGGACTACCTCGTCGTATTTGTTCTTCTCCTTGACATACTCCAGGTTGTACGACTTGCCGGAGCAGCCTTTATTCTTCACGCCCACTCGTAATAGAGGGGCGTCCTCGCTCTTTGTCATAGACTGCAAACGCTGAATAGCAGCGGGCGTCTATGCAATCATATGAATTCACATTAGGGATTCACACTCGTATGGACAGAGAAGCCACAGCTTACCAGTGATAGTATTGCTCGTCGTGGTCTCGCACGTAGAGCAGACTTGCCTACTTGTCGGATCGTGTTCATTTTGTATAAAGAATTCAAGGGCAAAGAAGCGTACAATAAACGAGTCGGGAAGAATAGGAAGGTGGGTAAAGAAGATTTGAGCTACAGTGTTTTTCCAACCAATTAGCGCATTTATCCTTTAACATTTGCTGTTTATTAATAATTAACTAAATTTTATTAATGCTATGGCGACAAGCCAACTGATCACACGACCATCTTTTATATATGGCAATCCATACTTAAAGACATCATATACGCCAAACGCCGTACGGCAATTGTACAATCCTCTCTTCAATCCTTCTATCAAAAATGGCAATGGTTATCCAGCTGTCTAAGAATGGATTTCGTCAATATCTCTATTGATTAACATGGAATTTGTTATCTTTATTCACATTAATCAATAAACACTTTTATCACATAGATATATACTATCTCATCGTCATTCCTTTTTTCAAATCAGTTCAATTGTTAGTGTATTCACTAATACGTAGTAAATTAGTTGCTATCGGATGATCAGGTGGCTGAATATAACAGTTCCGATGGTTGGCCACATCCATATGACGAGGAATACCGACGGATTCACGATATTGCATAGGCCATATCCGATCTAGCCATAGATGTTCAAGACGTCGCAACTATATTGGATCAATTAGCCGCATTGACCAATAATAGTCCAGTAATAATATAGTAATAAGATTGCTTGAACTCACATATTTAGCAGCCCAATTGTCGCCATGTTCGCCCAGCACTTGTCGTGTAAGTATGGTGACAGCACCGATACGATGTCCATAAACGACATCCGTCAATATTCGATCACCTATCATGGCGATTTCCGAGGGCTTCACATTGTAATTTGAGAAATAATGACAAAGCTCATTGACACATGCTGGTTTCTAGCAAACTAGCTAGTAGGCCTCATCTAAACATACAAAAGTATCTTAACCTTACCTTTTCGATGTGTCTTAGCACAGGTACGCCTATAGCATAGAAGGTATCAATACTGCAATTTCAATGTTGTTCAACTATCTACCTAGATGTTTTTCCGCTCTTTTTGCCTATTTAACCATGTAACTATCAATGGACTATTCAAAGTCGATAACAACGATAAACCTACCTGTTTGTAATCATGATCATCGGGTGTACCAGCAGAATTAGAGACAATACAGATGTGATTCGCAAATACAGCACGACATTGTGACCATGCATCCTAAATAACATTATATCATCGTCATTGCTATCGTTTACTTGTCAGTATCCACCTGTAATTCTTCTGCCAAATGATCTTCATATGGTCTCGTTAAGCAGTTGTCCTTATCGAAAGCAACAGCGCGCACACCATTGGCGTACAACTTTTCAAAATCAATTCCTCGTATATCTATCGTATATATAAGCAGTGTAAACAACCAGTATCTTTTGCAATATTTATTTTACCATTGACTAAAATATGTGGTACAGTCCATTGTGGTCGTGCAGCCAAGACTAGAGCTTGGCGAATTCCAGCAAGATTCCAACTCTGTACCATGTTACTATAATAATAGTGACAGTAGTGTTCTAACAGATACTACCATCCAATATAATATCAAGTAAACTATGACCCACAGAAGAGAGCGAGAAGGAGAGAGAAGGAGAGAAAGGAAGAGAAAGGTCAAGTTAATGATTGCATGTTGCAGTTCAACTTTGTAATAAACTATCGTCGTTTCCTCAAATCTTTCATAGATACTGGCTAATGCTACTGGATACTTGATGTTTATAGTCTACTGTGTGATATTAGTGCGTACATTATGCACTTGCTTACATTGTATATGGTGTTTAGCAATAGATAAACTAAATCATTCCTTTATATAACATAAAGCACGAGTTTATAGAGAAAAAAAGTTGCGTCATATCCGATCTTAGTGGCGTGCCCAATTCTAAGTTCTAACGAGTAGATTTTCATATAGCTGACAAACCGAGAAAAAACACCGCTCGCTATTCTGTTCCCAGATCTTATATTGACGTTTTTCTCCCTCTCTCGTTTGCTCTTCTTACCTTATTCTTCTCGATCAATTTCCCTGATCTTATTGCTTGTATACGCGACTGAGAAGTATATTGTCTAACGGTGTATAGAACAGTAAGCGTGATAGGATGGCCACTACTCCCGCTAAAGCGTCATCAGCCTCGTTGGTTCTGACCACGGTTCCCGCTGTTTATAACTCGGCAGCTCATGTTGCCCAGCTCAAATTCTTTTTAGCGCTATCGGCAGCTCATGCTAGTGCAACTATCGAAGAAACCAGTAGGTAGCATGGCTCAATACTAAATAGCAATCCACTAATATGGAATGTATGCAATAAATAGACGGCAAAGTGCCAGTATTAACGGCCAGTGGTGTGTCACATCCCTTCTTTGTGGCAAATGCTGCTGTTCGGTGAGTTACTTCTCAATCGAATACTATGATTATGCAGCCGATTAACTGTCGTCTCAGTTTCTTCTTGGGTCAATCGGCTGTTGGCCAATTGCTTCATAACGAGGCCATTGAATGGGAGGAAACACTTCCGTATCATAATCCACCTACATTCGAGGCAGCTCACTTGGAGAAGGCATCCGCTTTTATCGGCCATCTAGGTCAGAATACTGAGGTAATGACAAGTACATACACACACACACACACACACACATACACATAGATATATACTAATATTGATAATATCATAATATGGTCAATATGACAGAATGGTACAGTAAGGACCGTTGATGTTATTTTATTTGCAAGATTCTATCCATGGTGGGCAGCGGTAGAGAAAGAGGCACGTCATGCTTATCCCATTCTATCGGAACGTATCTCTCAGTGGAGTCAATTGCCAGAGTTTGCTAAGGCTATAGTCGATCTTAGTGCTAAGGTGCGTGTGTATGCATATTCCTGATGAATAACATTGCAGCAGCAACAAATATGATATTGACTCATTTTAATCATGTATATAGGTCAAAGTGGCACCACCAAAGATTATCGCTAATGAAAGTCATCGTAAGGTGAACAATGAGCATAGTATATCGCTCAGTCATGATAAGATCAAGTAAGGAGTGATGATGACTATTCTTATATATATATATATAATTGCTTATCATTCCATTAGATTGCCAATTCCTGGTCAAGAGAATGTTTTGATTACTAGTGCACTTCCATATGTCAACAATGTGCCGCATCTTGGCAATATCATTGGTGCCGTACTCAGTGCTGATGTCTATTCACGGTAATAATCGAAACTGATCTCTAGTATATATTACTAATATATATATATACGATATTACTAAACATGTAGATTCTGCCGTATTCGTGGTATCAATTCGTTGTATATTTGCGGTACAGACGAGTATGGTACCGCGACAGAGACCAAGGCATTGGAGGAAGGTGTCACTTGCCAGGAGTTATGCGATAAATTCCATCGATTGCATAGCAACGTCTATAAATGGTTCGAGATCGACTTTGATTACTTTGGACGCACCACTACGCAGCAACAAACACAGTATGTCTACTATTGTCATGCTTGCCAGCTATGCTAATGGTTCATTTATTGATGTATAGTATTGCACAAGATATCTTCAAGAAGCTTGATAAGAATGGATACACGTTAATTGAGAGTATGACTCAATTATACTGCGAGCAATGTCATCGGTAATCATCAATACTACTACTACTACTACTATTATATCATTATATTATTAACACTTGCTTGTATTAGTTTCTTAGCAGATCGTTATGTTGAAGGTACATGTCCAAAGTGTGGTTTCGATGTAAGTCGACATTCATAGCAATATTGATAGGATCACTCATTGTCAACGCAATTCATGTAAACAGGATGCTCGCGGTGATCAGTGCGATGGTTGTGGTCAATTACTAAATGCACACGAATTGGTCAAGCCACGCTGTAAACTCGATGGTAATACACCGGTTACCCGTGATTCTAATCATATCTTTGTTGATCTACCCAAGCTACAACCAGCTTGTGAGGCATTCTTTAAGGAATCCAGTGTTAAGGGTAGGCTAACTAGTATTACATTATCAATATAATAGCTGATCACTTTTCCCATTAACATAGGCAATTGGTCATCCAATGGACGTACTATTACGTCATCATGGTTGAATGAAGGATTGAAGCCACGCTGCATTACGCGTGATCTTAAATGGGGCACTCCTGTACCGTATCCTGGCATGGAGGACAAGGTGTTCTACGTGTGGTATGACGCACCCATTGGCTATCCATCTATCACCGCTAATTACACATCGGAATGGGAGCAGTGGTGGAAGAATCCTGACCAGGTCAAGTTGTATCAATTTATGGGCAAGGACAATGTTCCATTCCATTCGGTCATCTTCCCGTCATGTCTCTTGGGTACAGGCGAGTCATGGACATTGTTGCATCATCTGAGTACAACAGGTTAGTTATTACGAGATGAGTGATTAAATATAATAGTGCATGTCACTGACAAGTAATGGTAGAATACTTGAATTACGAAGACACAAAGTTCTCCAAGAGTCGTAATATCGGTGTGTTTGGCGATAATGCTCAAGAGACTGGTGTGCCACCATCAGTATGGCGCTATTATCTATTGAGTGCACGACCCGAGACAAACGACAGTATCTTTACGTGGAAGGAGATGATCGCCAAGAACAACAACGAACTACTGGCTAATGTAGGCAATTTCTGCAATCGAGTCGTCCGATTTGTAGATTCACCAAAGTATAACTCGGTTCTACCAGAGTTTACAGTGGCTGAAGAACCAGAACAGCAACTTATTGCCGATATCGAATCACTACTCGCTCAGTACATTGACGCACTTAATCAGGTAAAGATTCGTGCTGCACTTCGTCTTGCCATGGAGATATCCAGTCGAGGCAATCAGTATTTGCAGGATCAACGATTGGACAATACACTCTATGCAGAGCAACGATCACGATGTGACACGGTTGTTGGTGTCACCACGAATCTCGTCTATCTATTGGCGTCACTCTTCTTCCCCTACATGCCATCAACGAGCGAGGCCATTTGGCGTCAATTAAATGCTCCGTCGCGTGCATTGACCGATAAGTGGACTGCCATGGATCTGTTGCCAGGTCATCGTATCGGTGAACCAGAGTATCTATTCCAGCGTATTGACCCAAAACAAGAACTTGTATGGAAGGCCAAGTATGGTGGCGGTAGTGGAGCAAGCGAAGCATCTGCTGCTTCTAAAAAAGCCAAAGGCAAACGTGCACCAGCAACAACTGCCACTAAAGATGGAGCAGCAGCACCGGTTACAATTACTGCTGCTGCTGCATCTTCCTAATTAACTGAAGGGAGTATCGTATGATATATTGCTATATTGATATAGGATGACTACAACAACGTATTTCTCTCTATACGTTTACTCTTTATATCACAAGCTGAATAAAGATACAATGATTAGAATGTGGCAGTAATCAATGCTTATGTATTTATATTGCATTGTCTTTTATTTTACATGTAAATGAACTAGTTCATCAATAGTATAGCTGGGGTTATACACGAAGCATTTACTAATCATTATAGACATGTAATTATGACATCTCTAAACATTTACGTATTGCTTATCCTTGTCATTACATCATACAAGTCGATGGCCAGTCACGTATTTTCTTTTTTTAACTTTTTTCATTTCATTACCGCACATCTGTCATTTCTTTCTTTCCTCTGCTCGTCACTCACTCCTCTCCTTTCTCTCTGTTCCTCTATTTGTCTGTTTTTTCCTTTCTCTCACTTTCTTCTCGTTTACATGCTCTTTCTCTTTACTTGCAACGCTTAGTGTATGCATTAAAGCACATGAATTTCTGTTACTCAGTGTCACGTACAAACGCTGATTTCATTATTTATTGTTTTGCTTCATTTACTCTAGTAGTGATATATATATATATATATATATATATACGCATACATTGGCTATCTGTGACATCTATTTATTTATTTATTGTTTGTTTGTCTCAGCTTATTGTTGTTTGCTATTGTTTATTCCGAATTAAACGACCTTTCCAACTAGTTGCAAGGTAGGCATGAAACTCTATTGATCGCTGGCGTATTGAATGGAAATGTAAGAATGATAAAGGACATGTTGCAGTGGTGTGCCATTGATGCATACATCCTAAAAAAGAAAAAACATTATCCTATGAAGATGTTGCTACTGCAAGTCGTTCTCTACTCTTCTTCTTTGATGGTGCACATCACGTGTACCTCTCGGGTAACTGATATGTTAGTGGTATACTGTTCAGTCTAGCACATTAGTATTACCATTATTGCACTATATACATGGTCGTTTATCGACTATTGCTCATCTCTTTCTTTCTTCCTCTTTCTACTTTCTACTTTCTACTTGATCGTGTATAGGTGCGAGTAGATTTGTTAGTTACTTGTTATCTACAAGTGTCTTGCTATAGAAACCTCCTACAGTTTTGCTATCCTTTTTTTCTTGTTATCCTTCATACACTTGGCCCTCCTTCCTTCCTTTACACTCGCTCTGCTTGCTGCTTATTGCCGCTACTCCACGCGAGTCATTCCTATTTACGCACGTACAGCACTACTCTATACAGCACGCGGTCATCTCTACACACACACATTGAACTTACCCCATTGACTAACTATATTCTTCAAGATCTTTCCTTCGACCGCTTACCAATCAGATAGTCGAGGAGTGTAGACGGCGGCATTCATTATTTACAGAATTGCTTTCCTTTCCTTCTAGCTACTAAGAAACTGGTAAGTTATTATTCATGAGATTAATACTCCGAATGTATACATTTTGCGTTCAGTCCGTCCTATTGGTGTATGTACGGCTCATAACACTCTCTCTTTTGTTTCATCGTGTTGCGAGTGTCATTTACTCGTGTTGCTTCTTACTTCTTCCTATGCTCCTATTGAAGCCAGGACCAAAACACCGTTGGTCTTTGCATTAGATTGCCTTCCCTAACTGTTCCCCTGCGTTTTTTTTGTTACCAAGTAATCTATCTATTCTGTATCTATGACTGTACAGCTGATAGCCATTCGTCTATCGAGTCTAAACACCGCACTCTAGCTTAGCATTTACTAACTAATATGCCTATTCTTGTATCAGAGAGAAGCAGATCATCCCGTTTACTCGTTGCAAGCATGGTGACGACTCAGCATACTGTGGCAGTGACTGCCTTGAGTTCGAACACCTGGCAGCCAGCCGAATTGGTACGGCCGGCACAGACCGAGTCGCTTGTGTCGTCCCTTTCCACAATGCTATCTGCAGCCAATACGTCACCGGTCTTGGATAGATCCATACCAAGTCAACAGGCTAGGCGCAAGCGTAGGAGGAAGCGACGTAAAAATCGTAATGCCCTCGACTTACTAGGTGGACACGGGGCACCTTTTCGCGACAACAATCAAAGTGATTACTCGCTCACTTCGTCTACACCGGCATCAAGTGATACGGAAGATCGTCGCAGCCGACCTGGAACACCCACGGCCATAAACTCAAGCAGTCTTATGTCACCAATACTATCGCCAATTATGTCACCGGCTATGGAGCCAATTCGAGTGGACGAACTTGAAGGAATGGAGGCACTTGGTCTCGGCCATGGCTTTATGAATTCCACAACAGGCACGGGAAATGGACTTGTATCAACATCAACACCAACAACATCATCAACACATCGTGAAGCGTATAGACGACGAAAAGAAGTGTCGATGAATTATAGTCGAGTATCGGAGGCCAACACCGGCAGACCATGCTCTCCTTTACGTCTAACTCATCTACTGGAACGAGTCAATTCGGCAGAGAAAGTGATCGGGGAAGGAAGCGAGACGAACGAAGAGGCATGTAATCGTTCCACTGGATCAGAACGTATCCTATCCGTATTGCATCCACTATCGAGGGAATTATCCGCTGATTCGCAATTAGCTGAAGAAGCCGCTTCACCTGTTGTACCCACCACAACCATGGAGCCGATCAATATCACTAAAGCATTATTGACGCTTTCATTAAACGATACCGCAGATGCATTAGCCACAGCGACAGCAGTACCACCACCAGATTCGGCCATTTCATTATGTATGGCTCAGGCCAATACTAACGATACAGATGATGGTGTCAAGACTGATCGGTCAATAAATGTCGACGACATCGACGAGGGTGATACTTCCTTGCTAGCACTACACGACAATGACATTGACTCGAGCAGCTGTGACGGTGACGACGATGACGATGGCGAGGAAGAATATGATCCAGAGGAGAACGAGCAATCGCTGTGTTGCTACGAAGAGGATCCTACCGAGTATGACGACAACTCCATTATTGAAGCGGAACTAGATGACGATGTCCCGGAACTGCCCAGCTTAATGGGAACCGTTCATAGCAGCACCAGTCGTACGAATACAATAGGAGCTATACTGAAAGCGGTGAAGCAACACTCCTATACCAATGAATGGCCAATGGATGAGGAGGAAAGAAAGCGACTAGAGGAGGAGGGCCTACTCGAGGATTTACATGAGCATCATCACGACAGTAACACTAAAGATGATGCAGACATTGATGATTGTCGACTTGTTCCTAGGAGAAGTGATTCCGATACACACAAAGAAGACAACGTAACAGCAAGTTCATCCGAGGAGAATATACCCGTCGATACAGCAATACCTTCATCTAATGAAGATCCGGAAAGATAGAAGAATTAGAATTGAAGGAAGAACAACAACAACAAGAAGAAGAGCAAGAGCAAGAGCAAGCAGTGGAACCTGATGCATACTATCATCCACTTCTATACGACAACTAGATGAGGACATGTCGAGTGATGACGCTGATTCTACATGCGCGCCATCACGTGGTTTTGCTCAAGTACGCGCTCATTATTTGGCACGGCAGAATCTCATGCTCGAACGAGAGCTGGGACATGCGCGTAATACGGCACATGCACTACGTGAAATTGTCCGCTTCCAAGAGGATCGTCTTCGTGAAACGGATCTGCTTAATCGCAATCTACGAGAACGTATTCGCACGCTTGAATTATCCATTTCTCGTGAATTAGCGGATATCCAACAGAAACGCCATTTTGGCCTGTCGAACTATTCACGCAAGCGATTAATGCAATCGGGTGGACATAGTAGACGTGGCAGCGACACATCTACATCGGACACATTGCCACGACGTCAACGTGAGGATAAACCACTTACGCTGAGCTCGTTCCGTTTAAAGGACGATCGAGAAGATGAGGATATCGTGAAGCAATCACCGCCAAAACCACGACCATCTGTTAGTTTATGGCAGGTGGCATCACCTGAACCACCAGCTACCCTGGATGATAATGTGCTAAACTCGCCAACATTAGTTTCACCGAATATATCGCTTATTGAACAGGATGCGCAGAATATAGCAAGAGCCATGAGTCCAACGACAACTAATACTGCTACATCGATTGATAGTGCACTAGAGTTAGATGCCACTAGCACTATGACATATGATAATATTACTAGGATAGAATCATCTTCAAATACTACAAAGATCGCTGTTCCTACCACTAATGAACAAAGTCAATCCACATCACCTTCCGCAATTCGACGTGATCTTTCTTCAATTTGGTGCGACTTGCGCGCCGAAAGAAGTATTGCTATACCAACAGAAGATGAAGGATATAATAGTGGTCATAGCAAGGAGGGTGTACCACTAATGTCTAATCTAAATGCAATGACATCAACTGCAGATACTATGGATAATACAATGACATCTACGGAATTGTCTACAGCATCAGCATCATCGTCTATTCCATTAGCTGATTCATTATCGTAACTGTTGGCAATACCATTTGGTAATGGCGCAGTCTACGATATAGACGATCAACTGTAGTTATTCTTGATACATTGATTTATCTTATGTGTTTGTGTGAGATCATTTGCTTTTAATCCTTTTATTTATAATATCATTTTTGTATGTGCATGCGAGTATGTGTTTACTCGCTCGTTTGTTTGTCTGTTCGTTTTTTGTTTGTTTGTTGGTGTTTGGTTGTAAGAAAGAAAATGCAAAACCAAATACCATGATGACATCTTTTTCTTTCTTATTAAAACTATTTGAAGGTACAGACTGTACTAATAATGATATGCTGCTTGATTACATGTTGTATCCTGTGTGTGTAGCAGGTGCATAATAACGTACTCGGAAGTCATCACTAATACAAGTAGAATGAAATGGATTAGGTAAGAGGGTGTACATATCTAGACTATTTATATTCTATATTCCTTACCTGCACGTAATAAAAGCATTATCATCTGGTGAAGCATTGACACTACGTATGAGATTGTCAGCCGCTATTGATCATTGTTATCATATTGGTATTAGCATGAGTGAGTGTGTGTGAGTGAGTTGCGCTGATTATCATTCAACTTACCGCGCCATCGTTGAAGTGGTGTTGCTGTACGTGCATCCCAGATGACTACTTCACCGGTAATCTCATCACTGGCCATTACAAGATCTTCCGTATAATTCATGGTGGCACGAGTAATTTGTTCCTATAAGATGTAAACTGAATTAGCTAGGACAACAACAACAACAATTAACCAGTCAATACTTACCGTATGAGTTGCACCTTCATAGGTTAATATCATACGACCTAATAGATAATAGAGCGAGTTGATATGTATTTCATTTAGAATAAATATGAGAAACTGCTAGTCTACTTACCACTTGATAAATCCCATAGACGTACAGTGGAATCACACCCGCTTGTTAATAAATACTTTTCATTCTTAGTAATCCGAACACTCGTAACTACACGACCCGTATGTGCTCCTGAGATGACTCTAACCGATTTGCCAGATACGGCATCCCATACGCGTACATCACCATCAGATGATCCGGTAGCTAGCCAACGACCTGACCCGCTATAGGTCACCTTGATCATTGCAATCATTAGTGCTAGTTAATTCACTAATAAGTAGATAATTACCTGTTGAATTGGTCCCATATGTTGTTGATCTGAAGCATTCTTATTTACGATATAACAATTACCACGATGTAAATCATGAATACGCAAATAATTGTCTTGTGTAGCAGCTGCTAGGAAATCACCCGATGGATGGAATGCAATACTATTGACCGGATAAGCATCGTGTAATGAGCGGAATCCTCGTTTGCTGCCCGATCGTGTCAAGTCGTACAGTTTAATAAATCGATCATCGGAGCATGATGCCAACACCATACCGTTGGGATGGAAGGCCACATCATTCACCGGCTAGTTCATTATGCATATACACGATGATTACTATAAAGCACGATGTTCATCGTCTCTTTACTTACCCCTGTATGATCATAGAATGTACGAATTACTGGTCTATCGGCATCATTATGCTTACGCATTTTATCTACATTAATCAGCTTCACAGATGAGTCGGTAGATCCCGTTGAAGCCAGTTGACCTTGTAATAATAATAATATAACCAGAGTCAATATAATCAATTAATCATTGTACAATACGGGTAGCTTACCATCTGTACTAAATGCCGAACATTTGGCCTCTCCCTTATGCGTTGTCTTGTAGTAAAGTACGAACACCGGCGTACTACGAGTCTTCTCCTCGATAGGTGCATCTAGATCAAGATGCTCACCTACCACTTGGATATCTGATGCTATCATTGGTGTATCGGTTGACATTGACGACGATGCCTTTTCCTCGTTATTTGTACCGGTTGTCGTCGCGGTAGTTGCACCGGCTGCTGTTGTGGCAGTATCCTTTGATGCAGCTTCTGTTGCTGTTGCTGTTGCTGCTGTTGCTGCTGCACTAATGGATGTAGTGGATGGATCATGCTCCAGCGATAATAGGTTGTCTACCATAATAGAGAATGGTGTATTAGCAAGCTACTTGTTAGACATACATATACATGTTCCTTTTTACCATTACTACTTTGATAGAGTGCGGTGTAGCATAGTTCAGCTAGTCGATTGCTAGGTTCTACGGGTCCTGGTGTTTCCGTATGTTGTTGAATCACCATAGCAAGATTGCCATAACCCATTTCAGCGAGTTGACTGTAGAATGTAGCTAATTAGCATAGTCACTCGTGTTATTTGGCAAGTACCTACTTGATAATCAACGGTAATAGCTTGTCATTGGAAAGGGAACGCGGTTGATTATGACTTGACGATGAGTCTTCATTATCTGATTCCCGTTCAGAATTATCCGCAGTTGCTGGTTCGTCTGCAGTGACACTACTCAACTGCATAGGATCATTGGTAGATCCAGACGATGTACCGTCTGTTGTGTTCATATTACTCGTATTGATGATTCAGCTAGTGTGGACTAGGAAATAGCAACAAAAGAAAGCGAATAATCTACTAAAGAAAATAACACGAAAAAGCCTGTATAAGATGCTGCATTGTTATTATTGTGTTACACACGATAATAACAATATGATTAGCCAGATCAATAATAGATTCATTCTAATATTCATCTCTCTTTTATATTATATAAATGTAACCAACAAATGAGTATGGCATACTCGTATGACTCATTTTATTACATCGTATACAGTACTGACAACTCCTATATATTGAGGCGATTGTATTAGAGCCACGATGAATATTCCGATTTTGTTGAACATGTTACTTGATAGAATATGGACGTTGCTATCCTATGCTCTACCAAGTGGAATAAGGCCCATGATGCTGATGGATGCAACGGGATTGAATAGGTTTTCATGCAATGTTGAACAACAATAAGCCACATAGCTGCATTACTTCTTGTTATTCAGGCCCTTTGTACAACTTGATTGTTACAAACGTAAAACATTTAACACTTCTCCATTGAACAGATGTTGGAAACAGGATTGTCGTTGCTGTAAGGACAAATGCAAATGTGATTATTCATGCAGATCATGTCAGCTCAAGTTTAAAAGAGTACTTTTGATAAGTAGAAACGATGACATCATTGAATGAGTAGAATGGTAAAAGTGGTAGTAGACTTCCATCACTACTATTTGAATCGACATCCTACACGATCTATAAGCCATTTTATAGTGAACATGTGATATTTCCTCGTTTTTTCCCTTCCGTTTATTTCTCCACCACATCATGAACAAGGACTTGACAATGTCGTCATTTTGTATCTAACCAATGTCTCCCTACGACAGGCGTGGTTTACTCCGCCAAGCGTAGAAGGAAAAAGTCAAGTAAACTCATTGCTTAATACAGTGCATCCTATCTTCCATTGAAAATAGACCTCAGCTAGATGGTGTATTGTATGGGCTCTCTCTACCTCTTTATATCTCCGTATATGTAACCACACAAAAGTGCTCATACTATTGACCACTTCAAACGTATATTCTCCTCTTAACTGGGTCACTCTTTTCGTTTCGTAATACGTGTTCACATATACTGGTACAAGTCGATGCTAATACTAGCAAGTATAGGTTAACCTATTGTTTTAGCATCACGTCGTACAACGTATACATACATATACATAACACATACACGCACATGCACACATACGCCATAAGATCGACCAAACATCATTAACGAGTCTATATGGTGGTATTGAGGGTCAGCTTAATACGCCGTTATCCGTTTTCACACTACTATTGATTCTACTACGCTTACTTCCGCTACTCTTGTTGACACCGACATTTATTCCGCTTTTTCTTTATTTCATCATTTTACGCAAAGGTAAGCAGAAACAATAAAAGAAGCGAGCATCCACTGCTAATACTCTCTTTGTATTCATCCATTTCTTTAACGTAATGACAACCATTCTTTATTGTTAACACTGTCAAGGTGCTTTTCTTTTGTTGTTCACTTTTGCATTGTTATACGCTCTCTCTTCTCTTCTCTTCTCTCTCTCTTTATACAAGTGATTGTTATTGCTTCTTCTACATTCTATTACTTCATTCTTCATTCTTCATTTCTAGGTATACGTAGAACATATTGATTGATTGATTGACAGGTTATCCATTGATGTAAGTAGCGAAATGTATAGTTGTTTTATATTTTGATTATAATTGTTTAGTACCACGTACATACATTTGTCTAGCCTTTCTTTCTCGCTTCTCTTTTACTTCTTGACCCACAGTCTATCCAGTATTACTTGTTCGCCTAAACCATATTGTTATTATTCACCATAACCACTTCTTGCTGTATCTGCAGGCCAAACACACACATACGTGCACACACACACACTTGTACTCGCTTACCTTTCTTCTTCTTCTTCTACTACTACTACTATTGGCATTTCTTCACGCTTGCATGCTCATCCTTTTCTTACGTGCTCTCTCTCCCTCTCCCTGATATTGTGTGGTTAACACATGCTTGATATTCAAAACACCCCTCTTTTCCAGTTACAGTCCAATTAGTTGTTGGTTGACGTCTCTCATCCACATCTCACTCACACTCTCATACATTCCTATACTCACGCCTGCCGACACAAAGTGTCAATAGCTGTTTTTTTCGTAATCGAAAATTATTACAGGTGGCGTGGTGTGGGTCTAACACGCAACGTATCCAAGTAGGATAGACGGTTCACTCTACTCTTTACTCTGTCTGTCTGTCTGTCTATCTGGTCAACTGACTGATTTTTTCGATCCTATCATTTGACGAGTCGGAGTTTATCAGTATAACAAGTAGCCTCTACTGAACTAGAGAGTGTACTTCCACAAAGAATAGCTCTGCTTTCTTTTACGTCCATTCCTAGTAGTCTTGCTTGCTTTTTACCTTCTGAATCAAGAACTAGACAACTCGTGTTTTTATTATTATTGGCATTATTGGCCTTTCTTTAGCGTGGTAAGTTTACGTTAAATGAGGCAATTCAGTCATTATTTGGATTGTAATATACGGTAAAAGATTGTGACGAGTGTCTCGTGGCGTGCTGGTATACTGTAGTACTAGTACTAGTAGTACTCGTAGAATATCGCATCTTATCAACATTGTTGTGATTGATGTTTTATTATTGTTGTTGTTGTTGTTGTCGAAAATCATTTATTCATTCATTACTCAACAAGCATGGATGTTATCCCCTTTTTCTCCTTGTACATGTGGATGTGACATCGTGTAACATACCCATCTAATAACAGCAAGCATTGCTGTTTATTGTTTAATGCAGGCACATTGATATAGTTTTCTATCGTGCTCTATTACTTGAAGAAGAAAAAAGAAAGAAAGAAAGAAAGAGAGAGAAACGAGACACTAAAGACAAATGCGCACGAACCTCTTCCTGCTTTTTCTATCTCTCAACGAATATCTCTATTAACTCATTATAACTCTAGTCGAATAGTCACGCTTAGGCCCACGTGTCGACATTCATTCATTATTCCGTCTGTGTCTGTGTCCGGCCAACCTTTGCCCATTTGAGCTTGTCAAGTGGGAATCATCATGGCATTAAGCCGAAATCCAGGTTCTAGTAGCAGTCGAAGTCCCATCACACGTAAAATAACCAGACTCATGCCTTTAGAAAACCATTGGTTCCTAGGACGTGTAAGTATGCGTATTTGTAATAATAATAATAATAATCATAATAATCCATCTAATCGTGTTATCATCATCATCATCATTAGAGTGAGAAGGGCTCATTCTACGTAAGACTCGCTCTTCTGTCGTCTATCGTACAAGCGATAGTAATTATCACGCTGGAGACGCTTGTATATCGTGCATTTAAATCCGAGTTGAAAATAATGGAAGAGTATTACGGACAGTATAGCGATAAGCTTAGTAAAGATTTCAACTTGAACAAGAATCAGCTTATATCCGCTTATCATTTGATATTCCTCGCGGCTCAAGTATTTCAATTGATCGTTTGCGTTGATGGGGTAAGTAGTAGCAATAACAGTAGTCGTCCATTTGACGATATAAGCATTCGTATTGATCATTGCTATTTAGGTATTTCGACAGGATACTATTCAAATTATCGGGCTTAGTATCTTCAATTTTCTCAGTTTAATCTACTCAGTAGTGCAATTGGTGCAGACGAGCAACGCAATTACCGCTGGAGATGCGGATATTATAATGAAAACCTATAGTAACTTTGAGCGTCACTCATCAAAAGGCATGGAGATTGCCATCATTGTTATACTTGCATTCCTTTCGATTACATTTGCATTTCAAGCGTGGCATCTATTCCAAGAGTTTGGCTGGAAGATCTACAAGAAAATAGGAGCTGATCTCAATATTCGACGTAAGTGCAATACTAGCTGTGTACCTGTTTTATACAACCCTACTAATAATGATCGATGATCAACGTCATTATAGGCATGTATCGACTCTATCAAATCTTTGTAACATTGCTTAAATTTGCGATATTCATCTTCTTAGCCTTTGCCGCACAAGTCTGGTTCATATTATCCAATGCTAACGAGATTGATGGGATGATCGCGCATACGGTCATTTCATTGGGCGGTTCGATGGTTATATTCCTAGTAGGCTTCTGGTCTATTCGCGCAGAGAGTCAATACGGCATTTACGCATTTATGGCTAGTGCACTGGGTACCATGAGCTACTTGATATACTACATATGCAAGATCAATGCTCCACATATTATTAAGGAGACGAGATGCACGGGAGGCTACATCGATTCGTGTGACAAATACGCCGGTGCACGTATCTTCCTAACGTTATTCGGTAAGTTTGCTTGTTGCAAGCACGATAGATGAAATGTATAATATAGATGATTAATGTTGTGATTGTACCATCATCTTATGCAGCGACAACATCCATGCTTATGGCAATCATTATGCTGGTCATTTCCTATTTCGTTTGGAAGAACTTTGGTAAAGGCTTGAAGCTTCGCTGTAAGTTACACTATTGCTGCTAGTACTATCACTACTAATGCTGATACTAATGGCCATTTCTACTAGTGCGACGCAAGCCAACTCAGCGTGATTACGAACTTGGCCATGGAGCCGGCACCTATAATGATATACATCAACGAGGGCAGCGATGGTCTATTGAATAATACACTGTTCATACACACGATTGTATTTCATATTTGTTTTTCTCCGTACCTTGGTTATTTCTACATTAGTGCATCCACACCACCACACATATATACGTATTGGCATATTATATACCCCTCATTTTTCTTCGTTTATTCCTTCTTCATTTATCTATTTATTACGAATTAGTGATGACTATGACAATGAAACTATTAAACATGTGACCATTCATGGAATTTGTTGTCAATTTATTTTTATTTGTTGCCGTTGTTAACAATTAAAAGCATCTATACTCTGCGTATATAACAATTATTCATTGAGCAATAGTGTCGAACTAAATACAATGGGATGCGGTTTATTATACTATAACGAGTGGGATGTGTTCTATTATTAAATGAACAATAAGTGACTCATACTAGTAAGTAGAATGATGTCACTGGACGAGGAATTGTTTGTCCTCTCTCTCTCTCTCTCTCTCTAGATCAGAGTGGGTGGTACTTGAGTTACGCTTTCACCTAGCAATACAAATGATTAGTGTGTGAAATTGATAAGGAGAGTAAAGCTCACTTGTACGCTTTATTAGTATGGGTGCATGACTGTCACTGTTACCATGTGGAACTGGTGTGGCATCCATTGTAGCGGTGCATATCAGTCCAAGTACTACGATAATATAGAACAATTTAGAGGGAGAGCGATACATTATGTATATAATTGAATAGTATACTAATAGTGTAGATGAAGATGGAAGAGGAATAGGACAAATTCCTACTGTTACTTTACTGGATGTTCGATATTTAAATCATGTGCGCACTTAAGAACCATATGGGTTACACTACATGTGGCATCGAACCAGCATTATCAACAACGACATCATCATCACAATCATCATCATCTGCGGTATCCGCATCTGCCGTGTTATCGGTTCACAGCGTGGGTATTCGCTCCGGTAGAGGCAAGAAACAGCATGGAATATATTGTCTGGTTTACATCCCCTGATATTAACAGGTTGTTTAGTAATGATTAGAATACATTGTATATACTTCCTCCTTAGGGTTGATACTACAAATATTTATTGTTAATCATCAATTAATGATGATATTGCATGGAAACATTTTATTAGCCATCATTATTCCTTATGGAATTTGTAAATAAATAAGGGGAGAGAGAAAGGGAAAGATGACTTTACGTTGACGACACACCCTTCTAGATTACTCGTTAAATTGCTGTGCCAATAAACGAGCAGTAATGAGGAAACCAACTTATTTCACAATCATCTATAAATAGGGGAACAAGTGACTTGCCACTGCGGCAGTTACATACCTGATTCCCGTTCATTCTACCCGCATATTCTCAATTGATTAGTCATTTTATTCTTTTGCTTGTCGATTCTATTCCATTTATTAAGCAGTTAAAGTCTGTACAACAATCTCGTTTTATCGCCTACTCTTTGTATTCACCATGACAATGACGAAAAAGAAATCTCACGCTCAGCCAGCGAGTAACAATGATAAATCTACGCATCCTGAGCTTTTTCGCGTGGAACATGGCACCGATGGCAACTTCACCTCTCGTTTAGTGGCGTGTAAGGATTATCCATCAGGTTCACTTATTGTCAAGCTGGATAAGAAGATACTGGTGCCAGTCGCGCATCCCGTGTATACCACCGTTCAAACGGGAGAGCAATCGCACGTTGAGCTTAATTGCGATCTCACGTTTATGAACCATTCCTGCTATCCGAATGTTCAGGTCAACACGAGTACATGGGGTTGACGGCAGCACGAGACATTGCATCGGGCGAGGAGATGACGTTCTTCTATCCTAGTACCGAGTGGAATATGGATCAACCATTCGATTGCTGGTGCGGTGCTGACAAGGTAAGTAATAAACACATTGGCATTGACATTGTTGGAGAGAATGAACAATCTAACCAACTATTTGTATCTAATAATGTGATATACACACACGTACGCATGTACATGCCATTAGTGTCTCCGTAAAGTGTGTGGTGCCAAAGATGCACCAAGGAAATACTCGATCTCAATCATTTGAACGATCATATTATCCAGTTGTTGGCCAAGCAAGCGGGTACACCCGAACTATTGAAGATCTTATAACCTTCTAATGAAAAATGCAAACAATAATAGATTTATTCATTCTATCGTACAAAGCATCTTAATTGTCTATCGTGTGATACTAATGAATAGTTCCTACTGGAATGATTGCCATGAATTGTAATAATAGAATGGTTGGCAGCAATATGGATGTTCTCGGAATGAAAAATGCGTCAACTGTGCTCGGATCATTGTAAGCAACAATTCTCCTGTAATTGATTGCTCAATGTGAAAGAACAATGAGTCACCATTCTCCGATTTAAACTCAAAAACAACAACGACATCAACATTGAAGGAGTATCGTTGTTTTCTTTATCCTTTTTTCCTTTTTCTTTACTAAAACAAAATATGCTTCGTTGGCCGCAAACAGGGTAACTAGCTTCAATGATCAACTATACTCCAAGGTTACTTACACTGGTGTTGGTGATAGACTTCGTGCCGGTAATTACACGGCATTCTACACTCGACAACGTGTAGTTATACTGACACGCGCTTATTCCGCGGCAACGAGTTCAAAGGCTGCGCCAGCTACTACGAGTGCATCGAATAATGCGGCCGAATCACAGTCATCTACCACGTCACAAGCAGTGTCAGTTGCTGTTCCGTTCTCTGAGCTCTCGCTCCAAGTCAAACAAGGTCAACTGGCCAACGCTTACTCGTTCAAACCATCGACGGGCGACACGGAAAAGACCATGGGAGAGAAGATCAAGTTCTACGCTCGTCACTACTTTAACGGTTTAAAACAGGTGTTCGTTAATAGAAGTGAAGCAAGTGAAATACGAAAACGTATCTCGCAGGGTCATACCATGACACGAGCTGATTATCAACTGGTGAGTATTTACGATGATCATCATTATCATCAATGGCAAATGCTAATACTAGAGTGTGATACTCGTTAGATGACAAGAGCTTCGGGAGATGTACGCAAAATGTTGCCATTCCTTCTTGTTCTCATTGTTCTACCAGAATCGATTCCATTTCTACTTTTATTCGCACCTGGTCTCGTTCCTAGCACTTGTATACTACCCTCACAATTGGTAATTATTGGACATGTACACAATTGCGTTCATTAATCATATTGACTATTATATAGGAGGGCAAGCGTATAAAGGTGCAGGAACGACGTGATGCTATGTCGCGTGCTGCTTTGAATCGCCGAGAAGAATAATCTGGTATGGTGGAGAATAAACTGGAATAGTGCTTATAGTTCATGAGCTAATAGACATACTCGCAATTAGATACCTGCATCTGCCTATTGTGATGCCGTGCAATTACAAGAGATAGCCGCGCAGTATCAAACCGATTTCCTAATTGAACAGCTTAGCAAGGATAACTTGACTGCTTATTGTCGGTAAGTGGATGTTATGCCATTGCTAGTAGTTGCTTCATATTACGGAATACTAACATATCTACCGGATAGTTTCCTTGGTCTAAGTGATTTTGGAGCACAGTATACACTACAGCGTCGTCTCATCAAGTATCTAGACTATTTGCGTCGTGATGATGAGGTAATTCTAATAGAGATATATCCGTTGAATGTGCTACAATCATTGACTCTAATCTGCCATTAGCTTATCCAACGTGAAGGTGTCGATTCATTATCGAACGAGTTACTACGAGATGCAGCTGAAGAGCGTGGCATGTAAGTAAACTATTACATTACACTATTGTAGAATGACTAATCACATTCATATTACATAACAATAGTCGATCACAACAAATAGAACCGGCCAAGTTACGAGTTGAATTGCAGGAATGGATTGATTTACGTTTGGGTAAACCGGCCATTCCACCAGCATTGCTTGTATTCAGTCAAATATTCCGTAATCTTTCCCGTAATCCATCAATGCCATCTGCTAGTTATGAAGTGGCAGAGAAGGTCTAATACATTTACGCTAGACATGATATTACAATCAAATCATTCATTATGAACTATTAACTAATAAACAAACAAATAGACAATAAATAAAACTGCTACTGTCAATTACTCGTGTTTTATTATTAACTACTCATCATTATAATTGATGCTTTCCTTGATTAGGGAATGATCCTAGTACATGGATTTGCAAACAGTAAGCATTCATATCCGACAGAGATTGAGCTAGATTAGCATCCTCCGAATGACCAACGCATTCTACAAAGAAATAGTAGTGCCACGGATGTTGTAATGACGGACGTGAATTGATACTAGTCAGATTAATGCCATTATCTTTGAAACAGCGCAATGCATCACAAAGTGCACCCGGTTGACGATGATCCACCGTGAAGCGTAGTAGTGTTTTATCATTGCCAGTTGGTTTATCCGATTGCGTCCCAATAATAAAGAATCGCGTAACATTGTCTAGATGATGATGATAGAATTAGATTTGTAATCAATATTATTACTATTGCTATTACTATTATTACCTGATTGATCTTGAATGTCACTCTCTATAATGGTAAGACCGTATAGTTTGGCACACATGGAACTAGCAATTGCCGCGGTATTTGCTTCAGAGGCTGCCATTTCAGCTGCGCGTGATGTCGATGCCACATTAACACACTCGACCGATGGCAAGTGTTGACTAAGCCATTGTTTCGTTTGTCCGAATGCTTGTGGACTAGAGGAGTGAGCAAGTCTACGTTACGCTTTGCTCTCTTCTTATGTATATTACTTTTTGCATCACAGCTAAACTTACTGACTATATACACGTTTAATGGCATTGAGTTGGTAGTTTGACAATAATGCTTGTCGTACCTAAATAGCAGATTATCCAGTTAGTATTTGATCATGCAGTGTAATGGTGTAGCATCGTTGCAATTACCTTTAGATACGTTTCTGCTCGTATACGTGCCGACGATGTACGAAACCTGTCCAATGTTTGAATGACCGTGCCAAAGGTTGAGTTCTCAAATGGCACTACACCATAGGTGGTTTGTTGACTTTCAACTGCTGCGAAAACATCTAATATGATCGAATATTACTATTGCTATTCACGTAGATGAACATGAATGATATTCCAGCTACCAACCATCAATGGTATCCCGCGGTGAATAGGTTACACTATCGCCAAATCGACCTGTTGATGCCTTTCACAGCATGGTAAATAATAGATCATCATCATCATCATCATCATGAGTGCAAGTGTAGACTAATTACCTCATGCGAGAACGAGCCTCGTGGTCCAAGGTAAGCAACTATAACTTCCTTTTGTAAGGATATGGATGCCGACATGATTTCACGATAAATAGCTTGTAGTGCATGATCAGATAATGGTCCATGATTCGAATTAGACACCTAGATCGAGTGTACATTAGCGATTACGTAGCTATAGGATAAGGATGTAAACATGGATAGTGTTCATTAACCTACTCTCTCGAATACTGTACGTTCTTGAGCGGGTACATATACTTGAAGTTCACTATTCCTGAATGATATAATGTCAATATAGGATGGCGCATCGTTTATTATCACTCACGGGCTGGTCTCCTCAAGGTCACGTCGTTTCTGTAGTCCCACGTCGAGTGAGTAGGTGGCACGCTCATTGAGCAGTGTTACTATACGGTCGTCAAGAGACGCAATCTTTTGTCGTAGCTGGTTGATGTCCATACTATTTTATTTATTGAACGTAGTGTATTTGTAGCTACTGCTGTTACTACTACTAATAATATCACAACAAGGAATATCGTATGATGATCGTGGAATGTGTGTGTGTGTGGGTGAGATGACGCATCAAGATGAGCTGGTTTGAGTAGGACTGAGTCAGATCACATCCTCAAATAATATGGAACAAAAATAAAAATAAGAAGCATAGCACACACATACGGAGAATTCTTTTCTTGTATTTTTCTGCTTAATTGTCTTATTCACTCCTTGTTGGATCTGCTATTTTGCACTTCATACTTTGATAGTCTAACGCTAATTGCCCGCTTAGTCCAAGAGTGAATCCTATTAGTATCTCTAAACTTATACACTACTAGTGGATCAGCTTTTGTGCTTGATCATTCTCCTTTGTCGTTCGCTTTATCGTATTCTTGACTACTATTACTGCCACTACCACTACTACTACTACGACAACATATACTGCTATGGCTGTTCGAGCTCAATTTGAAAACACCAACGATATTGGTGTATTTGCCAAACTAACCAACTCCTACTGCTTGGCGGCCATTGGTGGATCAGAAAACTTTTACAGGCAAGTATATCCCCTGAATAGAGAGATAGATATATAGTTTAACCGTTTATACTATTACTATTACTATTCTATAGTGTGTTTGAAGTGAACTTGGTGATGTTATCCCCATTGTTCATACATCGATAGCTGGCACCCGAATTATCGGTCGTCTTACAGCAGGTAGAATTTACTTTGAAGACAGCGTAAATGATGCATCGTATTGATTACCATTATTACTATTAGGCAATAAGCATGGTCTTCTTGTACCTAATACCACTACCGATCAAGAGTTGCAACATCTACGTAATGCCCTTCCAGATGCCGTAGCCATCCAGCGTATTGAGGAGCGTTTGTCTGCTCTGGGCAATGTTATCGCTTGCAATGACTATGTGGCTCTAGTTCATCCGGATATCGATCGGGAGACCGAGGAAATCATCGCTGATGTGTTGAAAGTGGAGGTATTCCGTCAGACAGTCGCCGATGAAGTACTTGTGGGCAGTTACTGCGCACTCTCCAATCAAGGCGGTCTAGTGCATCCTCGTACAAGTATACAGGATCAAGAGGAGTTGTCGTCATTGTTGCAAGTGCCACTCGTGGCCGGTACTGTAAATCGTGGTTCCGACGTTATCGGCAGCGGTCTACTCGTGAATGACTGGTGTGCATTCGCAGGTCTAGATACAACAAGTACAGAGATCTCTGTCGTAGAGCGTATCTTCAAACTACAAGATGCACGACCCACCGCCATTGTTAATGAGATGCGCGACACACTTATTGATACGTACTCGTAGACGATTGCATATTATATCATTTTACTGCCCCATTCCCCTATGAACTACCACATCATAAAATACAGAAAATGATTTCATACTACTACCATTGTTAATGCTAGATTGTAGTTTATTATTTATGACAATTGATTGATGGTACATGCTAGCTTGTTATATCTGTCGTTGTAGTCGTTGTAGATGGTGTAGTAGATGCGAGCCATGTTTCCCAGCGTGCTAATGCTTCATCCGCTTGACTTAGTAGTTGATCCTTCAAAGCGATATCTTGCTTAATACTTGTCATCTCCTAAAATGCCGATTCATGTTAACAAACTGGCACATCAATTAGTAAATGGTCAGCTTACATTATCCAGTTGATTACGCGTTATTGTCGATGCGGTAATCTCACTCGTCAGTGCTTGACTAGTCATCCATTGTTCTAGCCATTTCACAGTAGTCATAAACTGTTCTGTTGCTGGTTCCGTGTCTATAGAAGAAGATTCAGCCATCAATACTCGGTTGTTTATACTGTATGCATATGCATATGTATATATGTATATAGGTAGGCTATTAGCTTACCTCTACCATTATTAATAGCATTTACTAAAAGTCGGAATGTACTTTGCAAAGATTCAAGTCGTGCTTCCATATTGCAAAAGGAGAAAGAGGAAGAAAAGTACTGCTGCCTACTTGACTTGCTCGTTTGTTTCTGAGCTATTTAATAGTAATAGTTGATTCAATTACAAAAGAGAGAATAAGTTGCAAAGTGAAGTGGCAGATTATGCGCATCAACTTTGTTTTTTGAGTTCAATAAAATAGCTAGCTACTCATCTATTTATTTATCTTTCTATCGATTGTATTACAACATTCAATATTTCGTAACTAACATACACGTACAAATCATCATCATCTTCATTATATAATTCTATTCTTTATTCATAGTAATAGAATAGGGTACGCTTAATTGTAATAATCAAGATTGCAGCTAATCTTGACCGCGTCCACTACGATAGAGTGCTTCCTGTGTTACTTGCATCTCATCAATCTCTGGGGCTAGATCTTGCAACAATTCGTAGGTATCCTTGAAATGAGCCAATTGAGCTGCCACTAAGTCAGCCAAATTACGTAGTGGTTCCGGCTATTATGTTTATACTATTAGCGAGGGATGTTCCCTTCTCACATATGCATATTGCTGTTAATTACTTACACTTTCGATTACTGCTCGCATCACCGAGGTGGCTTCCTCGACCACAGTGACAAACTCGTCCTCTGCCTTTTCTACTTCTTGTCTCAACTATAAATGCACATCAATTAGGATCAAGTAGTCCTCTGCTTATAGCACTAGAGTGGATTACCTGTGGTTCACGATCTGGCGTGGCTGCCTTGTAGCGAGTCTTACAGCCGTCTAAACGTAGACGAGCAGCTTGAACTCTCTTACGTGCATCCTGGAATATCGTAATAAATAGCAAGGTCAACTAGGATTTGTTATTCTAGGCAATAATACTTACCATTGCATTTTGAATACTGCCATGTAGTGTCACTTGGAATGGCTGGAAGAACTTGTCGGTAACTTCTTTGCACTAGATCGTTGTCAATAGGGAGCAACTACTATTAGTTATGTCTATATTGCATGTTGTCACAACTATTTACCATCTTCAATTCAGAGTCACCAATCTTCTCCGATACTGTTGCGTATTTGAATAAAGCAGCACCTGTAATAATAATAATAGATTAGGTCATTTTTACATGGAATGGTGTATCTCTACATATAATATACTTACCAAATGGTTCCTCTAAACCAATCTGATCCGAGCCTTGATTGCACACTCGAGCCATCGCTTGGTGCGGGTTCTTTGGTTGGTCTTCGATGCTCTCTTCGGTAGCTGTTACATCAGGTCCCATGGCAAGGCTCTGCATTCGTGTTGCTACACTGCGCATAGTCTCTTGGAACTCTTGTGGCTCCCTGAATGTCGGTTGAGCATAGCAACGAGTTACTCGTAGCATTGAGAGATGAGCGGTACGAATAGCATCGACACGCTATGGTAGACGAGTATGAGCAAAAGGTGCATCACATCTTATGTACGATTGAATAACAACAACCACTTACTCGTTCCAAATCCTTATAGTCTTGTGGTAATTCTGTCAATTGTTCAACATTACCAAGCCTCTCCTCTGTCCACTACTCGTGTGTAGGCATAGAAGAGATGCGGGTAGCGTGTATCATCACACTGATTAGACGACTATTGGTGTAATCTTTCTTCCTAGAGTACGTAACATACCTGAACGGCCTGGTTCAATCCACGGCTCACTTGTTGAGCAAGCGGATTAAGCTTATTAACAAATTGGTTAAAGTTCATTGCGAAAGAGTTATCGTTTGAGGGGAGAGTGACGCTTCGATAAACGCTTAAACGGTAGAGTTGGTTGCCAAGACTAGGAGAGGAGGAATAGAAGAGGAATAGAAGTGGAGGAGTATGGAAATCGTCATCATTATATTTTGAGGTTCCATTCACCATTGAAACAATAACAATATTGACACATGATATTTATAAATATTGCTGCTTTTATTCATACATCATGATATCCATTAAATAGGATTATGAATCATATATGTTGATGCCATTGATATCTACAGATTAATTGCTATTCTACAATTCAATGAAACATAGTAGATTGCTATTGCTCGTTAATGAACTAATTAGTTTTATCTGTCATAGGCTAATAATAACAAACGAACAAATGACGATTACGCATAGTAAAGAATGATCATTGCCAGATATACTGAATAATCACCTGGAACAAATATATTGCTCTCTCACACGCTTTGAAATACGTGATACATGCAACAATGTTAGCTAATAACGATGTCATATCAACAATGATGATGTCACACTCTAAATGATTTATATTAACTAGCCACCTAATCGTGTATCCGATACTCTTTGTACTCTATTACTCACTTACTCACTCACTCTCTCGCTTGTTCTAACACATATTACCCGTAAGCATAGTTACATGATAGCAATAGTGGTGAAGGTTAAACAAGTAACTCCTGCCAAGAACTCTTTGTAACATTCAAAGCCTATTCGATTGTGTACTAATCCGCTTATTGTACACGTGGTATGCCAGGTTAGATCACGCTGTATGGCGTATAAAACATACTAATAACATTGATAGAACGAGACCATTACTTTGGATATTGCTGACTGACCGAATCACACGTAACTTTACCGCTATCATATTCTCTCTCTCTCTCTCTATTCCCTGTCAATATTATTAGTATTACTGCCGTGGTTTCTTCTTTTCACTTTCCAAATTCACCATGTCACAACCTGTGAATAGCGGTGACAGGGAAGCAACAACGTCAGAAGAAATACGCGATGCGCCCGAGGAACTACCCCGTTTACCACCACGTCCCTTGTCTATAACACTTACGAAGCCCGATGCCGATTCCTCCTCAGTAGAGCGTAGCCGTAGTAATACACCAGAGTTGGGTTACATTACGGATTACGAACATAATGAACGCAGCAATAACAACAACAACGATAACAACATGCCCGCTGATATTGTGCCCTCGACACAAGTGATATTGCCGGAAGACCAAGTGCCACCACCATTACCGGAACGGCGAGAACTATTAGAGCCTAGTGGAGGAGACAACGAGGATCCATCGCTACTTTCACCAACTAGAACGTTATCTCACAAGAAAAGCTATTCTAGTGATATGAGTGCTACAGAGAGGGCATCAGCAGTGGAAACAGAAGCATGGAAACAAACGGACGCACAGAGACGTGCCAGTCTTAACCTTGACCGTGATAGCTCGAAACGTGCCGTCATCGCTAATGCTATTCGTCGTAAGTTTGGCTCGTTATCTTCTAATAATCTCGTACGCGGTTCCATATTACGCAATACATCATCACAGAATAGTCATCATGATGCAACAATGAAGTCATCATTATCGTCTACATCACTCTCATCGGATATACCAATGTCGACGGGTACCAGCTATGGTGGCAACATTGTCACAAATATGCCGATGGACTGGCCGAGTACCGATTGGCCTTCGAATTCACCCATTACATCACCATTAGTGGCCGATTTCAGTCAAAAGGACTTGCATCATCATAATGATGCTGATGATGATGACAAAAGTTCTAATAGTGTTAGGGCCAGCTCTGAATTCCAACGTAGATACAATACAGCAAGCGCTAATGGTAGCACGGATACATTGTCGCAATTGAGGAATGCAGGCAAACACTACATGGACATATGGGCTAAGCTTGCCTCGCCATTTGGTGGGAAACTAGACTATGAGACGGCACTCGATCTGGATCTAGCGCTTAGTCACTATGCGAATAGTATGCGTGCACGCTACGCCTTATCCATGATAGGATTCGCCGTGCTAGTATGGTTCGGTTTCTATTACAATATCAGCATATGGCTGTTGGCTGGCGCACTTGCCTGCTGGATCTACGTGCTACGTCGATCCGATTCGAGTGACGCGGTTATATGGTCGCATCTCGTGGAATTGGAACGCGGCAATCGATTGCTAGGTCGCCGATCCGAATCCGTGGAATGGGTGAATCATGTGGTCGGCAAGCTATGGCCACTTATTAATCGGGATCTATTTGCACCTGCCATTGATTTGATGGAGGACGTGCTAAAGCAGCAATGTCCCAGTATCGTGTACGCCGTGCGTGTAGACGATGTCGATCAGGGCGTCTATCCATTCCGCGTACGTAGTATACGAGTACTGCCACCATCCAAGGATCTCTCCTCGGTCAGTAATGCGAATGCGTTCGCTGATGGTATTCATCTCGAGGCCGAGTTCATCTATCAGGCTGCACCCGCTGCTAATCAGCAACAAGAATCAAGGAATGCCCATATGATCTGCATGCTAACCATGGGCGTTAAAGGAGTAGCCGGTGTTACCGTACCTGCTTTCGCTGAATTACTCACGTGTGTAGGCACGGTAAGTAGCAGTGTTGCAACATTATTGGATTATCATGCCGCATAGGATGCTGACTATTTGTATCTGTAGTGTCGTGTTAGATTACAACCCTCGGCCGATCCACCCTTCGTAAGACTGGGTAATTTCACATTTATGCGTAGACCCCGTATTGATATTAGTGTGAAGCCATTGCGTACCATCAACATTATGAATGTAAGTAGAGTAGCTATTGCCTGTTCTATGATAAGTTTATCGTTTATTATTGTACTAACTAATATGATGTCGTTTAATAGTTACCATTGATTTCCGACTATATTCTACGCTGTGTCAACATTGTTGTGGATCAATTTGTCTGGCCGAAATCGTATACACTCGATATTGGCAAACTAATCCTTGGCGATGATATGCCGCACAGTGAGTACCATAATAATCATAACCATTCATTTCAGTATAATATAATATATATATATATCGATCTAATACATATCATTTGCATGATAATTATTAGATTCAGCCACAGTGGGTGTTGTATGTGTAACATTCCATTCGGCGAAAGGCTTGCGTAATGCAGATGTCCTTGGTAAATCGGATGCCTATGCCACCATGTCATTGCATCAGAATGGTAAAACCCGGTTCCGTACTCGAATTCTCAATAATGAATTGAATCCAATCTGGGAAGAAACTGGATTCATGCTAGTTAGTCAGGATGATCTACGCAACCAAGAGGTCATTCGATTACAAGTGTGGGATGCCGATCGATGGAATAGCGACGATGCACTGGGTAGTGTTGAGGTGCCGCTATCTCCATTAGTGAGCAATCCAGGAGTAATGAAGAAGCAGTAAGTATATGTGTGCTATCTTTTCTCCCTATATTCATTAGCGACAATTAATGTTTACTCCACGAATGACACTATTAGCACTAGTCCATTGACGGATATTAATCATGAAAATGAAAATAACGGCGAGTTAACCTATAGCATTGGTTATTACAAGAAGGTGGCATCCCGTAAGGGCACAAGTAAGTATCGTGTGTATCCTACCCTATCATGAATACTATTCCATTCTAACTATTATATTATGGTCATTCTCTATAGCTACGGGTATACTGTCTGTCCTAGTACATGAAGGTGCAGACATTGAATTACGCACTACACCGCGTGACGCATCACCGGAGGATGTATCAGCATTTGGTGTGCCTGCTTCCGTGAGATACAGCAACACTGGAGGAGGGTCATCGTCATCGAATAACATATTCCCGTCGAGTTATGTCGAACTTGTCATCAATGATGAGTTGACCTATCGCAGTCGTGTTAAGCCTACTAATCCACGTCCCTATTGGAATTGTCTAACTGATCGTGTGATACGCGACTGGCACAACTGTCGTATCAGGATCGTTATACGTGATTCACGATCCCGTGAACATGACCCTGTATTAGGCGTGGTTGCCTTGGAACTAGGCGATCTAATGAAACAAATACCCGATGTAAGTAGCTAGTTCGTTCACAATGTAATAGTTAATTTATTAATGTTCATATCTACATGTATATATATATATATAGGGACAAAGTATGGAAATAATGCGATGGTACCGATTATTAGGTGGCATTGGTAAGTGTTTGTTATTTGTATATGTACATATAACACAATGAATGTATTGTCAGTAGAATACTAATACACCTATTTATTACTTGTAGGTTATGGTAAAATACGTCTTAGTCTCGTATTCCATCCCATAGATATCACTATTCCAAGACATCTTAGCGGCTATAGTAAGTAAAAGTGAGATGAACATTAATTTGTAATTTACTCTAATTCATTTGCATTTTATCATCATTTTAGATGTTGGTACACTACATGTAAGCCATATTTGTGCCACCGATCTAAGTGGTCTAGCCGAGGGTAAGCTAAACTAAACCATTTGATAATACCATTGTCTCACTTTATTGCTAATTAGGTATGCCAATCTATTGCCGATTGAGTCTTAGCTCGGACGATAATAACGATGCAGTGGACACGGAAGTGACGAAACTCATTCAAAAGGACGTGACACCCTTGCCTGTACCTGCCATGACTATGGGCTCGTTAGCGTCTACCCTGCTAATGGAGGCAAGATGGCCTGGTAGTGAAGTGGTTCTACCCGTGAATGCCCGCTATACCTCTGCATTAATTATACAATTACGACAACGGAAACTACGCCGTGAGGTGGTGGCGTTCGGTGTGGTATGGCTAAAGGATCTGGTGGACGGTGAAGCGGTGGCAGCCGACATCCCGATATTCATGCCAGGCGATATACGTCCATTTGAACGAGATATCGGTCCACAGTCGCATGCGGTCAACTTGCATACAGCAGCACACGACACGATCAAGGCGGCGATAGGCACGGATAAATCACTCGTGGAACGATTCGTCGGTCATGTACGATTCAATATAGTGTTCAAAGGTGGTATCGCAGATGAACATCGAAAAGCAAAGCGTGGCAATACTTTCCTACAACGTGCCATGGAAGTACACGATATTGTACATGACGAGAATCTCTCCAATACGGCATCGATGAACCCGAGCTATGAAGACTTGAATCAATCCGTGGATATGCCCGATAACTCGGGAGATTATCAAGCATCAATAGCGAAACAACCAGAACAGGATCATCGTGATAAAGAACGAGAAGAAGAAGAAGAAGAAGAAGAAGAAGCGAGAGAAGCGGGAACAGGAACACCAAGTAGATCAGACAGTAAATCTAATCGATCCAGTTCAAGTAGCGGCGATATTGATCATCGTACACCATCGGATTATTCACGCGAATCCAATGAACTAGGTGATGTCGATGATAGATTCAAGTATCGAGATGATGATAATCGATTAGAGGAAGTCTATGGCGGTGATGGCAACATGTTGTCCTCATCTCGAGCTAGTCTTTCCAATGAATCAGTGCGTCGTAAACAACTTCGAGAGCAAATTGGTTAGTTATTAGAGCATACTCATTGTTAGGATCCCTTACTAACATGTAACTATACTAGGTCCAATGAAGCATAAAGGTGTACGCACGCTTAAATGGGCCAAGGACAAGTTGGATGAGAGCGGTCATAAAGTGAAGCATTTATTACGACCACGACATCGAGAACATTCCAATATGATGGATGCAGAAGGATAATAAGGTGATGATGGTTCTCGTCTATATAATTAATTTGCTACGATTGATATTCTTTATCCCTATGATATATCTATATCTATATCTATATATTAGTATTAGCTGTGTAGTTATTTGTAATAAATCAATCTAAATGTATATGTAAAATGTAAATGTATCCCAGTTATTGATGAGATTGTATATATTAGTTAATGTGTTTATTTACAGCAATCGTCATCTTTATTGTTATTGCGAGACATGTTCGGTCTACAGATTGTAAACGATATCCTCGATGGCACAATCCACTTGATAATTGAAGCGAACCGATTTCGACTCGGTGGCAGGAATGTGCAGTGTCCATTCTAGTAGGCCATTCGGATGACGTCGCACCTTCTTATTACCCGTGGATATGGTGGGTAGACCATCGGTATTGTTCTTCGTATTGGCAGACTGCTCGATGTTAGTGGTGGCTGCCTCCTCGGAGCATAGACCGGGTAATGCCATGGCATCATGATGATGATCCGTGCCACCTGACATGATATGCGATGATGATCCGTTTGCGGCCCATTTCACCATTGCTTTAGCGGGTTCAGTGAGTTCCACGCGAAGACGTTCCTCTTCACTGACGGGCAATTGATCGAATATTTGAACGAATATCGGTTTACTACGACCATTACGTAGATGGATAGACTGTTCGATTGATTGCATACGCACACGGTTAAGGAAACCGCCGGTGAGCATCTTCTTCTTGCGACGTGGATAAGCAATGCTAACGGAAGAGTCAGCACCTAGTGGACAGGTGAATCTCTCACCAACTGCTACACGCTACAATGTTGTTAATCAATGTGATAATAATAACAATCCTACTAGAATATGACTTACCGGAATGTGCGATTTAGTGACATAACTTCCATCGACATAAACATTGCAAGGACCGGGGAACAATGGTAGATCAGTATCATTCTTAGCGAATGCCTATATATAAAGGCAGTGCCAATAATGTTAGTAAATTTGTATTACTACTGCTAATCATCTAGTATAATCGTTGTATCATTACCCGAAGATAAACGTAGCATCCGGTAATCTTGGGGAATGCCACATGAATGAAGGTAGCCTTGATATCCAGGACGGCAACTAGGAAAGGACTGGCTGTTAGTAGTCAAATAATCTTATATATTGTTCATTAACTTACTAGTGACTCGATGAGGCGCATTATCACTTGGTACGGTGGCATCTGCATTCACCTCGAATACCGACATCATGCCGTTAAGTAATGCGGCAGCGTGTGCTGGACCTGTTGTCGATTCGGTATCATCATCCTCATCTTCTTCAATCTCGAATTCACTAATCTCGGTCATGGGCACTTCAATTGCTGGTTGTAGTCCACTTGCAGCTGGAGGTGCTCCGAATAAACTAGCACCAAAGCCACTGCTGTCGGCAGAAGCAGCAGAACCGAAACCACCAGTGCTAGCAGGGGCAGCAGAACCGAAACCACCACTGCTACCAGCAGGAGCAGCAGAGCCTAATCAATTGATTTCTTATTTAATCAGATTATATTAATGAATTATGCAAATACTTACCAAATAATGCTGCGCTACGAGTTGCTGGTTGATGCTGTGCTTGTTGTGCTTGCATTTGCTGTTGCTGCTGCACGAATTGAGTTGCCATAACTAGCTGCGTTTGAGATGTTATGGCTGCCTGTGGAGGTGGAGGCGGAGGTGGAATATTATTATTCATCTTGTTCATGGCCTAGTACATATATATATATATTCATGCATCGGTTAGTTATAGATTCCATTATCGGTATATGCATATGTATTGCGTTTCTTCTTACAAAGGTAGCTTGATTAGTACGTAGGGTGACTCGCCACGGATTAATCTTGTCAGGAATGGTGGTTTGCAACGATGGCATGGCAGTCGAAAGTTTCATACGAACGCCATTCCATGATTCCGATGTACTCTGAACCACTTCTGCCATGTAGTGTAAAGTCAACTGCTGGCTATCACTCGATACTCTGATATCGTAGCGTGGTGTCCAACGAGCACCATGGACAACTATAGTAACAATAAATGATTAGCCCATTGTATAAACATGTTTACTCAAGTGCACATGACTTAACGCTTACTTACCATAAGAAAGTCGAAACTCGGCGTCGTCTAATGCCTCCTCTGCCTCTAGCACCACTTTGGCCGTAATCCATTCTTGCACGTTCTTGTTCTCATTCACGGCGTTCAATCGATTACGCTCTCGGGTGATACGACGTTCAATATCGCGAATCTCCCGTTTACACTTGAGTGTCTTGGTGGCTAGCATACGACTACGACTGCCGTATACCTCCATAAGCTCTTGGAATGATTTGACATCCTTGGTGGGTGTCGGCGACTTGCTATCCTCTTGACCTTTACCGGCGAACATGAAAGCATACGAATCGAGTAATTTGTAGTCCATATTGAGTCGTTCCAATTCGTTGTTTAAATCCTCCTTTTGCCGTTCGAGTGCCCATAACTTTGCACGCTTGTGCTTCCGTGTGGCACGACTATGCGCGCGACCTGGTGGATTACCCTCGACAGCGTGCACGTCCTCCATCAGATCGATCGCTTCTTCATCGGCCGTCTGCTCATCGTCATCGTCATCTTTATCCGGTTCGACCTTGCTTCGATGATGGGACACATCGAGAATAACGATACGGGAAGTTGTCTCCACCCTGTACAGTAAAGAAACGAGCATTAATACGATATCGACATAGCATTCATTCATTCATGCTACTTACCGAATGGTCTCACCGCTTAGTTGCGAGGATAGACCGACTACTTCAATCTCGTTACGACCTGCTTTCAATGAAAGACCACGTATCGGGCGACATATCTCGGCTCGATCAGAGTATACGACCGCCTCACGAGCAGGATGGTCACGGGCGCGTATCTTGTGCTTGGTGGTGTCCGCACTTGCTGACGAGGTCGACGTGTTATTCTGAGTCATACTTGCGTAGATATCCTTGACGAGGCTTGCCTACTCTCAACGACTGACTGGTTCGATGTCGGTGATGTGATATGATAACGACAATAACTAGGAATAGTGGAGGTAAAGGAAGAAGGCCAGTCGAGAAAGGAGATACTACGAATGAATGCGGTAGTGTTGACATGGGTGTGAAATCCACCTCTATTTATACTTGCGACGTCAATAACAGCATTGGTGGCAAATGTGCGCTGTGACTCAATATTATTCTAACAGCAATGCCAAGCACACGAATGTCGTAAGCAAATATAGGACGTTTTTTTATTTTATACCATGCTATGATTACATTTGTGGTTGGCTAATACAAAAGAATGTAGTCACGTCTATGATGGCCAATATACAGGCTTTTTCCATCCAATTTGCGCAGTTAGCCTTCTGTTTTTACGAATAAATAATAATTAACACTTACAAGTACAAGTACCCCCGTATTCTGTTTCCCAGCCCCTCTCCCTTTTGGGGAAAGACTGGGGCGATAGCGATAACCATCGCGGATAAATTGTTATTTAATGTTTGGTTCCCTCTTAATCCTGTTCTTCATTGCTTGAACGTTTAGAAGGAACGGTACTTTGTCGGAATTGTGTTGGAACACCAGTTCCACTACGAAGGCATTTGGTGATTTGAATGAAATCCCGACGAGCAACCATAACCCCGATTCCACAAACGATACTCGAATCCTTTAACTTGCATGTCCTCTTTATATTTTTTGATGTGTGCATCTAGTAGAATAATGAATTAGTATACTGTAATAAATATCAAAGTGTAATGAGTTATACTTACCGTAAGGGATCATAACAAGTAGTAGGACACTTTCTCATTGATAGTGTGGGAGCTATGGTTGCTCGATTGCTCAAGCACAGTGTGTAGACGATATACGATAAGGTAGTGTGAGTAGAGTGTAATAGGGACGATTGAACTGGAAGGTGAAGATAAGTTTATTCAATTCGTACAAAATAGGACCCATATTTATAGTGGATAATGTATATAGGTGTGAAGATATTGAAACTATGGTGAGTGTTGAAGGGACATGGCTGTAATACCAACATAAATACCAATATCATGATGTAAGAGTGATAGAAAATATGTAACAACTAAAAATAACGGTTAAAAATAACTGTTACAATCTCATAACAATGTTACGTCTATTATTGTAATCATTATAATAATTGTAACAGTGTTATGGATTACGTTTTAGATTTCTCTTAATCCCATTTCACAATTATTATATTAATGTTAACAATTGTGTAGAGTTATCTATTAATAAACTGCAAATGTTAAAGGATAAATGCGCAAATTGGATGGAAAAACACTGTATTTTCAGTATTTACCTCATAGAATGTACACGTATACACACATATATATATAAACACACATATATAATTATAGCACTTTTAAACATCTACTAATCTATATTGAAGAATGTTTGTTGTATTGCATTCAACGCAATCAAAATAAGACGTGTTTATCAACTGTACCATTTATAGATGGTATATTATATACCAATTGCATTCTATGGTAAAAAGTATGATACACAGCAAGGAGAGTGAAGGCGACACATGATGTCGATATTGTGGATGATGGATAGTTGTAGTGGTGGTGGCGGCGGCGGCAAACGTGCTTATTGCGATGTATAGCGGCGGCAATGATAAATGCGGCGGCTAAACCAGATCGAGCAACTGCGGCGGCGGCGGCGGCGACCACAAACTATATAGCGCTTCTATGAGCGGTAATGGAGGATGGTGATGATAACACACTGTTGTATATATGTGTGTGTGTGTTGTTTATGAGTGTATGTTGGAAAAGAAAATATGAATTCGTGAATAAAATCAAAAAAAAGGCATGCATGGACTAAACGGATATTTTTTCCGCCTTGCCTACGCGTGTCTCTATATCGCCAACCGGGGCGATAACTGCTAGACGCGCACGCGCATGCATCGTCGCTTGCTCGAAGCCATGTATATCAGAGATGCATAGAAAATATGCGTGGAAATGTAGAGAAGAAAAACGCACAAAAATGCAGAAAGCGAAAATAATATAGGCATACGCAAGAACGGCGAGCAATATGAGGAAAGCCTCTATATAGGAGTTGGGAACGTGAAGGTTCTAACAAGACGGATTTGTATGAGTTGAAGATAGTGTATGTATATAATCGGATGAAAGAGAGAGAGAGAGAGAGAAGCAATAGCGGAAAGAAAGACAGAAACATGAATGAGAATAGAATACACGGCATGTCTAACAACGATGATGCTGATGATAATGCTCTTTTGATAATAAAAGAACCATCAACGACATTACCGTGTATTCGTGTATTCTCGGTTTCGCATTGCCTACTACTTACTACTACTACTACTATTACTAGTAATAGTAGTCGTAACAGTGGTGATGGTGATCATCACACACTGTGACACAACTAACAAGTAGATTGTATCTATGCCGGCCAACGAAAAAGGCAGGCAGACACAGCAGGCAACCGACAAGCCGAGTCCATCTAAAGGTGTACATCGGAGGTTTGCCGGCGCGAACGCTTAGAAAGCAAAGATAAATGGTCGATAGGGAGTCTTGCAATGATGAAAGTGTAAGACGCTTATCGACAAAGATATCCTGGACCATGGACGTCCGGAGAGAGTAAGGAGCGTTGATAGCGCACGCGCGCGGTGAGTATCAATATCTGGTGCAAATACTTGCAGCAATAGGAGATGACCGGCTTGGCGATGAACTGTTTCCTTTGGGAAAGAGCGCTGATTGTTGCAATGGGGAAGATATATAGATATATGTATGTATGTATGTATATATATATATTGGGACGTCCGGGATGCTTGTATCGGTGATGAAGAACGAACGTCGGGAAGGGAAGGAACCAGGCGGATGAGAGTGTTGGTGAAGTAGATTAGGGACTATTACGCGATGTATGTATATTAAGGTGGAGGGAAAGGGACTTTTGTCGAATTACAAAAGGCGCATTGCTTCACTACATCGAATGTGATTATGTAGGGAAGAGACAATGCTTCTATAGCTGTATACGTATGTATATATATAATGGGAACCAGAAATAAAAACTGGAATCATCCTCCGAATGAACGAATGTATCCATCCAAGCATGCATCTGATTGTGTCGTAACTATCAGATAGTGTGCATCGAATGGTGGACACATGCCGCTCATCAAGATTATCCATATTAGAACTGCACAATTGTATAAGTGTATAGAGATAAGCCATATAAAAAACGAAACGCAGGAAATAAGCGCCTAGTTAACAGAGAAGGCAAACAGATGGACACAAAAACAAAAAAGCGCAGATATGATAGGACTATAATAGTAACATGATATAGAGATGATGGAATGACGCTAGGGAAAGAGGAGAAGAGAAGGAAGGAGAATAAGGAAAATAGTGATGGTATTTGGCGATTAGTTAACACTGTAACAAGCGTACACATGTTAGATCATCGTAGCCAAATAGAGGAAGGATGATAAGCGCGTCAAAAGGGAAGAATGATGGTGATGATGATGATGATGATGCTAATGTGCTAATCCATTATTTGCTAGAGAAGCAAACGGATATATTAGCGCAAAACGATTCATACAATCACACCAGTCATTCGAATAGTAGTCGTTTTTTCTTTTGGCATTTTGTCTAGCTTAACAAAAGCCGATTATATATATGTATGTATGTATAAATCGCGTGTAATTAACAGTGATATGGCTGCTGATGTTGTGCGTATGCAATGTAGTTGAAGGATAGTAGTGATGGTGATGAAGTTGATGAAGGTGATTTGGAATAATAGTCAACGGGTCGGTAGTCATTCATGAAGTTAGTAGTATCAAACGTGAAAAAGGCGTCATTATGTGTTGCGTATGCAAGTGGCGTAAAGTATAACTGGACAAACGTTAGTTGACTAGTTGAGAATAGTGCATAGTTGAGAAGGCAATAGAGTGATATTGCTACAATGATTAGACGGGTGGCAGCTCTGAAAGGGAAATTAAACGTTACATGGCGCGTCATCTGATCCGTAGACCACAACATAATCATCAAATGGTTGATCTTCTCTTAACAAGAGAGAGAGAAACAAACACAAACTAGCCAAGTATACATGTATCAACAGAATATGTATACAATCACTAGAGTTGCGATAAATAATGGTGTATCATTGACTCGTTGCTTAGCGTGTTGATCTTCTTCATAAAACAACCACCACAACCTATTAGATTGCAATAGTGCATCATGTTGCCTATAACAATCCATCAATCATAGTAACTAACTAGATACAATAGAAATTATTAGAATTGTTATAGAATAGATTACAATAACATCAAGTAAATCAACTAATAATGGCAGCAGCATGAAGTAACAATAACTAAATTGTTAAACAAACGCGCACAATAACTAGTTGATCTACCTGATCATCATTATTATCATTATCCTATTAAACTATTCAATAATTAATATTCCATTGCAGTATAGTACTAGTAGTAGTTTGTCGTTTATGTCGAGATGAACAGTCTAGCTCGAATCAATAACCAGCAATTAATCATCCAATCTAATGGTGTATTCATAGTCGATATCATTATTATACAGTAGTCATTTGAGTATCATTTCGTGTCGTAGTTGTTGAGATCTGTGCGCAGACACACGTTACCTATAATTATACCATTTCAGATAATGTCTTCCATTGCAGTATCGTATATCAGGAGTATCATCATCATCATCATCTGCAAATATCGAATTAGTACCATATGAGTGCGCAACCTATTAGCCCCCGTAATATAACCACAACATGCATGCCTACCGACCCGTAACTTGATTCCAAATAAAGCGATAAAGTGTAGTAGTAGTAGTAATTGGCGGCATACGAGTTAGGAAGGGCGGGAAAGGGAATCAACAACCAGGTGTCGAATAAAGGGAAAGTATATAAAACAACAATATCAATAGTAATCATATTCTGATGATATCATGATGATATGATAATGATGATAATTATAGTACACATACACGTAGATTAGCATGATTAAACGCGTTCATAACCGTTTCATCATCAACACTAACTAGATATGTAATATGTCAAACTATTATCATCATCAGCATCAACATAAGTCATAGAATATAATCGTTGAATCATTCGTAATAAATGAAACACGTCATCGAGAAGAAGAATATAGGAAAGAGGGAACGGCGGGATAATAGCATAGCTGATAAGTGAATGAAAGACGAGATAGAAGAGAGAAGAGAGACGATAGAAAGTGCAAAACGAATTGAACAGAACGTAACAGCAAACGTAAAAAAATAAAAAAAAGCGGATAAAGAAAAGGAAGTAAGGAAAGGGAATATACGCGTACGCACGCACAAATAGTAAACACTACTTTTATCGCTTAATGGAAGAAAGAAGCGGGGACGGCGGCAGCTGGAGTACGGGAGGCAACACCAGGGAATGCCATGTTATTTGGCTGTGGGTGTGGAAGTTGTTGTTGTTGTTGATGATGATGATGATGTCCACTACCAAAGCCAAAGGTAGGCGAGATGCTCGATACCGGTGATGGAATGCCAGTCAGTTGTGGTAGATGACGTGTCTCCAACATTGGTCGTGGCAAATGGAAACTGGCCAACGAGTGAGCCGCTTGCTTATCGGCTGGCGATAGCATCATGATAGACGAGACCGGCTCGGTCTCCGGAGTCAATGGTAGCGGTGATGGGCTGGCCGAATCACTCATGGTTCGGTGTACGCCATGGGCAGCAGTGTTGTTGTGGTTGCTGCTGCTGTTGTTGTTGTTTGGCTGCTTGAAGGTGAGTTGAAATTCCTTCCATTGCGGACTGTGATAATTGCGTTCATGACGAGTCAATGTCGTGCGACGAGTGAATGTCTTGCCACAGCCTGGGTGTTGGCAGGCATAAGGGCGTTTACCGGTATGGGTACGGCGATGACGTGCCAATGACGATGACTAGAATTGTATAAAGGATGGTGATGGTAAGATGGACATAAACAGAAGGGTTAGTAAAAAAACAATGTTTCATGTGAGCATGGAAGACAAGTGACAGATAAAGAAAAGATAGAAGAAGAGAGGCAATGGAAGGCATTGCGGTGTTATCTAGGATTGCGTATAAGGCAGGCTTACACAGCACAACTAAATCTAGGATATATCCATCACAGTTGGTCCGAGAACGTAAATGATAACATTTAGGGACACACACACACACACACCTATCGGTGATGTACCTATGATATGTCATTTGTTGTGCATGTGACTGCTCATCGTCGCATTGACACACATTATAGAAATGATGATGGCAATGATCATAATGAGTGGTGAAACAAACACTTACATCGCTGAATGATTTGTTGCATCCTTCCCATTCACACACGTGTGGACGTTCACCGGTGTGCGTACGGAAGTGGACAGTGAGCGCTGAACGCTGAATAAACTTCTTGTGGCAACCGGGCCATTCGCAGGTGTAGGGGCGTTCACCGGTATGAATACGACGATGTCGTGCCAGATCAGATCTGCGCGAGAATGTCTTATGACAATCGGGCCAGTCGCAGGAATGACTTCCTGGACGATCCATGGACAAGGATCCATTCAACGAATGAATCGAGTTGACAGGAGAGATTGGCATGACATCGAGAGTATCCATGCTGGCGAGTGCCGTAGTGGATCGTGCGTGCATGTTGGTCAATGGAATGGGAGATGGTAATGGATAATGGCTAACGTGATGACACATCATCTCAGGTGCCGAATCATAGTCCTCTGGCTCTGGAGAAGCACTTGGGGACATGTCCATGACCTCTTCTTCGTGATTCAAAATCAAGCTAAAGTCCATTATGATTACAGTCGATGGTGAGGTGGTGTTGGTAGTGTTGGTAGTGGTAGTGGTGAACTACGGGAGACGTGAGTAGAACGACGGCTAGAAAATAGAAAGAAGAGATGGTCAGAGCAACAGGGTTAGTAATTTGTATTACACAGCATGTGATACGCTTTTTCTTTTCTATAAAGTCGCGCTTACAAAAAAATAAGGGAATAGCGCTACCAGAGGCTGTAATAAAGATAAATGTAATGGGAATCGTTGTCTATGCAAACGTGTATATAGTGTATTTAGAGTGATGTAATATGATGATGATGATGATGATGGTGATGATGATGATTAGAAAGGAGCGTGGAGAGTCGAATAATGGAGTAGTAGTAATAATAGGAGTAATAGTAGTAATAGTGTAGACCACTTGTGTATATAAGGTAAGTGGTATCAAAATAGGTGTAATAACGCGCAGAGAGGATTACAGTAAAGGTGAAGATGAAAGAGGTGCTGATATTTTTTGACAGGAAACTATGGACGCTAATAGTTTAAAGGGAAAGGGAAGCCGCAGAGTGACGCAATATTGCGTAGCAATGATAACAATGTAATCAATAGAATGAATATGCGAATCAATGAAACAAGGGGATGGGGACAGTTCGCAATCAACGCTGCAGTCTGTGCTTTGTGTTTGTAAGTGTGTGTGTGTGTGTTTGTGTTTTGTAAATGTGTGTTTGTAAGTGAGTAGAGGGATGAGTAGGAGATAGAGTAGTTAGGATGGGTCTTCTTTGGATATCTTTTAAATTCGAATACGCAATTGTATAATAGAGCAGTTGTGCAAGGACGAGATAATAAGTGTATATGGCACGAGTGGGATGATCACAGGAATGTGCAGGCAATGGTTGCACAATGGAATGAGCCAAGGCAAGTGTGTAGTGGTGGTAATAGTAGTAGTAGGAAGGGGAGAAATGTGGAATGTGGAATAAGCAAGGGATTAATGCAGGAAGCGATCAGCGTGTGGCGGGATGAGGGATGAATGGAATTTAAATAAAAAGAAAAATGTCGAATGCGATGATGGATTGCGATGAATGAATCAAATCAAATCAGTGGCACTAGTAATAGTAATAGTAGTATAGTAATAGTAGTAGTAGTAGAAAGAAAAGCAGAAGAAGGAAAGGCAACGGATAGAGAGAGAAAGAAAGAAGGAAAGAAAAAGATATACGCAATATAGAAGAAGGATCGGTGATGGGAATATTCGAGGGGACACACACAAGTAAAAAAGAACCGTGAAGGAAAGACGCAATCACAATGAGGAAGGTGGTTATTGATGATGGTGAACAGACCCGTGTTTGGTAAGTAATCAACGAGGGCAAGTCAACTAATAATTCTAAGTGCGCGACCACGAATGGCTACAAACGAACACACACACGCGCGCACAAGCAAACACACAAGTAAACACAAGCAATAACAGACGGGTAGACACTGACAGACACGACTACGAAAGCACAGTGCTGAAAAGAGTTCAGAAACGCAAAATGAGGCGCGGATCGTGAATCTGCGGCAACCAAGCGGACAAGGCAAAGGAACACGAATGTGATGATGGTGATGGTAGGTGATGGTAGGTGGCGAGTGTTGTGACAATGATAGAAAAAGTGAACGTGAGTGAGAATGAAGCGGTAATTAAAAAATAAATGGCGAACGGACAATGGGCGAGTGGCGGAGCTTTTGTATCATTTCAAGAAAAGTAAATTGGCCATCGGAGATTGAAACAAATACGGCGAAAAGAACCGGTAAGACTAAAAGAAGGAACGGATCGGCAACAAGGCGGGACACGCGTGTTGACTAGGGGAAAGCAATAAGGAAAATAACACCTTTGACATAGGTTCATCGTTCCAAGCTCAAGTCATCTCTAAATTCATACGCACACACACACACACACTCACACACCCTACAGACAACGTGGCAAGCAATGATGATGATAATTATGATGATCTGGTAACGATACGCACAGGCACGTGGCGACTCGTACACTCGTATGTATGTGCGAGACTGAACCATGGACAAGCTAGCAAACCTGAATAGAATGATTCTCCTTGGTAGAGATGCCATGGTGGCAGTGCTATTCATAAAATGGTTGATTCTAAGATTACTACTCATACTCATGAGCCAGCTCGTACAAAATCACGCGTGGGAGGGACGTGTAGAAAAAGCCGTAAATAGTCAACTAGATTTAGGAATAGAGGGGCTTGGAATCGGTTGTCCACACTGATTGAACAAGGCAGCAAGGCAAGGCACAGTGAAAAGCCATGCTGGGTTTGGGTTCATTCCCGCTTGTAACACACAGTTTTCCATCCTTCGGTGGTTACAATCAGACCGGATTCGTAAAAAATAGGACAATTTAGTAAATTACAACTGAAAAACGTCATATGAGTTGCCAATATAAAATGTTGTCTGGATATTAGGCCACCTTTGTCGATGGTCAGTGTGTGTGTGTGAGCATGAGAACGAGTGACAATATCCTTAACGTTTCAATTTTAATTGGTACTAGTCAAACATGGTAACCACAATAAAAATGGATAAAGAGTGTAAATGTATAAATGTATATAATGCAATGCAACAGGACCAAGTCAGCCCTACTTGATGATCGCCGATAGACATGTAAAATGCAGAAAGTTGACTTGTGGCAAAATATGAGAACAGACATTAAGAAAAATGATGAATTGTTTTCTATGTTATCTGCACGCACTATGAGAGTGCGTGTGAACAGACAAGGCCATCATCAGCATTAAACTGTAAACAATGTGGTGGAAGATGCGTGTGTATGTGTGTGTGTGTCTGTATGTATGTATATGTGTGTACGAAATGTGCCATGGAAACATAGAGACCCTTGGTCTCGCCTTTGATTACAAGTATGCACATGGTCAGCGTGCCATATCATCTAGTGTCACATTACCGCAGGTAAAGGTAATTATAATTGAAACAATGACGATATCAATATCATTGAAGGCAAATTACACTGTGATACACCTTGCTATAGTGAATACTGAATGTGCACATTAGGCAAGTTCGTCTCAGTATTCCAAGTGGATTTGTAACATTCATACAATATAGTATCTACCAAGTGTAGTACAAATATCAGTATGCACCGTGCATCTTTTGATATATTTCCTTAGACAAACACTATATCTGCTAAGTCAGACCTTGTCCTACTCGCAAATGTTGTCTGTATAGCGTGTACCATTAAACATTATTCATGCCATCTCCTCACATGGCCTCAGAATCATCATCATCATCATCATCATGATCAGCATCATCGTTGTTCATTTGGTTAGGTGGATTATCGACACTCATCGTAGTCATAAAACTAGACTGCACCATGTGATCCATATGAATGAAGCACTAAGGAGATGTGGATGACGGGTAAACAATCAAGAAGTATTGGCGAAGCATGTTAGCATGCCTATGCTACATGTGCTATGGCGTGTGTGCCACTGATCGCTAGACCAATGAAATGATAACCAGTCAATGCGGATGCACTTGATGTAACGTGTGCTCGTTATAACACTGATTCACGTGTTGATCAACGAATATTTAAAAGTAAAGCAAGAAATGAAGCCGTCACAACAAAGGCCCAATTTAGCAGGGAACATCATTGCATGTCCAAGATGGCAAAGCTAGCCAACTTGCCAATTGAGAGAATACACAAATCAAGCAATCGATCCAAGCCATTTATGGAGTGGAATAGCGTAAGAGTAACGGATGATGAGAGAAGGTTTCATTGCAGCAAAAACGGAAGAAAAGAATAGACGGATTGATTAACAGAGCAATGGTCAAGTAGAGAGAAACGAGATGGTAATGATGGTAATAGCACGCGTCAACTCAAAAAGAAGTGTGATCTCTTACCTTAAACAGTCGATAAACGATTGAACGACTAGGTTTAGATAGCGGATGACACGCGGTTAACGAATAGAACGTCAACTACTGTTATGAACACGCTATGTTTTACTAATGGCCTGTTCGAATCTAAATGAAAAGAAAAAAGAAAAAGAAAGAAATAGCGAATATAAAGCAAAAAGTGGTGCAACTGTTAGATGATGTAGAATTCACGTGAATACACATAGGTGCATGTTAATTCATTAATGGACAAGAATAGACAAGCGTAGTGCAATGATCGGCCAATGTGTACACGCATGCGTATGCGTGCGTATGCGCGTGTGCTTGTCTATTTTTCTGTTTGTGCGTGTGCGTGTGTGTGTGTGTGCAAGGACAAGGGGACACAGCGGGGAAGAAGGAAGGAGTGCGAGGCGAATTGCTTAACAAAAAAGAGCCAGTATTCGTGGACATGTGCCCGATCATATTCATTCTATGCTTATCCAGAAGGTCCGTGGGCTTATACACCTCGACCTAGATAGGTGGTACAATATGACACGACAGCATTCGAATGGCAGGCAGTGGTGGTACAGACGTTGTGTATGTGGACAACGAACGCTAGTACCATGCAAGAAATTACAAAGAGAAAGGACAGCAAAAACCGTGGGTGGGTATGTACTTCCATACTTGTGGCTACTGACGTTCAAGTAGAGGAAAACAAGTGAAATAGCCTGGCCAGATTGCCAGGAACCGGTGAACACATGGTGTGACACTAAGGAATGACGAGTCATAGATTGACAAGTGGACAAGCAACCAGCCAATCTAGACCATTGTGTGTGCGAGCGTGTGTGCAAGTGTGCAAGTGTGCAAATGTGTGTGGGTGTGCGAGTGTGTGTTAGCCTATGGTTCGGCTTGGGTGGATGATCATCAAGGGCGCAGTAAAAAAAATAAACCCATTGCCATTCTGGGATATACACCACAATGTATCGGACAACAGTCCACACACTTACCGAAACGTTTCGGGGATGAACTTAACGACGACACTAGTAGAGAATCGATGTTAATCAAGAGTGACAAGGGAGAGGGGAGAGAGAAGGAGAGAGAGAGAAGGTGTGTGGCCTTAGTAAAAAGGAAAGATAACAGGCAGGGTAATGGACGGGTATGAAATGAAGAAGAGTGCAGTCAATCGAGAAGGATGTTCAAAGGTAGAAAAGTAGCGAATATTACAGAGAACACTGGTAAATTTCTACAATTTAAATGTTCTCGCACAAGGAATAAAGAGACGTCAAATGAGGAATGATGGAACCACTAGGAGAGGTTGAATGGTAATAGCGGTGAAAACAACGACGATAACAACGACGATAACAACGACGATGATGAGGAGGAGAAGGAAGAGGAGAGGGAAAGAAGAATTATTAGCACAAATAAACAGTTGGTTCTGGTAAGAAGACCAGACGAATACTTGGATAATGTGCTACGAACAATGGCGGTGTTAAGGGAATACAGGGAGATTAGATGAAAAAAGAAGAATGAGAAATGTATTAAGATTTCTGGATAAAGCGATGTGTTTTATTCGTAGTTGCAGCTATGTCAAGAAGTAGATACACCACTTGATCATACAGCAATGCAAACAAACAAACAAACGAACAAATATCGCGTGATGTTAGGCGGGGTAAATGACGAGAATGGATGAATGAATAAATGAACGAATAGAAAGAAAAGAAAGAGAAGAAGAAGAAGAAGAAGGAAGAGTAAGAGGAACGAAGAATAGAAAGAAGAAGAAGAAACTAGATATTAGCGAGCGTATGGATAGTAATAACGGTGATAATGATGATACGTGTTGAAATGAAGAGTAGCGTGGAAGAAGAATAGGTGAAGAGTAGTAGGAGAAGAAGGTTTACCGACACGTGGATACTAGATGCCAGGTCTGTTCACTGTCAATGCCAGAGAATAGCCCTTGATGGTAAATAAGAAGAGAATGGGGATAGCGAATGACGTGGACGACAATAGTCGGGATATTCGTAGAGCAATCGAGATACGGAGGAATTGTTAGGGATGGCGGGGATGGCAGCGACGGGAAATGAAGAGGAAGATCGCAAGAAAGCGAGGACAATACACGGAGTAGATTAACGTGGCGATGTTGAATATAATAGAAAAAAATACATCAAGCGTGGCAATGCAATATCGAAATAACCGGTGATGCATCCATAGAACAAATGACGTTACTACGAACAGGATCTGTGATGGCAGTGTAGGTGATGTTTGGCTAGAAATAGAGAAACATGAACGGGGACATGCGAGCAAGTATTCGTGATGTATGAGTGGTGTGCGAGAGAACGAGAAATTGACAGCAGGTGGAGTAGAGAAACACACACACATAGCACACTGCTAACAAGTCAAGCAAAGGCGACAGTTGGTCAGAATGACCCGGCAACGAGAAATCCTGCTGTCTTTGGGATCAACACGGTTAAGGCGGTATTGGCGCATGCGTGTATGGATTAGCAACGAGAAACGTATCGAGTTAGTCATACGAGTATTTACAGATAATTAGAGCGAGAATGATGCGCGTATGCGGGGAGAGAATAACGAAAAGAGAAACATTTCGCAGTCCTCGTTTACTTAGAGAGAAAGAGGAAGAGAAAGAGAGAGAGAGATTGTTCACTAATTATGATATGGTATGCTGATTGACGGGTCTCAATGGTAATGATTGACATGCAATGCCGGACTGATAATGCCCGTTCATAAATCTCTACATTGCGAACACTATTCTCTCTTTCTTTCTCTCCCCTCTCGCGCGCGCGCGTGTGTATGTACGTACATATGTACATATGTATGTATGTATGTATGTATGTGTAACCGTGGAGGTAGTCTATCTATCATTCTGCAGACCCTAGAGAAGACATGATGGCAACTGCAGCTTACGATCCAGTGAATACGCCTTGCCTACTCCTGATTGATTGATTGATTGATGGATTGATTCATTGATAGATGGCTTAATTGATTGGCTGCCTGGTTGGCTGATTGATTCTAGGCCATGAGACTGCCATCGAGTGAAATGAAGCTGCAATTCAATCCATTCTATCATTTATTTAAGACTTGATGCTATGGAATAGTCATTCCTATCATTGACGTAGGATTTAGCACTAATATTGCTAACACGCACATTCGAACTAATAACTAGCCAGCAGTATACTAATCTATTTTATTTACATTCAACGTATATCTATCTATGTATCTATGTATCTATCAGAATGACACCATTTCATTGCGTGCCATTTTACTGCTTTTCCCTTCTTTCTTACTGCAGTTGCAATCGCGATGCCAGTCTCGATGCTCATGAGCCGGGTATAGATAGTTTCCGGATGATTTGTTGCTGAGTGTTCCCGCTTTCTGCTGCCGTTGCTGCTGTCGCGCCATGTGGTTACCGTTTATATTGGTAGCACTTACAGGCACAAGGTGACCGGCACCATTGAATCATGGCATGCAAGTAACATTTATTGTTCTCATGCAAACACGCAGATAATTATTGTTCGTGGCCTATAATCGACCGTACATACGCGATCCTTAAAAGGCCAAGGACTGACATCTAGCCGGTAAACAATCAACAATTGACTAGGCAAGGAATAGCAATAGCAATGACAATGGCAACGACAATGGCAGTTAGTGTACTTTCTACAATTTACGGGCTTGACTCCATTTAGTCAATGTGGAAGCACATGTTGTGCCATTTAGCCATATCCATTTCGAGTCATCTCAAACACTGATGGATTCGGAATTAAACCGTACATTCTACGTTTGTCCAACATTGAACATCACTGGTGAGACATCCGGTTGTTAGTTTTTTCTCTCTCTCTCTCTCAACGCAGTCCAGATGCAATATTGCGCTTTTTCGTCATTATGACGACTAGTAGGTGAGTAGCACTTTGTATTGCCTACTTTCATGCAAGCACATGAAATAATCATGAACGCGTGCAGCTAGACAAATGTTATCCTTAGTACTGCGTTGAGCAAAAACACACACACACACACAACACAACAAACACATACGAACCTACATGGGCGCGCGTGTTTGTGTGTTTGTATGTGTGTGCAAATCGTACACCTATAATATGCGGTGATATGATTTCTTGTTAAATGAGTTGGAACGCTCTCATTGGTTCCAGCTTCGATACTTTTACGAATGCGCGAACCAACAAGGCCGATTTCCTAGTTTGTACATACAATCTTCGAGCCATATGTCACGTCCCCTTAAACTACTGATCACAAACTTACAACGCTAGCCTCGTTGCTTGTAGCCTCGTCGAATCACACGCATGCAGAATGATCCTGTTAATTCGCTTCATAATCTTTTTATTTATTTATTTGACTATTGCTAAATCGCGTGTTACTGATAGGAAAAAAACATGTGGTGCAACAATCAATGATTTGTTGTTTGATGTTTCTATTCATATAGAATCGGATTCATTGTAAAAACAAGTTTATAACAAAAACAATTAGTTCGTAAAAAGGTTCCTGTCAAATGTATGTACAAGTCGCTATAGTCTTCTCGTTGATTTCTACCACCTGATATGTCTCATTCCCTTATCGTTATCGAAATGGCCACTAAAAGTTGGTTACACTGCTAAAGGGGCTTTTGTCATACCCACTGAACATTGCATCCCTTTAGCATGAATTGGAATGTGAATGGCGTTCACACTGATTGTTTGGCATTACAGCAAGCAGTATTCGCTATTACAATATAGTCCGGTCATGTGCGCTGATGTATTGTCGACATTGTAGTCAAAGAAGATTGTTACGTATCCTTGACGTAATCGAACAACGTTGAAGGTTGTACCGCATATTGTTGATGCTGATGCTGATGCTGATGCTGATGCTGATGCTGATTGCTGATGCTGATGTTGATGACGTTGCCGGTAGTAATGCGTGATAGAGCACTGTCATCCGTCTAGGCTTGCATTGGATCTAAACATAATTAGAAAGAGAGAGAGAGAGAAGGATGTAAGGATGTTAGCACTATATACATGCAACTTGCTAGTCTAATCATATCGAGCAGAGGACGTTACACTACGAATGCTCGGCATTCTTTTATCTGAAGAATCTGACATCTTTTCATTTGACAAAGTACGCATGAACACTAGTTGACGCAAGCGGTCACCAGTGCAGCATGTGCTTTTTCTCTCCGCATGTCTATCACTCGCAATCATGTAGCTCGGGCAACACATACGCCTGGGTAATTGTACGTGTAACGGCGGTAGTTTACCCTCCGGAAAAGGAGCATGAGCAAAATCATCCGGCCACATAGGACACCTTTGTAAGCAAAAAGTACACGGGCGATAACGACCTTTGGCCTACAATAATAGAGGTCGCATGATGATCTGTGCATATTCGTGGGCACGCGCCACATAACTAACAGAGCAGCGATTCAATCACGCGTAATTGCAGAATGCAGCTTTGTGTGTAACACTCGCTGACATTGTGAACATAGAACATAGAACATAGAAGTATAGTTAATTGCAATGAGTCTACTAGGTCGTTTCAGTTATCGACGTTGTAAATAGCATGCCTTCAATCCAACCCCATCAATACACACGTACACACACACACACGTCTTTATTTTCTAATGCTGCACGCGTACATATTCTGCAACACCGATATTGCGCTGTTTTCTTCTATGATCACAAAAACAAGTAGGGCATTTCTTACTTATCGTATGGGTCACCACCTATTGGTATGACAGCGTAAATGAACACAAACAGTTTTCTACTTTAAATAGACAGTTCAACGAATGAAAGCCATAATTGAATCTGACAGTCGTCCATCACTTTTGTAATTGTTGACCGATAACACTGAATTCACTGCGAATCTTCCTCTTTTGAGTATTTGCATATCTTCGGCAACATTATACATGAATGGTGGCTTGCTTCAATATATTTCTAATCCTATATTTATATATTCCGTAAGAAAATACTTGCCGTTATTAAAATCGTCTCTTATAATATCGACTTTTGATATTATCGTATATTTATTCTGTTCTGTTTTATTTTTTGCTCTTTATATACATAAATCTTTACTTTACTTTACTTTTTACTAAACTCTTCTAAACAGCATTATCAACATCGTCGATAGTTTTCATATCAGTGCTAGTTCATCTCCTCATTCCTACACTCAGCTTATCAAGTCTTCTTTTCATTGTTAATTTTTTGTTTATTCTTTTCCTTTCAATCAACAGTATTTATTCTTACTAGTACTAGTGCTAGTATTGTAATCTACCTATATTGTAGAGTAGTTTACAATAAGCAAAATACTGCTTGCACACATCAGTTTGTGTACACGCGCTCTTTGCAGACACGTGGTGATTAAAATAGGTTATATTATTGTCAGTTGATTGGAGCGCCTTGGCCCTCCTCAAAAAACAACAACAACAACAACAACATTTCAAGGCACACATTGACAGTCATGGAAGCTCCGCCATTATTATCTCAATCTGTTGCCTCGTCCAACACTTTACCACCTGCAGCCACTGTTACTGCTCCTACTCTCGCTACCAACGACATTAGTGCCACGGTGCCATTTATTGTCTCGCAGCCTCAACTACCTTCTACTGTTTCCTCGTTCTCCCCCACTACTTTTTCGACTCAACCGTTATTATTATTACATTCGCAACCACCACCACTAATAGTCTCACCAACACACGACAACGAATCTATAATTGTCACTAATCCCTGTATTTCCCTCGTCTCGATAGCTCACTCTACTCGTAATCGTGTACTATCTTCAAGACTCTCGTTTGTCGCTCATTCTGACGAGGACGACAACGATAACGACGACAACGACTCAATACATAACCGAGCTGAATCTCGGTATTATTCCAGTCGATATACACATAGTCATAATTCTTTAGATTCAAATATTACGTATCCATCCATAATTACTCACGATAACAGTCGAATTACACGAGATTACCATACACCAATCATGCTAACAAGCGAGGATAATACTGCAATGAGCATGGAATGTATCTCGACACATCCATGTCGCAAACTAGCGGGAATAATCATGGTAAACCAGGTGAGCCGGCCGGTTCCGGTGCTATATCCGTACGAGCTGTCGGTCGACGAAGCCACGACACCGACAACAATACCATTCACTCGTTGATAGCTCATCCGACTACGGGTCAGGATAATCGTGTTGGTGCCGTGTCAAATAAGCGTAGTTCAGCACTTATTCCTGTTGCTGCCGATTTCAACATGAATAGCACTGACGCTGATGAACATAATGGTACGCGTGATGTGGTGGCAAGCACTCTAGAATCAACAGAGCATAACAAAGAGACCATGACAACGGATGAGCTAACAACAACGAATCCACATCGTCGCTATTCTCATACCAATGCAAAATCGATGCAACCAGCTGCTACTGTTACTACTGCTGGGACATCACCATCATCAGCATTGGCTGAACCTGATGCAAATGATCCTGGAAACTCGACATTAATTAGTGAAAATGCGTACAGTGATATACGAATGGCTTATACATCACCAGTGAATAGTTCAGCTACTGATACAGATATTCAATTGCAATCAAAAGTTGATCGATATGGATTTATACATGGTAATGATGACGAGGATGATGATGATGAGACATTTGCCATGAATGCTGTTCAAACACCTGCGTAAGTAGACATTACTATATGGGATATACAATAATTAATGATTATATGTATTAGTGAGAAACGTCGCGAAAGTAATCGTGCACTCAAATGGATGCGCATGGCCACAAAACGATGGAGTTCCACTACTAGTTCACTTTACTCGTTCCGTCTATCATCCAAGGTATGCTGATACTACTACATTGTATTGCATTACTATTACTAATGAAAAGAAATCAGTTCAAATTACGTGTGTTCAAGGGTATTCCAGATTGCTGGAGAGCAGAGGCATGGTAGGTAGTCCATCGATATCATAATAATAATGATTAGCTAATATACGTGTATGTCAGGCATTTCATGCTTACCACGGGTAATTCCACATCAATGTCGGAAGAAGCCATCGCTGCCTCCTACCAGGTAAATCAATATAAATTATACGATTGATGAATAATAACTAATCACACACACACATATATATGTAGGTACTTTTACGACAAACCTCGCCACATGAACATCAAATCGATATTGATATCGAACGTACCATACGATCTCATGTGATGTTTAGTCAACGTTATGGCCCAGGGTATGTACTAACTAGTGAGATCAACTATAACGTTATGCTTACATTAGTGATTGTGCCATCTAGACAACGCCACCTATTTAACATACTGTGTGCCTACTCAAATGCTGTACCTGATGTTGGCTACTGCCAGGGTATGGCCACGATTGCTGCCATACTATTACTATATTTTGATGAAGAGGTAAATAGTTGATGTGCATTCTACTCTAGTCATTCTAGTCATGCTTATTAACACATATATATATGCATATATAATTAGCGAGCATTCATTATAATGCGTATGCTATTCGCGAAACATAACCTAGAGAAACTGTTCCAACCTGGTTTCCCCGCATTGATGGAGGCGATCTTCGTGCAAGGTCATTTGCTGGAGTCATGCTCGCCGAAACTAGCGAAACACTTGGCGGCCATTGGTGTCATGCCCGAAATGTACTCGATCAAATGGTATTGCACACTGTTCTCCAATGGTGTTATGCCTCATCGTACCACGTTACGTGTCTGGGATCTACTAATGCTAGAGGGTTTCGATGCTCTAATATGCGTGACCACCGGGCTACTACTTCATTTTCAAGGTTAGTATTGATAGTGCTTGTCGTAATGGAATACAAACTAATTGATATCAATGCACTTGCTTTACTACTATGTTCATTAGATCAATTACTACAAGGAAATTTCGAGATGGTAGTCCAGTTCTTGAACAATACCCTACCATTCGATAGTGAACAAAGCGAAGATACATTCTTTCTGGGCATTGTTCGACGTTTACTCGAGCAACGTAAATATATCACAATGCGTCGACGACTTCATAATGAATATTAGACAACCATTTCTTTCTACATCATTGAACGATTTCTCTTTGTATTGAGATCAAATTATTTTCATATTTTATCTGTAACCAAAGTGGACTATGCTAGTTGATCCACTCTTTCGTATTAGCATCAATTATCCTCATCAATGCACACCATATGTGCGCCTATCCTATTTTCGTATGAAGTAATCGTTTTCATGCACTATTTCATCACATATCATTCATCTCATATCACTTTTTCCTCCTATATATCTCTATCAATCGTAGAACTATTTGTTTACATTGACAGCAAAACTTTGTTACAGCTACAATGACAGTTACATACATGAATATATGTATGTATACATATTTACTAACAATAAATGTTATTCTCATTTTGTTTGAAGCTTACGTTGTAATGTGACTGTTAATTTTGGAAGATTGGTATCATTCGAAAGACATTATTAACGAGAGGAAGAGGAAAAGGAAGTAAATAGTAACGGGTTATTTCCTTAGATTTATTCGTAACAATTTGATAGTAATATCGTTAACTTTCTAATAATAGGTAACAAAAGAAGTAGCTAGCCATTGTGATGCTCGTATTATGCCTTAATACAGTCGATGGATGCATTCTCTTTACTGCATTCGTGTGCAACGTTTTGGAGCTTTTCCTCGCTAATCTTTGTTACGAAATCACCGGCCATATTAGCAACAGGAGCTGCACCAGCTGCAACAACCGTAGCTTTCGTAAGGGCACCGGCCCCCTTTGCGCAGCAGTACCGACTTGCTTTGAGTTTTTATGGATCTTTTTGCGTATGGTTCCCGGTGCCTTCTTGGCATATTCCTTTGCTTTGTTCATGGCACCATTGGTGAAGTTGGGAATGAAGCGACGATCCAACGATACATCGTGCGTATACTCGATATTGCTATCCTGCGCTAATGCTTGTCGAGGAACAGGTGATGCATCGATGCTTGGGATGACATTGCTAACGGTTACCAATTGCACGAATGCCACGATAGCAACGATAAGACGGGTGGAAGTGAAGAAAATCATGATATCTATTGGTGTGATTGAACGTGATAATTGATCCAAGGTGTCTGGTTCGTTCGTTGTCGATTGCTTGATTGATTCGTACGAGAAAGTCCAGCTTTTCAAGTGTAGTTGAGCGTAAGAAGAAGATGAGATGAGATTGCGTTAATGAGATGCGATGGAATGAGGTTCAACGACAACAACAACAACTAATAACATCGAGTATTTATAGGCAAGTAGAAATGGGCAGATTACATTCATTAGATTGTCATCAGAGACTATGTGTATGGGCGTATACGTGCTTGTCCTAGCAGAGATGTCATACCAATATTAGCTACAAGTGCCTAAACGAACAAAGATGATCTTGAAACATTCTAGCCTCATGTAAACAACGTCACTTTATAAATGTAAAACGCACAATTATAATATTGAAACGATCTAGTTAGTATGAAAAAAGAGGACACGGCCATACACTGTTATTTCCAGGGGAGAGTCATATGTGCATGTGGTAACGACAAAGCAATAATCGAAGCAAATCATAAAACCAGCTTTCTTCATGAATCGACACATTTCTTTGTTGTTGTTGTTGCTGTTGATGATGGTAACTCGTACTGATAATTACAGATGTTACACCGATACTCTTTATGTCTACGTATTACATGAATATTGAAATGATTCATTTATTTATACATTTATTATGTTGATTGCTTATTGAGTACTGAATAAACGAACCGGTAATACCAAACGCATGCTGTACCTATATGTATAAGCATGCCACGCAAGTCTATTCCACCTCAGATTGATTGATGTGGATGTTTGCTCATATTAATAGGGTGTTTCGTTACCTTGACAGTGATTTATCACTTTTTTCAACAAAAGTAAACACTTTCCACTTTTACTTTTCCTGTTCGAATTCTACCTGTCATCGCTTTAGCACTATACCAGTATGGCAGACACTACAAGGAACGAGGAGGGACCAGATGATTCGAAACAACCAGTGGCTCAATCAGCCAACGAGAATAGCGTCAATGCCAGTGTGACCGACAACCTTTCAAAGGGGATGTGCTCTGAAACTAAGCAGCGCGAGCAGTCATCGCAAGGTAAGCAACTAGCATGGGAGAATGAGGGACGTTCTAACTGGCAATTCAACGCTTGTACGTTTTATATGTGCGTGTATATCGTTTGTAGTTGACACTCAGGAAATGGCTCGTGAAGGCAGTGGCACATCCATTTGGGCGCGAGCAAGTCCCGCGACTTCTGAACGAGCATTACCCACAAAACCCAAGCATAATACTAAGGGTAACGCGAGAAAGGGCAGCAGGAATGTTAATACGCAATCTGTACGTTTTCTTCCTTCTTTTCTGAGGAGTAAAACGTCTAAACACACGTGCTATATATAGAAATTAAGTGAAGAGGAATTGCAGGCCCGAATGGACCGTATTCGTCAGCAAAATCAAGAGTTGTTACGACGCCGTGAAGTGAGTAATACTACAAAGAGATTATTAGTTGATGTGATATTCATAAATGAAAACTAGGAGGTTGAACAGGACAAAGCGGAATTTGCCAAAGTGGCCAAGCATGATCAAGCATTGCAACATCAGGCCAGTATAGAGAGGAAGGAGAAAGAAGCACGGGAGCGTAAAGTAATGGAGGAATTAAGGTAGCTCATTATTGATTACTGTTCCAAGTTTATACTGATGCAATATGATGGTAATGGACGCTTCTTTCATTAGTGTGGCACGCGAGGAAAATGCACGTCGTAAACTAGCAGCTCGACAAGAACGAGCCTGGGATTCAGAGAAACAAAACGGTGCCAATGGTAGATCGGATGATGCCAGTCCCAGTCCTACATCGAAAACATTTAACAACAACAACAACAACAGCAACAGCAACAGCAATAATCGACGTGGTAACGCGTTAAATCGAAAAACAGAGAATGGATGGAGTTCTGGTTCAGAGCGATCAAAATCACCTTTCAGCAGTCCCAGGTTCCCGGCAAGAAAAGTACATAGTAGTCATGGCATACATCCAACGACAAATGTAACAGAAAAGAGGAATCAAGCAAATGATACTAAATTTAATAGCGAATTGGACAACATAATCGTAAAACTAAAAATTTAAATGATGCCACGATTGAAGCATTGTCATCCGAGACAGCCT